>OZ038390.1:25349991-25479991 GCA_964036045.1 Eutreptiella sp. 'Long Island Sound 2002'
TTCAACCAATTCACTTGGTCCACTCACATCGAAGTCCATCAAGTTCACTTCGAATTGCTCCAATGGAGTGACCGAATGTGGGATGGTAGGGTCTCCTAGCTCATAAAGAGCTCCGGCGTCAACGGGGACTGGTTGATTCCAGCCATCCGGAGAAAGAATATCCTTAATTAGTGCCGTAAAGGTTTTGATGAAATCCTGCAAGTTTTGGAGTTGGAAAACAGGACCACGGCAGCAAGTAGCATGAACAGGATATGGCTCGAATCAATGAATAGTTTTGAAATCGAATGTATCACAGAAGGGGTGCAAATAGACAATGCATGATTAAGTACAAAGATTCAATCACAAATGGACAAAACAAATGATTTTTATATGAAACACTGATATAAGTCTGGCCTCAGAGACAGTCCCAAGCACCTCATGTGCACCTTTTGAGATGCAATGGAATAGGTTAGGAATCTGGGGCATGTAGGTTGGGCTAGACACAGGATATGGCTTGGCCACCATGGTCAAGCAACTGAATTCAGAATCAGTTAAAAAGTAGGCCCACAATAAGTAGGCAAAACAATTGAGTATAGGAGAAAGTTAAAACAGGCTTCCACTGTTGATTGCTTTGATGATATTGTTTTGTTTGTCCCTCTGCTTGCTCCTGCTGCTTCTTCAGGTAGCTCAGGTTTTCCAAAATAAGTGTTTTGTTGAAATAAACCCAAAAGTCCCAAGTACCCAGTGCAAAGAGGAAATACAGGATCAAATTCACAACATGAAGGGCTGCAGTCACAGGAGATTGTGTATTAACAAAAGCACTCACAATAACTACGGATGTAGGAAAAGATAGTTAGAAAATATCCTACAATCATGGGAAAACTGCCCACATGGGCACTCTCTATTTTATAGTGGCATCTAGAGATGTGCACTCTTTGTTTTGGGTCCCATAGGTGCTGAGGTGGCATGGTATGTGGCGATGAGGTCACTGCCATGTCACATGGGATCATCCTACTTAGCTAGGCTGACTAGGAAATTGAACCCAGGACCTCTCAAAAAGAGGTGCCCCAGCCCCCTAGGGTGCAGACCACTAGGACAGCTAAGCATTCATGAGAAAATATAGAAAAATGTGTAGGCTCTGGGTCAATGTCAGCGCCTCAATCAGTCCAGAAAATGGTGCTTATGTCCAATCAGTTGTGGGGTCAGGGGTCCGCACAACATCCAAAGTTCAATGCTTGGTTTTATAGGTCAAAATGCTTTGTCACCCCTTTTTGGATAGGCCAATACTAAGATAAAAATGTAGTATGCCTTTAGGCATCTCTAAGACAACTAAAGCTGACCTTTTGGCATGGAAATACACTTTTTCTTACTCCCCCCTTGTGCTGTGGTGGCCACCACTGTCGCATTTTAAAAGAAAAGGGGTATTTTTCTTGACCTCCCCGTGGTTTCAGCATCTTTTTAAAATTACCTATAACTTCCCGAACACCGTAAAGAGGGCACTGCGTCAGGGCAGTCGCCAGTCTTTGCCTTGTCGTAGCAGACACCTACAGCCCCCACTGCGCTCAGAGGCGTCGCTGGGGCGGCTGTGGCTCGGTAGGGGGTTAGAATGGGCATGCAAAGTCATGTGATCATGCATCCCTCCCTCCAAGTAGCAAAACGCAAAACCCAACGCAGGATACGGTCAAGGCACGCAGTCTGGGTCTTCGTGGAAGCTGCTGGCTGTACGTGGCTTGTCCTTAGGGCGAGGGGGTGGCGTTAAAAATTCTTTGCCCCTTAATGGGGTCTTGGGATTTTGGACAGTGGTCCTTTAGGGAGCGGTTCGGCCAGAACGCGGCCTACTTCGCTGTATTTGCTCAGGGATATCTGAAAAGAAACGATGCAAGGGATGAGGGCCTGATTTATTCCGCAACGATCGACGATACACCTAAATCCGTCAAATGACGGCCTAGAATTTTTCTGAGGGTACAAACCTGTCCGGAATCTCCATGTGCATTAAATGCACATTTTTACGCATTTTTATTTCATGACATGAATTTTCAAATGCTTGGATTCACACGCAGAGAAAAGCGGCGCGCAGGGGCGCGTCCTAATTCACGGCCGGAAAAGCACGAGAAAATAAGATTTTAACAGTATGTCACGTAATAATCAAGAAAAGACGAGACCCACATGAAATAATATACGTAGAGATTCCACCCATGCTTACAGGAAAATTCAAGAATGAAGAATTCAATAATCCAAATAAGAGTTCAAGGAGAAAGGGGTATAAACATACAGGTTGTTTTTGCTTCGCATGCAGCATACACATTGCTTGTCTCGCGTTACCGTAGACTAGCCGTGTAGCAACGCAAACATGGAGCAGAGGGATTGATTAGCAGATTGCAAGATGATTAGAGGTGAGATTAGGGCAGAACTGATGGCCTTCGGCCAGGGAATGGTTGTCAAGGGGGGCTACCGGTCCTGTTCTGCGGTGCAATGCGGGGCAACCGTGACAACTGCTCTTACACACCAACCTCCCTTTTTTGTAGCACTGATTAGAACATACAGACGCGTGCATCAACGATTTGCTTCGCTTGTGAGTCGTTCCACACTCCCACTTGCTTTCTCTCTGCAGCGGTAGGTAAGGTGAGTGAGCCCAGGAGGGGCCACCCCCTGGTTGAGTCAGTGATTGTGGTACACCCTAGGTATGGTTTGATTGTGATTGATTTGTAAAAATAGTGGGCTGCCGAACTGGTGCATACCCGTGCATGCATATGACGCATTAAAGGGTAGGCCACGCGAGATGCGCACGGTATGACACTTGTTTAGGTTACTCAGGGGCTCTGCCCTACGTTCTATAAGAGAACGGGCGGAGTTCCTTAAGCTTGCTTGCTTGATAGGGCGGATTTTAGACAGCGTATTATTTTCCTGCCGGAGATCTGTATAATACGGGTAGGCAGGTTAGGTTCCTCAGCAGTAAGAAAAAGTGCTTTTCCATTGCTTTGAGGCATACTCTAGTTGTATTAGAGATGCACTGAGCATCCATGCATTTTAATCTTAGTATTGGTCCAACCAAAACTGGTGATAACACATTTTGACCTATGGAACCAAACACCCAATCAGGATATGGAGTGGACCCCTTAATCCCCTTTCAATGTGAAGTAAAACATCTTTTCCTGAGTTGACTGAGCACTGACATATCTAAAGTAGAGCCTATGAATTTATCTATGTTTTTCCATGAATTCTTAGCTATCCTAGTGGTATGCACCCTAGGGGGCTGGGCACCTCTTTTTGAGAGGTCCTGGGTTCAATTCCTGGTCAGCCTAGCTAAGTAGGAAGATCCCATGTGACATGGCAGTGACCTCATCGCCACATACCATGCCACCTCAGCACATATGGGACCCAAAACAAAGAGTGCACATCTCCTAAGATGGCACTATGGAGAGAGAGTGATCCTGAGGCAGTTTTCTAACTCTTTTCCTAAAACATTTCAGCTATCTTTGTGAATATGCATTCATATGTGACCTGAGTTGCAGTTTCTGTGAATATCCAATCATCTTTCACTGTTTACACTGCAGCCCTTCATGCTTTGATCCTGAATTACCTTCTCCTTGCATACTATTGGCTTGGGCTATCCTGGATTGACTTGGCTTTACTGTATTTCAACAAACAAAAGCTTTTCATCATCCAAAACCAGCAGCAGGACACCCTACAGCAACAACAAGCAGCAGGAGAAGCAAAAACACAGTGCTGAAAACACTATAAACTTTTCTGGTAGCAAGAGGCAGCCTGTCTCTGTGCACCGGCAGCGACCCCGCGCCGTACAACCAGTGCTCCGAGCAGGCAAATATAAGCAGAAGGGCGGATTAAGATGGATCCAGGAAGAGTGGACGCCGACGTGAAGACAGCGCCAGCGCCTGAGGCACCGGCAAGGCCGGCGCCTGGCGCTGTACCTTCAGCGGAGCCCTTACATGGGCCAGTGGATACGGCGGAGGACTCCCTGGATGGCCTCCAGACGGCCTTCGGGGCCCTGTCCGTCGAGGAGGTGGTGGCGCAGCCTGCAAAAAGGAAGAGAGAGAGCGAGAAGGATGCTGGAGACGGAGCAGACGAAGGGGAGGAGCAAGGGCAAGACCCGACGGATGTCCCTACCTTCGAAGGCGCACCAAGCGCTTCTGGCCTCCATGCATCACCCTCTCCCATAACCACCACACTCCCAGCCGCCGCTACATCCACTTCCACAACCAACCAGCCTATGGCAGAGGGCACAGGCTTTACTGGCATGCCTCACTACCCCGCCTATGGCATGGGCCCACCTACCACTGCGCTCCTTGAGGCAACTACTGCCAGTGAGCCGGTGGCTTCCAGCTCTGCGCCGCGATGGTATGCGGCTGACCATCCCCATCCACTCCACGCCACTGGAACCTACATGGAAGTTCCTGGGTATGCTCCTGGGTATGCACCTGGGTATGCACCCTTGAGTGGGTTGAGGAGAGGACCAGAGTCTCTGGGAGGCAGGAGTAGAGGATCGGGAAGATCCTCCAACAGGTCCCTGACGCGGTCGGAGATCAACGAGGTGCTCCGAGGAGCCACTTCGCAAATCGTGAGCGACCTCACGCAAGAGATCAGGGAGAAACTGGAGCCCCTGATGATCCCGTCCCATGCGTCACCTACGACGGTGGGAATGTCACCCCACCGAGTACAGGCTAACCACCTGGCGGCAGGGTTGACAAATACCCTGGAGAGCCTGAGGAGCCGACCGATGCCGACTCCTGCAGCAGTACCGAGAAGTCCATTCGTCCCGAGAACGGCCCAGCCGCCCTACAGCCACGTGACGAACTCGACGAGGGCCGAGCTGGACCAGCTGGGGCTGACAGACCTAAGGGCTATGGTGGACGTGGAGCCTTATGGCTCCAGTGATCTAGGCGGAGACCCCTCCGACGACGAGCCGCCGTCGATGGATTCTTCTTCGCCATCGGATGACGAAGACCCTGAGGACCCCGAGGACCCCAAGGGTAAGAAGAAGAAGAAGAAGAAGAAGAAGACCCGACGCCCTGAAGGACGCCGAGCTCAGGAGGCGAAGGCTATTGCCACCTCCAAGATAGTGGTGAACCTGCCTGAGTTCACAGGCAAGGACCTCAGCGAGTTCGCTGAGAACTTTGGCCGGTTCCTACGACTGACCGGCCAAACCCACGCGAGTGGGCGAGTGAAGTGCGACCTGCTCCTGCAGTGTTGCAAGACCAAATACCTGGAGAAGCAGGTCAGGCAGATCGTCACTAACTCCGCCACCTTTGCCGATGTGTTGGTTGCCCTGGAGAGGCAGTACCCAACCTACGAGACCGACCTCTCCATCAGGGCCGAGATCCAGAACCTGCCCGTGCTCCCCAACAACCCCAAACCTGGCAGGGTCTCCGAGCTGTTGGCGGACCTGGATCACTGGGCTGGACGACTGACGCCCGGTTCCTACAGCAGCGACGACCTGCTGTTCTGGTTGTGCGCCAAGCTCCCCCGAGAGCTATGGGACGAGTGCCGTCTGACGGCTGAGCGCAAGGCTAGATCCCTCCGCTACGAGGATCTATGCGTGCTGCTCCTGGAGATGGCGCTGGAGAAGGAGAGCGACCAGCACCTGAACAACTACCGTCCTGGTGGTGGAGGTTCTGGAGGCAAAGGGTACCAAGGGTCCCGACCTGGGCAGGGGACTACCCCCAAACACGCCCACGCCCGCCTAATGGAGAACGTGAAGGAGCTATTCTGGTGTGATGCCAGAGATGAGCAGGGCCATCTGCAGCACGCCTCTGACTGCGAGCAGCGAGACTGCTTCGTCGTCCAGGGGAAGCAGCAGGAGAAGATCACCGGCGCCAAAGTGAAGCTGCCGGATCATTACCGCTGCACCATCACGTGTGCATTCTGCGGTAAGCGGAAGCACTACGAGGATGAGTGCTACCATAAGCAACGCCTATCGGCGAAGCTTAAGGGGGAAGATCCTGGCAAAGGCTCAGGCAAAGGTGGAGGCAAGGCCAAAGGCAACGACTCCGGCAAGGGCAAGTCGAAAGGACGTGGTCAAGGTGGTCAAGACAAGGGTCAAGGTGGACGAGGAGGAGGCGCTAACCGCCAGAACGACAACAAGAACAAGGACAAGAACGGAGGTAACCCCAACCCTAATCCAGGGGGGAACTCCGAGCCCTCTGGAGGGCAGTCTGGACCTACCACACGCTCACAGACGCAGGCCCAGCAAGAACAAGGAGCCAAGCGTGAGCATGAAAGTGGTGATGACGGCAACGCCAAGAAGAGAAGCCGTTTCATGAGGATGGCCCGCAAATTGCGGAACAAGGGGTTCGAGGTGACCTGTCCCGCGGAATTCTGACGGGGACGCTCTGGTGGCACCCAAGACCTGGTGTTTCGGGTACGTATCCGACTAGGGGGACGTGAATACCTGGGGGTACTGGATACTGGCGCCACAATATCTATAGTGGCCAAGAAAATTTTACCTTGTGGGAGCCTGAAGAACACCATGACCACCGCCGCTATACGCATGGGGGATGGACATGTGGTGCACAGCTGCGGGGACTGTGAAGTGGAGGTACCTATGGGCTCTCGAACTATCGCCCATCGGTTCTATGTGATGGACACTGAGGCCTTCGACTTTGTACTGGGTACTGACTTCTTCATGCAGCACTCCCAGATACAATCCCTGACGCTGCAAGCGCCCTACCTCCTCTACGTGGACCACGGCAGTGGCAGAGAGTCTGTGCCACTGGAGCAGTCGGAACATACCTCGAGTTACCTGAGACTATCGAAGGAGGAGCCCTCGAACATGATGGCGGCCTCCAAAACTGAGGACTACCAACTATTGGGGGAAGTCCTAGACCAAGGTCTGAAGGAGTTGGGTTACTCTCGAGAAGACCTAAGTGTGGAGCTGTTCGCCAGCGACAAGCAGCATGTACTGGACCTATACTGCAGCAAGGGGAAGAACTGCAGCTACAAATTTTACTGGCCCTCTTTCGGGATGGCCTACGGGAACCCCAGATTCAGTGAACTGGGGAAGGTGCTGACCAAGGTGGCCTTGGAACGTTCCCGTATGGTCCTGTGTTCCCCCGACTGGGGAGCCCATGGGGGCAACGAGTACTGGCGAACCCTCCTTGACAAGCTGACTATCAGCTCTGTGCGGTTACCTGATGAGGCCATCTACGTGCCTCTGGGACGCAAGACGCCCATTGGGAAGCCCGGATGGGGGAGTATGCTCAGCGTGGTGGACGGAAGTCTTACCACCATCCCATGGGAGGACCTGGACCCGACTCTGGTCCAGGCCATACAGCGTGAAAGCGATGGACTCGCCTTGGGTGACTTGAAGGATCGCCTACGACCTCAAGATGCTGTTGAAACTACACCCGGAGGAGATGAGTACGTCGTGACTGACACCAACGCCCCCAACTCTCCCTGCCATGTACCTGTTCCTGATGGAGTCTCTGAGTGTGGACTATCTGAGCTACCTAGCTCTATCCACTCAGATGACGAAACTGAGCACGACGCCTTCTTCGTGCAGACCGCGGTGGAGGAAGTGGAGAACGCCGAGTACGCCGCCCCACTAAAACCCCTACTCTCCATGAGGGTGGAAGACCCCGTGGATGAGGAGCTGGACCCTCCATCCAGGCTCAGGGAGTATGTGGATTCCAAGAGGAAGTTGGTGGCGAAAAAGCTATGCTACGCGAAGCCTACCCGCAGCTCATGGCCACTGAAGCAAGGACGTATGGGAGACCTATCCCAACTGAAGGAGGACCTCGAACAGAAGATCACCACCTGGCAAAGGGAGGTAGATCTCAAGCTCATGAAGAGCGTATGGGGTGCCCATGTGAGGACCCCAGAGGAGGACGACCTCTCGGAGGAATGTGTATGTGAACCCCCTCGAGCGTGCCTATGTTGCCATCGTCCATCGGAGATGGTTGAGCAAGACCTTCTGTATGCCTACCAAGGGCTGAAGGACACTACCACGGGCGAAGAGTCGGTGGAGGACCACCTCCCGACGTCTATTCAGGGGGCAAGCAACTTACACTCCGACGAGGACTTGGAGGACAAGATCAAGATATTGGACCCGCGGGTACAGAAGCTGATAAGGACCTATCTGGAGGTGTTCGGAGAACTACCCCCTCCAGCGTCATGTGACAAGCTGGTACAGATGGACCTCAAGCTGAAACCCGAGTTCGTGGGTCACAAGATACGGAGGAGACCCTATCCAGCTCCTAAAGAGCAGGCCGACGAGATTGAGCGACAGATACAGGAGTGTATCGACGGTGGCCTAGTCCTGGAGTACAAGGACGGGGACTACCCCCTACACTGCAGCCCCTGTTTCCTGGTGGCTAAACCTGGGTCTACAGCCAAACGGCTGGTAGTGGACTATGGAGAGCTGAACAAGAAGACGCTGAACCACTCAGGGTCCATTCCCAATATGGAGTCTACCCTGGAGAAGATAGCCTCCTGTCGCTACAAGACCAAGATGGACAAGCGAAGTGGATTCTGGCAAGTGGACCTGACGCCCAACGCGCAGGAACTACTGGCCTTCATCACCCCTCAGGGGAGGGTATTCAAGTGGAAGGTCATGCCATTCGGCGTGGCTAACGCACCCGCTCTGTTCCAAAAGCTGATGAACAAGATCTTGTCCATCCTACGAAGGAGACCTAAGGTGCAGGAGCTCATATCCCGTGGTGCCCAGATGGAGGCTCATATCGACGATGTATGCCTCGGTACCAATACCCAGGAGGATCACCTAATCCTCTTGGGTGAGTTCTTTGCGGTCTGCCAGGAGAACCACACTCGACTCAAGCTGGAGAAGTGTGAGTTCATGCAGGAGACCATGCAGTACTTGGGGTGTGACGTTGGCTATGGGTGGTGGACCCCAGCGGCCTCTAAGGCCAAACAGTAAGAAAAAGAGAAAGGTTTATAGTGTTTTCAGCACTGTGTTTTTGCTTCTCCTGCTGCTTGTTGTTGCTGTAGGGTGTCCTGCTGCTGGTTTTGGATGATGAAAAGCTTTTATTTGTTGAAATACAGTAAAGCCAACTCAATCCAGGATAGCCCAAGCCAACAGTATGCAAAGAGAAGGTAATTCAGGATCAAAGCATGAAGGGCTGCAGTGAAAACAGTGAAAGATGATTAGGTATTCACAGAAACTGCAACTCAGGATACAAATGAATGCATATTCACAGAGATAGCTGAAATGTTTTGGGAAAAGAGTTAGAAAACTGCCTCAGGATCACTCTCTCTCCATAGTGCCATCTTAGGAGATGTGCACTCTTTGTTTTGGCTCCAATATGTGCTGAGGTGGCATGGTATGTGGCGATGAGGTCACTGCCATGTCACATGGGATCTTCCTACTCAGTTGGGATCTTCCTACTTAGTTAGGCTGACCAGGAATTGAACCCAGGACCTCTCAAAAAGAGGTGCCTAACCCCCTATGGTGCATACCACTAGGGCAGATAAGTATTCATGGAAAAACATAGATAAATTCATAGGCTCTACCTTAGGTATGTCAGTGCTCAGTCAACTCAGGAAAAGATGTTTTACTTCTGATTGAAAGGGGATTAAGGGGTCCACTCCATATCCTGATTGGGTGTTTGGTTCCATAGGTCAAAATGTGTTCTCACCACTTTTGGCTGGACCAATACTAAGATAAAAATGCATGGGTGCTCAGTGCATCTCTAATACAACTAGAGTATGTCCCAAAGCAATGGAAAAGCACTTTTTCTTACTCCCCCCTTGTGCTGTGGTGGCCACCACGGTCCCATTTTAGGAAAAAGGGAATTTTTCTTGGCCTTTCCTTGGTTTCCACATCTACTTTAAAATACCTACAGTCTCCCTCACACTGAAAAACGGGCGCTCACCATGGCTGGCGTCCTTTTGCTGCTCTGATTGTACAGTTTCCTACAGAAGACTCAGCGCTCTTGGCGCTGCCGGGGCTCCTGTGGCTTGGTTGGGTTAGATTGGGAGCATGCCAAACATGTGCATATGCATCCCTTCCTCCAAGACGCAGCGTCGACACAACCCAAACGCAAGACACATTATACACACTCGCATGGGTTCTCGTAAACCTGCTGGCGACCTGTGACCTGTCTTAGGGCGTAGGGAGTCGAAAAGAAATTAATTTGCCCCTTGGTGGGGTCTTGGTTCTGCTCAGTCTCTCCAGGCACCTGCGTTTCGGCCCGAACACGGCCTACTCAGCGAGGCTGCGCGTGGGTATCTGCAGAGGCAGGAATGGGAGAATTATGGACGAATCCACGCAAAAACGAAGCGACGACACCAAAATCCGTCAAATGACGGCGCAGAATTTTTCTGAAACGACACACCTGAGCAGAATCCAATTGTGAATCATCAGCACATTTTTATAGAAATTATAGTCATCTCTGGATTTTTTAAGTCCAGAAATTCATACGCATAAAATGGCGGCGCGCAGGAGCGGCTCCTAGCGAAGCGCCGGAAAATGGAAAAATAATGGAATTATAAACGTATGTATCACGTAGTCTTGAAAATGACGAGACACACATTAATAAACAAACATACAGATTCCACCCACACTAATAGAAGCTTCAAAAATTCAAGAATTCGAAAATCAATTGAAAAGACTTCAATGAATCAGGTATAAACTACAGGTATGCTCGTCTTGCATGCCGCATACACATTGCTCGTCTCGAGTCTCCGTGACCGAGTCGTGTAGCAGCGTTAACAACGATAACCACGATAGAACGCGGTAGAGGGATTGATTAGAAAGATTGCAGATGATTAGCGGTCAGATCAGGGTGATTAGTCATACACACAAGTGCATAGCAACGTTCTTCGCGTGCGCCCCTTTTGTACTCTCACCTTGCTTCACTTCCCAGCGGTAGGTAAGGTAGGTACGCCCAGGCGGGGCCACCCCCTGGTGGAGTCAAGATTGTTGTGGAGATGGGCAGGTTTGCCCACGTGATTGTGCATAGTCGTGCATGCACACACGCATTAAAGGGTAGGCCACGCGAAGTGCACACGGTAAACCTTGTTTAGGCTACCCAGGGGCTCCTCGGTACGTTCTTTAAGAGAACCTGAGGAGTCCCTTAACGCTTGCTTGCTTGATAAGGGTAGCTGCTCCATGCAGCGTGTTTGCGGACAGCGTATTATAGGGCACACTGAGAAGGGTATAATACCTGGAGTGTGCCTTGGTTCCTCCGCCGCAAACGCCCTTTCATTTGCCTTTGTTTTACAGGTGGGCAGGTAGGGTGAGTGGTGCAGCAGCATTTTTTTTTATGCCCTGCTAAACAGGGGCGCAGATCACACAAACAAGTAACTCCGCTCCGCCTGTGGCAGAGCAGGGAGTCCGACTTCATCGACATCTGCGCCTTGCACACGAGAGCACTCCTTCCCTCCAAGCCCTTGCAGGGGAAACGCGTTGTGGCGTCCCCTGTGAGGCCACAGTTGCTTAGTAGCGCTGTGTTCTCTTGTCATTTCACAGGTGGGTCGCTAGGACCCTCGAGAACTTCCTCTTCACAACGCCAAGTAGAGTGTGCGTGTAGGAGTGGTAGTCCTGCGTGGGGGCTAGAGCCAGTTGCCCAGCGCTCGCCCACCAGGATGGTGCCACTGTAGGGTGTGTAGGACCTGTAGGGGGCGTGTCACTGTCCCACCCTTTTCCTGCAATTTTAGCTGGGTTGGTGGGCTGTGACAGTGTGTTAGGTTAGTGTTTTTGGCCACATAGCAAACAGGCGTTTTGCATGCCTTCATAGCTTTTGGCCACCCCTCCCTGTAGTAGACAGGTAGGTAGGGAAAACAATACCTGGATTAACACTCTGGGTATTCCCCCAAGGTTTTGCGCCAGCACAGAAATTGGGCGCATAGGGGAGGGGAGACCCGGGGCGTACCCCGTGGCATCAATAAGCCAACCCTCCAGGTTCAGCAAGGGCGCAGACTTGGGTATAATTAGGACACCACTTCTGCGGCTTGCTCTCAGGACCTTAGGACTAGCACACTCACACATACGCTTTGGCAGGTAAGGGTAAGGTTCAGTCCCTAGCTTTATTCTTGGAGGCAAGCATCTCAGCGAGCCTCAACAACTCACCAAGGTTGTTCTGGGACAAGTAGTCAACCAGAACTGAGTTTAGGCGTCCCTCAGGTAGAACAAATGCAGAGAAGGGCTCCCAGGTGGCCTCTTCGACTCCAAACCCTTCCCAGAGGGTGAGGAAGCGCCAACCCTGGCGATAGCGGTGGCGTAGGACAGACTTCACCAGGTAGAAGCCCTCCTTAGCCATCTCCTCGGCGTTCATGTCGGGGAGTTCACCTTCAACTTCCATAGGGCTGGCAGCCCCTTGTAGGTCCAGAGCGGCGATTTCCTCATCGTTCAGCTCCCACTCCTCCCCACAGAGGTCTTCAGGATCATGGTAGCGCTTCAGGTGTTGAGCGGCGCACACCAGGGTCCCCCCTAGACGGGGAGAACACCGCACGGTGATACGGTGTCCATCCACAGATAGGATCTTGTACGGCCCGAAGTATGGGTCATCGCTGGTAGAGCGTGGCCAGGCGGGTAGTCGACTGTGGTGCACCAGCACCCAGTCCCCTTCTTGGTAGGTGGCCGGTACACGGTGCTTGTTCTTCTTGTTCCACTGACGCTCCCTCACTCTCTGGAGCATAGCCTTGGCCTTGTCCACCTTCGCTTGTTGCTCTTGGACCCATTCACCCACAGAAGAATGGGTGTCCTCTGGATAGGGGGCATGTAGAAACCATGCCGGGCGCCCCATGAATAGCTCATGTGGCGAGTAGCCAGTAGCTGAACTCTCTTGGGAGTTCATCATCAAGGATATGACGGGGAGTAGCCTCACCCAGTCTCTGGTGCGTTCAGTTTTGCACCATATCCTGACGTTCTCCTTCAGGACACGAATCTGTCGCTCACATAGGGGGTTGCTCGTGTGAGAGTAGGGAATCCCCGTAGATACCTGGACATTGAGGGACCTCAGGACCCTCTTGTACCAGCCAGTATCTGAGCGTACTCGTACGTCCTCATCGGAGTTGATCTCCTTGGGCGCCCCATAGACACAAAACCACTCCTCCAGGAGTATCTTGATAGTCTCCTCTCCGGTAATGTGCTTGGTACATGGGAACACCCTGGTAAACCTGGTCAACCCACAGGTTACCACGAGGGCGAAGTCATAGCCCCCGAACTTCGGCATCTCCGTGTAGTCCACGTATAGAACACTGTTAGCACAGTGAGGGATGGGCAGGGTCGAGTAGAGACCTCTGTCCCTGATATCCCCTGGTTTACAGGACCTGCACGGGCACTTGTCCACGATAGGCAGGAGCGTCTTCCGTAGCTGGTCGTCAGTCCACGTAGTGTGGAACCACTGCTTGAACAGTCTCAGGGTACGGTCAGCACCCACATGACCACTGGACTCATGGGTCCACTTCAGCAGCGCTGGGACTCGGTCACTAGGCACCACGATGCGGTCCTCGTGCCAGAGGTAGCTCTTGTCCCGCTTCCACTGGTCTTGGTTGACCAGGAGGGGTTCAAGGCGTTTCTCCAGGCGCCGGTAGATATCCCCAAACTCCTGTAGGTACTCCGATTGTTGGAGTCCATCCAGGGGGCGTATCATGGTCATGTTCAGGTCCAGGTGTACGTCCATACGGCTGAACGCTTCCTTAGCCAGCGCTTCAGACCGGGCACCAATCAGGGCGTCGAAGTTGTTGCGGCTGATGTAGTCTGCACACTCGTTCTTCACTCCCTGGATATGGTGTACCGTCAGCCGTAGTTGACTGAGGTAGGTCCACCAGCGACGTAGCTTGGCCTTCTCAGGTGGGGGGCCCTTCTGGAAACTGCGGACCGGTTCTTGGTCGCATAGCCAGACCACAGGGTTACTCCCCAACAGTCGTGCTTGTGAGGATAGCACCAGCATACCCGCGAGCAGTTCCTGCTCATAGGTGGAGTAGTTCCCCCTGGCCTGGTTCCACTTCCAGTTCCAGTGGCCCAGAGGTACTAGGACCCACTTGTCGTCAGGGTAGCTGTGCTTGAGGGTTCCATCTCGGTTGAGACCTTCGGTCCCCCATTGAGAAATGGCCGAGTCGAACTCCTCCTTCTCTAGTGCTTGCCATTGGAACAACGTTCCACCACCGCCCACATTGCTGGCGTCGGTCACCAGGATAATCTCCCCTTGTGCCCTAGGCACGCCCAAGCACTTAGCGTTGGCTACCTTGTCTTTGAGCTCGTCAAACGCTTGTTGCTCTTGTGGGCCCCAGCGCCAAGTAGTACTCTTCTTGATCAAGTCAGTCAGTACCGCGCTGGTGTAGGTGAAGTTTTTGATGTGGCGGCGATAGAAGTTGCACGCCCCAATGAAACTGCGTACATCATGAAGTCCTTTCTTGGGGTCTTCGTGTCGTACCTTGGCATCCATCAGGGGTTTGGCCTTAGAGGCCGCTGGGGTCCACCACCCATAGCCAACGTCAAACCCCAGGTACTGCATGGTCTCCTGCATGAACTCACACTTCTCCAGCTTGAGTCGTGTGTGGTTCTCCTGGCAGACCGCAAAGAACTCACCCAAGAGGATTAGGTGATCCTCCTGGGTATTGGTCCCGAGGCATACATCGTCGATGTGAGCCTCCATCTGGGCCCCACGGGATATGAGCTCCTGCACCTTAGGTCTCCTTCGTAGGATGGACAAGATCTTGTTCATCAGCTCTTGGAACAGAGCGGGGGCGTTAGCCACGCCGAATGGCATGACCTTCCACTTGAATACCCTCCCCTGAGGGGTGATGAAGGCCAGTAGTTCCTGCGCGTTGGGCGTCAGGTCCACTTGCCAGAATCCACTTCGCTTGTCCATCTTGGTCTTGTAGCGACAGGAGGCTATCTTCTCCAGGGTAGACTCCATATTGGGAATGGACCCTGAGTGGTTCAGCGTCTTCTTGTTCAGCTCTCCATAGTCCACTACCAGCTGTTTGGCTGTAGACCCAGGTTTAGCCACCAGGAAACAGGGGCTGCAGTGTAGGGGGTAGTCCCCATCCTTGTACTCCAGGACTAGGCCAGCGTCGATACATTCTTGTATCTGTCGCTCAATCTCGTCGGCCTGCTCTTTAGGAGCTGGATAGGGTCTCCTCCGGATCTTGTGACCCACGAACTCGGGTTTCAGCTTGAGGTCCATCTGCACCAGCTTGTCGCATGAGGCTGGAGGGGGTAGTTCTCCGAACACCTCCAGATAGGTCCTTATCAGCTTTTGTACCCGCGGGTCCAGTACCTTGATCTTGTCCTCCATATCCTCGTCGGAGTGTAAGTTGCTTGCCCCTTGAATGGAAGTCGGGAGGTGGTCCTCCACCGACTCCTCGCCCGCGGTAGCATCCTTCAGCCCTTGGTAGGCATACAGAAGGTCTTGCTCAACCATCTCCGGTGGACGATGGCAACATAGGCACGCTTTAGGGGGTTCACATACACATTCCTCCGAGAGGTCGTCCTCATCTGGGGTCCTCACATGGGCACCCCATACGCTCTTCATGAGCTTGAGATCTACCTCCCTTTGCCAGGTGGTGATCTTCTGTTCGAGGTCCTCCTTCAGTTGGGATAGGTCTCCCATACGTCCTTGCTTCAGTGGCCACGAGCTGCGGGTAGGCTTCGCGTAGCATAGCTTTTTCGCCACCAACTTCCTCTTGGAATCCACATACTCCCTGAGCCTGGATCGAGGGTCCAGCTCTTCATCCACGGGGTCTTCCACCCTCATGGAGAGTAGGGGTTTTAGTGGGGCGACGTACTCGGCGTTCTCCACTTCTTCCACCGCAGTCTGCACGAAGAAGGCGTCGTGCTCAGTTTCGTCGTCTGAGTGGATAGAGCTAGGTAGCTCAGATAGTCCACACTCAGAGACTCCATCAGGAACAGGTACATGACAGGGAGAGTTGGGGGCGTTAGTGTCAGTCACGACGTACTCATCTCCTCCGGGTGTAGTTTCAACAGCATCTTGAGGTCGTAGACGATCCTTCAAGTCACCCAAGGCGAGTCCATCGCTTTCTCGTTGTATAGCCTGGACCAGAGTAGGGTCCAGGTCTTCCCAGGGAATGGTGGTAAGACTTCCGTCCACCACGCTGAGCATACTCCCCCATCCGGGCTTCCCAATGGGCGTCTTGCGTCCCAGAGGCACGTAGATGGCCTCATCAGGTAACCGCACAGAGCTGATAGTCAGCTTGTCAAGGAGGGTTCGCCAGTACTCGTTGCCCCCATGGGCTCCCCAATCGGGGGAACACAGGACCATACGGGAACGTTCCAAGGCCACCTTGGTCAGCACCTTCCCCAGTTCACTGAATCTGGGGTTCCCGTAGGCCATCCCGAAAGAGGGCCAGTAAAATTTGTAGCTGCAGTTCTTCCCCTTGCTGCAGTATAGGTCCAGTACATGCTGCTTGTCGCTGGCGAACAGCTCCACACTTAGGTCTTCTCGAGAGTAACCCAACTCCTTCAGACCTTGGTCTAGGACTTCCCCCAATAGTTGATAGTCCTCAGTTTTGGAGGCCGCCATCATGTTCGAGGGCTCCTCCTTCGATAGTCTCAGGTAACTCGAGGTATGTTCCGACTGCTCCAGTGGCACAGACTCTCTGCCACTGCCGTGGTCCACGTACAGGAGGTAGGGCGCTTGCAGCGTCAGGGACTGTATCTGGGAGTGCTGCACGAAGAAGTCAGTACCCAGTACAAAGTCGAAGGCATCAGTGTCCATCACATAGAACCGATGGGCGATAGTCTTGGAGCCCATAGGTACCTCCACTTCGCAGTCCCCGCAGCTGTGCACCACATGTCCATCCCCCATCCGTATAGCGGCGGTGGTCATGGTGTTCTTCAGGCTCCCACAAGGTAAAATTTTCTTGGCCACTATCGATATTGTGGCTCCAGTATCCAATACCCCCAGGTATTCACGTCCCCCTAGTAGGATACGTACCCAAAACACCAGGTCTTGGGTGCCACCAGAGCGTCCCCGTCAGAACTCCGCGGGACAGGTCACCTCGAACCCCTTGTTCCGCAATTTGCGGGCCATCCTCATGAAACGGCTTCTCTTCTTGGCGTTGCCGTCGTCACCACCTTCATGCTCACGCTTGGCTCCTTGTTCTTGCTGGGCCTGAGTCTGTGAGCGTGTGGTAGGTCCAGACTGCCCTCCAGAGGGCTCGGAGTTCCCCCCTGGATTAGGGTTGGGGTTACCTCCGTTCTTGTCCTTGTTCTTGTTGTCGTTCTGGCGATTAGCGCCTCCTCCTCGTCCGCCTTGACCCTTGTCTTGACCACCTTGACCACGTCCTTTCGACTTGCCCTTGCCGGAGTCGTTGCCTTTGGCCTTGCCTCCACCTTTGCCTGAGCTTTTGCCAGGATCTTCCCCCTTAAGCTTCGCCGATAGGCGTTGCTTATGGTAGCACTCGTCCTCATAGTGCTTCCGCTTACCGCAGAATGCACACGTGATGGTGCAGCGGTAATGATCCGGCATCTTCACCTTGGCGCCGGTGATCTTTTCCTGCTGCTTCCCCTGGACAACAAAGCAGTCTCGCTGCTCGCAGTCGGAGGCATGCTGCAGGTGGCCCTGCTCATCTCTGGCATCACACCAGAATAGCTCCTTCACGTTCTCCATTAGGCGAGCGTGGGCGTGTTTGGGGGTAGTCCCCTGCCCAGGTCGGGACCCTTGGTACCCTTTGCCTCCAGAACCTCCACCACCAGGACGGTAGTGGTTCAGGTGTTGGTCGCTCTCCTTCTCCAGCGCCATCTCCAGGAGCAGCACGCATAGATCCTCGTAGCGGAGGAATCTAGCCTTGCGCTCAGCCGTCAGACGGCACTCGTCCCATAGCTCACGGGGGAGCTTGGAGCACAACCAAAACAGCAGGTCGTCGCTGCTGTAGGAACCGGGCGTCAGTCGTCCAGCCCAGTGGTCCAGGTCCGCCAACAGCTCGGAGACCCTGCCGGGTTTGGGGTTGTTGGGCAGGACGGGCAGGTTCTGGATCTCGGCCCTGATGGAGAGGTCGGTCTCGTAGGTTAGGTACTGCCTCTCCAGGGCAACCAACACGTCGGCAAAGGTGGCGGAGTTGGTGACGATCTGCCTGACCTGCTTCTCCAGGTACTTCGTCTTGCAGCACTGCAGGAGCAGGTCGCACTTCACTCGCCCACTCGCGTGGGTTTGGCCGGTCAGTCGTAGGAACCGGCCAAAGTTCTCAGCGAACTCGCTGAGGTCCTTGCCTGTGAATTCAGGCAGGTTCACCACTATCTTGGAGGTGGCAATAGCCTTCGCCTCCTGAGCTCGGCGTCCTTCAGGGCGTCGGGTCTTCTTCTTCTTCTTCTTCTTCTTCTTACCCTTGGAGTCCTCGGGGTCCTCAGGGTCTTCGTCATCCGATGGCGAAGAAGAAGTCATCGAAGGCGGCCCATCATCGGAGGGGTCTCCGCCTAGATCACTGGAGCCATAAGGCTCCACGTCCACCATAGCCCTTAGGGCTGTCAGCCCCAGCTGGTCCAGCTCGGCCCTCGTCGAGTTCGTCACGTGACTGTAGGGCGGCTGGGCTGTCCTCGGGACGAAGGGGCTTCTTGGTACTGCTGCAGGAGTCGGCATCGGTCGGCTCCTCAGGCTCCCCAGGGTATTCGTCAACCCTGCCGCCAGGTGGTTAGCCTGTACTCGGTGGGGTGACATCCCCACTGTCGTAGGTGACGCATGGGACGGGATCATCAGGGGTTGCAGTTTCTCCCTGATCTCTTGCGTGAGGTCGCTCACGATTTTCGAAGTGGCTCCTTGGAGCACCTCGTTGATCTCCGACCGCGTCAGGGACCTGTTGGAGGATCTTCCCGATCCTCTACTCCTGCCTCCCAGAGACTCTGGTCCTCTCCTCAACCCACTCAGGGGTGCATACCCAGGTGCACACCCAGGAGCATACCCAGGAACTTCCATGTAGGTTCCAGTGGAGTGAAGTGGATGGGGATGGTCAGCCGCATACCAACGCGGCGCAGAGCTGGAAGCCACCGGCTCACTGGCAGTAGTTGCCTCAAGGAGCGCAGTGGTAGGTGGGCCCATGCCATAGGCGGGGTAGTGAGGCATGCCAGTAAAGCCTGTGCCCTCTGCCATAGGCTGGTTGGTTGTGGAAGTGGATGTAGCGGCGGCTGGGAGTGTGGTGGTTATGGGAGAGGGTGATGCATGCAGGCCAGAAGCGCTTGGTGCGCCTTCGAAGGTAGGGACATCCGTCGGGTCTTGCCCTTGCTCCTCCCCTTCGTCTGCTCCTTCTCCAGCATCCTTCTCACTCTCGTTTCCTCTCTTCCTCTTCACAGGCTGAGGCTGAGAGACCATTTCCTTCACCGACAGGGCCCCAAAGGCCGTCTGGAGGCCATCCAAGGAGTCCTCCGCCGTATCCATTGGCCCATGTAAGGGCTCCACCGAAGGTACAGCGTCAGGCGCCGGCCTTGCTGGTGTCTCTGGCGCTGGCGCTGTGTTCACCTCGGCGTCCACTCTTCCTGGATCCATCTTAATCCACCCTTCTGCTTTTGTTTGCCTGCTCGGAGCACTGGTTGTACGGCGCGGGGTCGCTGCCGGTGCACAGAGACAGGCTGCCTCTTGCTACCAGAAAAGTTTATAGTGTTTTCAGCACTGTGTTTTTGCTTCTCCTGCTGCTTGTTGTTGCTGTAGGGTGTCCTGCTGCTGGTTTTGGATGATGAAAAGCTTTTATTTGTTGAAATACAGTAAAGCCAACTCAATCCAGGATAGCCCAAGCCAACAGTATGCAAAGAGAAGGTAATTCAGGATCAAAGCATGAAGGGCTGCAGTGAAAACAGTGAAAGATGATTAGGTATTCACAGAAACTGCAACTCAGGATACAAATGAATGCATATTCACAGAGATAGCTGAAATGTTTTGGGAAAAGAGTTAGAAAACTGCCTCAGGATCACTCTCTCTCCATAGTGCCATCTTAGGAGATGTGCACTCTTTGTTTTGGCTCCCATATGTGCTGAGGTGGCATGGTATGTGGCGATGAGGTCACTGCCATGTCACATGGGATCTTCCTACTCACATGGGATCTTCCTACTTAGTTAGGCTGACCAGGAATTGAACCCAGGACCTCTCAAAAAGAGGTGCCTAACCCCCTATGGTGCATACCACTAGGGCAGATAAGTATTCATGGAAAAACATAGATAAATTCATAGGCTCTACCTTAGGTATGTCAGTGCTCAGTCAACTCAGGAAAAGATGTTTTACTTCTGATTGAAAGGGGATTAAGGGGTCCACTCCATATCCTGATTGGGTGTTTGGTTCCATAGGTCAAAATGTGTTCTCACCACTTTTGGCTGGACCAATACTAAGATAAAAATGCATGGGTGCTCAGTGCATCTCTAATACAACTAGAGTATGTCCCAAAGCAATGGAAAAGCACTTTTTCTTACTAAAAGTGCTTTTCCATTGCTTTAGGACATACTCTAGTTGTATTAGAGATGCACTGAGCAACCATGCATTTTTATCTTAGTATTGGTCCAGCCAAAAGTGGTGAGAACACATTTTGACCTATGGAACCAAACACCCAATCAGGATATGGAGTGGACCCCTTAATCCCCTTTCAATCAGAAGTAAAACATCTTTTCCTGAGTTGACTGAGCACTGACATACCTAAGGTAGAGCCTATGAATTTATCTATGTTTTTCCATGAATACTTATCTGCCCTAGTGGTATGCACCATAGGGGGTTAGGCACCTCTTTTTGAGAGGTCCTGGGTTCAATTCCTGGTCAGCCTAACTAAGTAGGAAGATCCCATGTGAGTAGGAAGATCCCATGTGACATGGCAGTGACCTCATCGCCACATACCATGCCACCTCAGCACATATGGGACCCAAAACAAAGAGTGCACATCTCCTAAGATGGCACTATGGAGAGAGAGTGATCCTGAGGCAGTTTTCTAACTCTTTTCCCAAAACATTTCAGCTATCTCTGTGGATATGCATTCATTTGTATCCTGAGTTGCAGTTTCTGTGAATATCTAATCATCTTTCACTGTTTACACTGCAGCCCTTCATGCTTTGATCCTGAATTACCTTCTCTTTGCATACTGTTGGCTTGGGCTATCCTGGATTGAGTTGGCTTTACTGTATTTCAACAAACAAAAGCTTTTCATCATCCAAAACCAGCAGCAGGACACCCTACAGCAACAACAAGCAGCAGGAGAAGCAAAAACACAGTGCTGAAAACACTATAAACTTTTCTGGTAGCAAGAGGCAGCCTGTCTCTGTGCACCGGCAGCGACCCCGCGCCGTACAACCAGTGCTCCGAGCAGGCAAACATAAGCAGAAGGGTGGATTAAGATGGATCCAGGAAGAGTGGACGCCGAGGTGAACACAGCGCCAGCGCCAGAGACACCGGCAAGGCCGGCGCCTGACGCTGTACCTTCGGTGGAGCCCTTACATGGGCCAATGGATACGGCGGAGGACTCCTTGGATGGCCTCCAGACGGCCTTTGGGGCCCTGTCGGTGAAGGAAATGGTCTCTCAGCCTCAGCCTGTGAAGAGGAAGAGAGGAAACGAGAGCGAGAAGGATGCTGGAGAAGGAGCAGACGAAGGAGAGGAGCAAGGGCAAGACCCGACGGATGTCCCTACCTTCGAAGGCGCACCAAGCGCTTCTGGCCTCCATGCATCACCCTCTCCCATAACCACCACACTCCCAGCCGCCGCTACATCCACTTCCACAACCAACCAGCCTATGGCAGAGGGCACAGGCTTTACTGGCATGCCTCACTACCCCGCCTATGGCATGGGCCCACCTACCACTGCGCTCCTTGAGGCAACTACTGCCAGTGAGCCGGTGGCTTCCAGCTCTGCGCCGCGTTGGTATGCGGCTGACCATCCCCATCCACTCCACGCCACGGGAACCTACATGGAAGTTCCTGGGTATGCTCCTGGTTGTACACCTGGGTATGCACCCCTGAGTGGGTTGAGGAGAGGACCAGAGTCTCTGGGAGGCAGGAGTAGAGGATCGGGAAGATCCTCCAACAGGTCCCTGACGCGGTCGGAGATCAACGAGGTGCTCCAAGGAGCCACTTCGAAAATCGTGAGCGACCTCACGCAAGAGATCAGGGAGAAACTGCAGCCCCTGATGATCCCGTCCCATGCGTCACCTACGACAGTGGGGATGTCACCCCACCGAGTACAGGCTAACCACCTGGCGGCAGGGTTGACGAATACCCTGGGGAGCCTGAGGAGCCGACCGATGCCGACTCCTGCAGCAGTACCAAGAAGCCCATTCGTCCCGAGGACAGCCCAGCCGCCCTACAGTCACGTGACGAACTCGACGAGGGCCGAGCTGGACCGGCTGGGGCTGACAGCCCTAAGGGCTATGGTGGACGTGGAGCCTTATGGCTCCAGTGATCTAGGCGGAGACCCCTCCGATGATGGGCCGCCTTCGATGACTTCTTCTTCGCCATCGGATGACGAAGACCCTGAGGATCCCGAGGACTCCAAGGGTAAGAAGAAGAAGAAGAAGAAGAAGAAGACCCGACGCCCTGAAGGACGCCGAGCTCAGGAGGCGAAGGCTATTGCCACCTCCAAGATAGTGGTGAACCTGCCTGAATTCACAGGCAAGGACCTCAGCGAGTTCGCTGAGAACTTTGGCCGGTTCCTACGACTGACCGGCCAAACCCACGCGAGTGGGCGAGTGAAGTGCGACCTGCTCCTGCAGTGCTGCAAGACGAAGTACCTGGAGAAGCAGGTCAGGCAGATCGTCACCAACTCCGCCACCTTTGCCGACGTGTTGGTTGCCCTGGAGAGGCAGTACCCAACCTACGAGACCGACCTCTCCATCAGGGCCGAGATCCAGAACCTGCCCGTCCTGCCCAACAACCCCAAACCCGGCAGGGTCTCCGAGCTGTTGGCGGACCTGGACCACTGGGCTGGACGACTGACGCCCGGTTCCTACAGCAGCGACGACCTGCTGTTTTGGTTGTGCTCCAAGCTCCCCCGTGAGCTATGGGACGAGTGCCGTCTGACGGCTGAGCGCAAGGCTAGATCCCTCCGCTACGAGGATCTATGCGTGCTGCTCCTGGAGATGGCGCTGGAGAAGGAGAGCGACCAACACCTGAACCACTACCGTCCTGGTGGTGGAGGTTCTGGAGGCAAAGGATACCAAGGGTCCCGACCTGGGCAGGGGACTACCCCCAAACACGCCCACGCCCGCCTAATGGAGAACGTGAAGGAGCTATTCTGGTGTGATGCCAGAGATGAACAGGGCCACCTGCAGCATGCCTCCGACTGCGAGCAGCGAGACTGCTTTGTTGTCCAGGGGAAGCAGCAGGAAAAGATCACCGGCGCCAAGGTGAAGATGCCGGATCATTACCGCTGCACCATCACGTGTGCATTCTGCGGTAAGCGGAAGCACTATGAGGACGAGTGCTACCATAAGCAACGCCTATCGGCGAAGCTTAAGGGGGAAGATCCTGGCAAAAGCTCAGGCAAAGGTGGAGGCAAGGCCAAAGGCAACGACTCCGGCAAGGGCAAGTCGAAAGGACGTGGTCAAGGCGGTCAAGACAAGGGTCAAGGCGGACGAGGAGGAGGCGCTAATCGCCAGAACGACAACAAGAACAAGGACAAGAACGGAGGTAACCCCAACCCTAATCCAGGGGGGAACTCCGAGCCCTCTGGAGCTACCACACGCTCACAGACGCAGGCCCAGCAAGAACAAGGAGCCAAGCGTGAGCATGAAGGTGGTGACGACGGCAACGCCAAGAAGAGAAGCCGTTTCATGAGGATGGCCCGCAAATTGCGGAACAAGGGGTTCGAGGTGACCTGTCCCGCGGAGTTCTGACGGGGACGCTCTGGTGGCACCCAAGACCTGGTGTTTTGGGTACGTATCCGACTAGGGGGACGTGAATACCTGGGGGTACTGGATACTGGAGCCACAATATCGATAGTGGCCAAGAAAATTTTACCTTGTGGGAGCCTGAAGAACACCATGACCACCGCCGCTATACGGATGGGGGATGGACATGTGGTGCACAGCTGCGGGGACTGCGAAGTGGAGGTACCTATGGGCTCCAGGACTATCGCCCATCGGTTCTATGTGATGGACACTGATGCCTTCGACTTTGTACTGGGTACTGACTTCTTCGTGCAGCACTCCCAGATACAATCCCTGACGCTGCAAGCGCCCTACCTCCTGTACGTGGACCACGGCAGTGGCAGAGAGTCTGTGCCACTGGAGCAGTCGGAACATACCTCGAGTTACCTGAGACTATCGAAGGAGGAGCCCTCGAACATGATGGCGGCCTCCAAAACTGAGGACTATCAACTATTGGGGGAAGTCCTAGACCAAGGTCTGAAGGAGTTGGGTTACTCTCGAGAAGACCTAAGTGTGGAACTGTTCGCCAGCGACAAGCAGCATGTACTGGACCTATACTGCAGCAAGGGGAAGAACTGCAGCTACAAATTTTACTGGCCCTCTTTCGGGATGGCCTACGGGAACCCCAGATTCAGTGAACCCGGGAAGGTGCTGACCAAGGTGGCCTTGGAACGTTCCCGTATGGTCCTGTGTTCCCCCGATTGGGGAGCCCATGGGGGCAACGAATACTGGCGAACCCTCCTTGACAAGCTGACTATCAGCTCTGTGCGGTTACCTGATGAGGCCATCTACGTGCCTCTGGGACGCAAGACGCCCATTGGGAAGCCCGGATGGGGGAGTATGCTCAGCGTGGTGGACGGAAGTCTTACCACCATCCCCTGGGAAGACCTGGACCCTACTCTGGTCCAGGCTATACAACGAGAAAGCGATGGACTCGCCTTGGGTGACTTGAAGGATCGTCTACGACCTCAAGATGCTGTTGAAACTACACCCGGAGGAGATGAGTACGTCGTGACTGACACCAACGCCCCCAACTCTCCCTGCCATGTACCTGTTCCTGATGGAGTCTCTGAGTGTGGACTATCTGAGCTACCTAGCTCTATCCACTCAGACGACGAAACTGAGCACGACGCCTTCTTCGTGCAGACTGCGGTGGAAGAAGTGGAGAACGCCGAGTACGTCGCCCCACTAAAACCCCTACTCTCCATGAGGGTGGAAGACCCCGTGGATGAAGAGCTGGACCCTCGATCCAGGCTCAGGGAGTATGTGGATTCCAAGAGGAAGTTGGTGGCGAAAAAGCTATGCTACGCGAAGCCTACCCGCAGCTCGTGGCCACTGAAGCAAGGACGTATGGGAGACCTATCCCAACTGAAGGAGGACCTCGAACAGAAGATCACCACCTGGCAAAGGGAGGTAGATCTCAAGCTCATGAAGAGCGTATGGGGTGCCCATGTGAGGACCCCAGATGAGGACGACCTCTCGGAGGAATGTGTATGTGAACCCCCTAAAGCGTGCCTATGTTGCCATCGTCCACCGGAGATGGTTGAGCAAGACCTTCTGTATGCCTACCAAGGGCTGAGGGATGCTACAGCGGGCGAAGAGTCGGTGGAGGACCACCTCCCGACGTCTATTCAAGGGGCTAGCAACTTATACTCCGACGAGGACATGGAGGACAAGATCAAGGTACTGGACCCGCGGGTGCAAAAGCTGATAAGGACCTATCTGGAGGTGTTCGGAGAACTACCCCCTCCAGCCTCATGCGACAAGCTGGTACAGATGGACCTCAAGCTGAAACCCGAGTTCGTGGGTCACAAGATCCGGAGGAGACCCTATCCAGCTCCTAAAGAGCAGGCCGACGAGATTGAGCGACAGATACAAGAATGTATCGACGCTGGCCTAGTCCTGGAGTACAAGGATGGGGACTACCCCCTACACTGCAGCCCCTGTTTCCTGGTGGCTAAACCTGGGTCTACAGCCAAACGGCTGGTAGTGGACTATGGAGAGCTGAACAAGAAGACGCTGAACCACTCAGGGTCCATTCCCAATATGGAGTCTACCCTGGAGAAGATAGCCTCCTGTCGCTACAAGACCAAGATGGACAAGCGAAGTGGATTCTGGCAAGTGGACCTGACGCCCAACGCGCAGGAACTACTGGCCTTCATCACCCCTCAGGGGAGGGTATTCAAGTGGAAGGTCATGCCATTCGGCGTGGCTAACGCCCCCGCTCTGTTCCAAGAGCTGATGAACAAGATCTTGTCCATGCTACGACGGAGACCTAAGGTGCAGGAGCTCATATCCCGTGGGGCCCAGATGGAGGCTCACATCGACGATGTATGCCTCGGGACCAATACCCAGGAGGATCACCTAATCCTCTTGGGTGAGTTCTTTGCGGTCTGCCAGGAGAACCACACACGACTCAAGCTGGAGAAGTGTGAGTTCATGCAGGAGACCATGCAGTACCTGGGGTTTGACGTTGGCTATGGGTGGTGGACCCCAGCGGCCTCTAAGGCCAAACCCCTGATGGATGCCAAGGTACGACACGAAGACCCCAAGAAAGGACTTCATGATGTACGCAGTTTCACTGGGGCGTGCAACTTCTATCGCCGCCACATCAAAAACTTCACCTACACCAGCGCGGTACTGACTGACTTGATCAAGAAGAGTACTACTTGGCGCTGGGGCCCTCAAGAGCAACAAGCGTTTGACGAGCTCAAAGACAAGGTAGCCAACGCTAAGTGCTTGGGCGTGCCTAGGGCACAAGGGGAGATTATCCTGGTGACCGACACCAGCAATGTGGGCGGTGGTGGAACGTTGTTCCAGTGGCAAGCACTAGAGAAGGAGGAGTTCGACTCGGCCATTTCCCAATGGGGGACGGAAGGTCTCAACCGAGATGGAACCCTCAAGCACAGCTACCCTGACGACAAGTGGGTCCTAGTACCTCTGGGCCACTGGAACTGGAAGTGGAACCAGGCCAGGGGGAACTACTCCACCTATGAGCAGGAACTGCTCGCGGGTATGCTGGTGCTATCCTCACAAGCACGACTGTTGGGGAGTAACCCTGTGGTCTGGCTATGCGACCAAGAACCGGTCCGCAGTTTCCAGAAGGGCCCCCCACCTGAGAAGGCCAAGCTACGTCGCTGGTGGACCTACCTCAGTCAACTACGGCTGACGGTACACCATATCCAGGGAGTGAAGAACGAGTGTGCCGACTACATCAGCCGCAACAACTTCGACGCCCTGATTGGTGCCCGGTCTGAAGCGCTGGCTAAGGAAGCGTTCAGCCGTATGGACGTACACCTGGACCTGAACATGACCATGATACGCCCGCTGGATGGACTCCAACAATCGGAGTACCTACAGGAGTTTGGGGATATCTACCGGCGCCTGGAGAAACGCCTTGAACCCCTCCTGGTCAACCAAGACCAGTGGAAGCGGGACAAGAGCTACCTCTGGCACGAGGACCGCATCGTGGTGCCTAGTGACCGAGTCCCAGCGCTGCTGAAGTGGACCCATGAGTCCAGTGGTCATGTGGGTGCTGACCGTACCCTGAGGCTGTTCAAGCAGTGGTTCCACACTACGTGGACTGACGACCAGCTGCGGAAGACGCTCCTGCCTATCGTGGACAAGTGCCCGTGCAGGTCCTGTAAACCAGGGGATATCAGGGACAGAGGTCTCTACTCGACCCTGCCCATCCCTCACTGTGCTAACAGTGTTCTATACGTGGACTACACGGAGATGCCGAAGTTCGGGGGCTATGACTTCGCCCTCGTGGTAACCTGTGGGTTGACCAGGTTTACCAGGGTGTTCCCATGTACCAAGCACATTACCGGAGAGGAGACTATCAAGATACGCCTGGAGGAGTGGTTTTGTGTCTATGGGGCGCCCAAGGAGATCAACTCCGATGAGGACGTACGAGTACGCTCAGATACTGGCTGGTACAAGAGGGTCCTGAGGTCCCTCAATGTCCAGGTGTCTACGGGGATTCCCTACTCTCACACGAGCAACCCCCTATGTGAGCGACAGATTCGTGTCCTGAAGGAGAACGTCAGGATATGGTGCAAAACTGAACGCACCAGAGACTGGGTGAGACTACTCCCCGTCATATCCTTGATGATGAACTCCCAAGAGAGTTCAGCTACTGGCTACTCGCCACATGAGCTATTCATGGGGCGCCCGGCGTGGTTCCTACATGCCCCCTATCCAGAGGACACCCATTCTTCTGTGGGTGAATGGGTCCAAGAGCAACAAGCGAAGGTGGACAAGGCCAAGGCTATGCTCCAGAGAGTGAGGGAGCGTCAGTGGAACAAGAAGAACAAGCACCGTGTACCGGCCACCTACCAAGAAGGGGACTGGGTGCTGGTGCACCACAGTCGACTACCCGCCTGGCCACGCTCTACCAGCGATGACCCATACTTCGGGCCGTACAAGATCCTATCTGTGGATGGACACCGTATCACCGTGCGGTGTTCTCCCCGTCTAGGGGGGACCCTGGTGTGCGCCGCTCAACACCTGAAGCGCTACCATGATCCTGAAGACCTCTGCGGGGAGGAGTGGGAGCTGAACGACGAGGAAATCGCCGCTCTGGACCTACAAGGGGCTGCCAGCCCTATGGAAGTTGAAGGTGAACTCCCCGACATGAACGCCGAGGAGATGGCTAAGGAGGGCTTCTACCTGGTGAAGTCTGTCCTACGCCACCGCTATCGCCAGGGTTGGCGCTTCCTCACCCTCTGGGAAGGGTTTGGAGTCGAAGAGGCCACCTGGGAGCCCTTCTCTGCATTTGTTCTACCTGAGGGACGCCTAAACTCAGTTCTGGTTGACTACTTGTCCCAGAACAACCTTGGTGAGTTGTTGAGGCTCGCTGAGACGCTTGCCTCCAAGACTAAAGCTAGGGACTGAACCTTACCCTTACCTGCCAAAGCGTATGTGTGAGTGTGCTAGTCCTAAGGTCCTGAGAGCAAGCCGCAGAAGTGGTGTCCTAATTATACCCAAGTCTGCGCCCTTGCTAAACCTGGAGGGTTGGCTTATTGATGCCACGGGGTACGCCCCGGGTCTCCCCTCCCCTATGCGCCCAATTTCTGTGCTGGCGCAAAACCTTGGGGGAATACCCAGAGTGTTAATCCAGGTATTGTTTTCCCTACCTACCTGTCTACTACAGGGAGGGGTGGCCAAAAGCTATGAAGGCATGCAAAACGCCTGTTTGCTATGTGGCCAAAAAACACTAACCTAACCCACTGTCACAGCCCACCAACCCAGCTAAAATTGCAGGAAAAGGGTGGGACAGTGACACGCCCCCTACAGGTCCTACACACCCTACAGTGGCACCATCCTGGTAGGCGAGCGCTGGGCAACTGGCTCTAGCCCCCACGCAGGACTACCACTCCTACACGCACACTCTACTTGGCGTTGCGAAGAGGAAGTTCTCGAGGGTCCTAGCGACCCACCTGTGAAATGACAAGAGAACACAGCGCTACTAAGCAACTGTGGCCTCACAGGGGACGCCACAACGCGTTTCCCCTGCAAGGGCTTGGAGGGAAGGAGTGCTCTCGTGTGCAAGGCGCAGATGTTGATGAAGTCGGACTCCCTGCTCTGCCACAGGCGGAGCGGAGTTACTTGTTTGTGTGATCTGCGCCCCTGTTTAGCAGGGCATAAAAAAATGCTGCTGCACCACTCACCCTACCTGCCCAACTGTAAAACAAAGGCAAATGAAAGGGCGTTTGCGGCGGAGGAACCAAGGCACACTCCAGGTATTATACCCTTCTCAGTGTGCCCTATAATACGCTGTCCGCAAACACGCTGCATGGAGCAGCTACCCTTATCAAGCAAGCAAGCGTTAAGGGACTCCTCAGGTTCTCTTAAAGAACGTACCGAGGAGCCCCTGGGTAGCCTAAACAAGGTTTACCGTGCGCACTTCGCGTGGCCTACCCTTTAATGCGTGTGTGCATGCACGACTATGCACAATCACGTGGGGCAAACCTGCCCATCTCCACCACAATCTTGACTCCACCAGGGGGTGGCCCCGCCTGGGCGTACCTACCTTACCTACCGCTGGGAAGTGAAGCAAGAAGAGAAAACGAAAGGGGCGCACGCGAAGAACGTTGCTATGCACTTGTGTGTATGACTAATCACCCTGATCTGACCGCTAATCATCTGCAATCTTTCTAATCAATCCCTCTACCGCGTCCTATCGTGGTTATCGTTGTTAACGCTGCTACACGACTCGTTCACGGAGACACGGGACGAGCAATGTGTATGCGGCATGCAAGACGAGCATACCTGTAGTTTATACCTGATTCATTGAAGTCTTTTCAATTGACTTTCGAATTCTTGAATTTTTGAAGCTTCTATTAGTGTGGGTGGAATCTGTATGTTGGTTTATTCATGTGTGTCTCGTCATTTTCAAGACTACGTGATACATACGTTTATAATTCCATTATTTTTCCATTTTCCGGCGCTTCGCTAGGAGCCGCTCCTGCGCGCCGCCATTTTGTACGTATGAATTTCTGGATTTAAAAAATCCAGAGATGACTATAATTTCTATAAAAATGTGCTGAAGATGCACAATTGGATTCTACTCAGGTGTGTCGTTTCAGAAAAATTCTGCGCCGTCATTTGACGGATTTTGGTGTCGTCGCTTCGTTTTTGCGTGGATTCGTCCATAATTCTCCCATTCCTGCCTCTGCAGATACCCACGCGCAGCCTCGCTGAGTAGGCCGTGTTCGGGCCGAAACGCAGGTGCCTGGAGAGACTGAGCAGAACCAAGACCCCACCAAGGGGCAAATTAATTTCTTTTCGACTCCCTACGCCCTAAGACAGGTCACAGGTCGCCAGCAGGTTTACGAGAACCCATGCGAGTGTGTATAATGTGTCTTGCGTTTGGGTTGTGTCGACGCTGCGTCTTGGAGGAAGGGATGCATATGCACATGTTTGGCATGCTCCCAATCTAACCCAACCAAGCCACAGGAGCCCCGGCAGCGCCAAGAGCGCTGAGTCTTCTGTAGGAAACTGTACAATCAGAGCAGCAAAAGGACGACAGCCATGGTGAGCGTCCATTTGTCAGTGTGAGGGAGACTGTAGGTATTTTAAAGTAGATGTGGAAACCAAGGAAAGGCCAAGAAAAATTCCCTTTTTCCTAAAATGCGACAGTGGTGGCCACCACAGCACAAGGGGGGAGTAAGAAAAAGTGCTTTTCCATTGCTTTGGGACATACTCTAGTTGTATTAGAGATGCACTGAGCAACCATGCATTTTTATCTTAGTATTGGTCCAGCCAAAAGTGGTGAGAACACATTTTGACCTATGGAACCAAACACCCAATCAGGATATGGAGTGGACCCCTTAATCCCCTTTCAATCAGAAGTAAAACATCTTTTCCTGAGTTGACTGAGCACTGACATACCTAAGGTAGAGCCTATGAATTTATCTATGTTTTTCCATGAATACTTATCTGCCCTAGTGGTATGCACCATAGGGGGTTAGGCACCTCTTTTTGAGAGGTCCTGGGTTCAATTCCTGGTCAGCCTAACTAAGTAGGAAGATCCCATGTGAGTAGGAAGATCCCATGTGACATGGCAGTGACCTCATCGCCACATACCATGCCACCTCAGCACATATGGGACCCAAAACAAAGAGTACACATCTCCTAAGATGGCACTATGGAGAGAGAGTGATCCTGAGGCAGTTTTCTAACTCTTTTCCCAAAACATTTCAGCTATCTCTGTGGATATGCATTCATTTGTATCCTGAGTTGCAGTTTCTGTGAATATCTAATCATCTTTCACTGTTTACACTTTTTTTTTTTGCACTGAACGGCGCCTTTTGTGGCTGGCCAGGCCGGGGAGAAAGGCTCTTGCGCGCCAAGCTTTTTTGGGGAGGGGCGGGAGCCCGAAATCAAGTTCAATCGCGGGCTGAGTACCGCTGCACGTTGCTGTCCTCGTCTGCTTCATCTCAAAGAGACTTGGCAGCCCCGTTATAGACAACCGCAGGCCGGGGTCTCCGCTTGATACCCGAAGGCGGTGTGGTTGCGGATTGGGGGTTAGAGCATGACGGCTTGAGCACGGGGGGTGGCTTGGGGGAGGGATTCATTTGCAGAAGTGACTGGTGAGTGCCAGTGTGGTAGTACTGATTGATCGAGCCGCTAGGGCTGTCGAGGGTCGGCGTGAGAAAATGTGTAAGTGTGGCTTTTTCAAAGAGATGACACGTTGGACGAGTGTGAGGACGATTGTGAGTTTGTACTCGCGGGGGAGGGGGGGGCTGGCGCGAAGTACCTTGTTATGCGAGGAGAAGGGGCGGAAATGGGGGCGGAGGCGGCGAGGGGGGGTGCTGGTCTAGGGGGGGGGGGGAGGTTGAACATGTCCCTGATTGTGAGCGGCCGTTTGGGGGGCGGAGGCTCTGGCTGGGGTTGACTTGCGGTACCGCGTTTCAGTGATAGAGGCCGGACGGGCCTTGGGGGCTGGCGGCCGTGTTTTCGAGTTTTGGTGTGTGCCGCAGGAGATGGGGGGCGGGGGCGTTTTGGGGGCTTGTGTGCAACTTTGTCCGGGAGGGGGGGGGGAGGGTGGTAGGCGGGGGGGGGGCGTTGTTGGGCGGTGTGTGACGTGCTGTAGGGCGACCAGGGGCGTCCCCATGAGTTGGGGCCCGTAGGGGGGGTGAGCGGGGCTGGGGGGGGGTGGTCTTTTAGCCATTCCAGCGTGCGGTATAGGGCGCTGAGGAGCAGGGGAACACGATCCTTCAGGGCGAGTTTTAAGTCGTGACAGTGTGCTGGTTTTCTTCGGCCGGAGGGGGGGGTTGTGAGTTTGGTGTACAGCGTCATGGGAACAAGCCCCCGGACGAAATTGCGTCTCTCCCCCACGTGTGTGGTCGCGGACCACCATTGGGACACCACCGTGGTGAAGGGGGGGCGCCAGCATTGAATGTAGGATTGGACCAGGTGTTCGCACGTTGGGCAGTGTGAGACGAAAGAGATAACATCCATCGGGTGCGGGTCGGGGCAAGCGTGGCAATGGCGAGGGCGCAAGTCGTCGTGGAAAGCAAATGGCGCCATGTTGAAATTTCCGGAGGACCATTTGAAAGGGAGGCCTTTGAACCACGAAGTGTGATTGTAAAAATGGAAGCTGGACGGTGCGTGGATGTTTTCGTGTTTGTGGCGAGGGAGGAGATGCTTGATTGAGGTTGTAGTCAATTTGTGTATGACTGGGAGGGGGCCCCTGGATATGCACCCTATCGGGGGGGGGGGAAGGAGGGAGGGGTCCCAGACCATCACGTGGGCGGCCCACTTTGAGTAAGCATCTGAGATTTCATTCCCCACGAACCCGGCGTGCCCCTTGATCCACCCCCAACCCTGGATCATCCCTGGGCGTAGGGAGGCCTGAATGGACTGGAGAGAGGATTCCCACGTGCCGGCTGGCGAGCGTGATGGGAGGCCTGGGGGGGTGTTCGGAGAGAGAACAGTGATAACGTGGAGGTTGTCCCCTAGCACGGCGAAGGTGAGGTGCGGGTGGGATGCAAGGGCCCACCGTAGGAACATAATAGCGGCCCAGAACTCCGATCCCTCTGATGACTGGTACGGGGACGTTTGGCACAGTACCCATCTGGAGCCATTTGGAAAAAACAGGGTGGCCGCCGATCCGTAGCCCAAGGCGCCCGCTGAGCCATCCAAGTACACCCATGTCGTGCCGGATGACGATGCGAGGAGGAGGGCAAGGGCTGCTTCACAACCCCATTCTTCGAGGTCGTCGGGGTCAAGGGAGTGAGGTTCATCTGGGAGCCGGTACAGCTCGCCATGCAGTGACGAGTCGAGTAGGACCCCGCAGTATGGCCCGGGGGGGGGGTTGAGGATGTATTCTTGAGGGTGAAGAAGGGGGGGGGTGAGCAGTTCGTGGCGCCCCGCCAGTTGAGGGAGGACAGAAATGGCTGGGTTTTGAAAGGTGTATTCTTTCTCGTTGCGGCGGAGACCGGGGTTTTTGATGGTGTGGGTGGTGCCGTCCGAAAACTGGAGTGTGGCCGATTCTGAGTGCACTTCCGTGACTGTACCTAGGTGGAACCCCAGGTCCTGGGGCGTCCGTTTTAATCTGTTGCCGAACTTGCTGTATTGTGGTGCCGGCTTGGTGGCTAGGAACCGGACCTGGACTTTTTCTTTTGGGAGGAAAAGGGAGGGAGGGCAGGAGGCCCAGAGGCCGGTGCTGTGGTATCGGAAGCCTATGGCGTGGCATGCGTCCATGATGGTGTCTTGGATTGGGTTGCGTGTGGTGGAGAGCATTGCTTCGGAAAAAGATTCGTTTGTCGAGGCCGGGCCGTCTCCGTTGAGGTACCTTATTGCGGTGTTTACCAGGGCCATGCAAATTGAAAAAGTGAAGTGGCGGAGTCCTAAGCCTCCCTGGTGGCGAGGGGTGTAGCGGGCCTTAGGGGAGACGAGGCGGGAGATCCTGTTGGCTCTGTCCGGGGAGGGGTCATGCGCAACATTTTGCCAGATCATGGCCTGAAGGGCCCCCAACTCGTTCAGGGCCAGGGGGTGTGCCATGAGGCGGTAGGAAAGAATAGGGATGAGTTGGACGTTCACCAAGAGAATGTATTCCGAAAGGGTGAGCTGGAGGGGTTGGAGGGTTGTGAAAAATGAGCGTATTTCCGACTTGGCCAATGCCAGTGTTTGTGCCTCATGGTTGGCGGTGAAGATGTATACCCCTAGGTATTTGTAGCAATTGTGTGGTTGCCCCGTCTTTTGGTTTGTTGTCGACAGGGGGGTGCCCGAGGGGGAGGTGAAGGTTCTGGGGGGAGCTGTTCCCATAGCGTGGATCTCGGTTTTGCTGAGGTTAAGGTCTAGACCCCACTCCCTGGCGACCGTGTCGAAGAAGTTTAAAACTTGCTGTATGCGGTCCCCATTCTCTGATCGATAGAGGAGGTCGTCAACAAAGGCGTGGCCCGATTCGTGTGGGGAGGGGGGTGCAGTGACGTGGGACGGCAAGGCGAAGAGGAGCACATTTAGGTAGAGGCAGAAAAGGATTGGTGACATGGGGCATCCTTGCCGAACGCCTCTGGTTTGCAGGTGTGAGGAGTGGGTTTGACCTGACACCACTGGGAAGTCGCGAGGGGCACGGTACAAGGATTGAATGAGGTTTACAAGGGGCGTAGGAAAGTTCAGGCGGGATAGAACTGTGAAGAGGGTGGTGTGGGGGACGGAGTTAAAAGCCTTATTGAAATCAATGTAGAGGCTGTAGCTACCGACCGATTCCCGAAACGTGGATAAGAGGTTGAAAATGTGGTCCTGGCATCTGCGGTTCGGAAGCCCGCCGAACTGGGTGGGGTGTATGATGGAATGTTCAATGGCCGCTGCCAGTAGCTCTCGGTTGGCGTGTGTTGCAATTATTTTGTAAACGCTGTTCAGCAAGGCTATAGGCCTGTAATTTACCGGGTTCATCACGTCCCCTTTCTTAAAAAGCAAGATAATGTTGGCTTCGAGCCATTTCTCGGGCAACGGCCGGTGGAGGTAGTAGTTGCATACCTTCCAAATGAATTGTTGGATAGGGGGGGGGAGACGTGCAAAGTGTAGTTGTTTGTGAAGTCCCGCCCCCCCGCCTTGTTGGGCTTGGACCTCTTAAGCGTGTTGCGTAACGATTCCCAGGTAATGTCAGGGAGGAGGCCGTGTTTTGTGGGTTCGGGGCAGGCGGGGGAGTGTGCGAGTAGGCGATCCACTAGAGTGTTCGGCGGTGCGTATTCGAGGCTGCCCCCCAGGGTGAGGAGTGTAGAAGAGAAAATAGAGCCCACTTCTTTGGGGGTGGAGACGAGCTGTGTGGTGCCCGGGCGCTTCAGCGTTATTTCACCTCGTTCCACGGGGTTGAGCGCCTCGTTGATGGTGCGTTTGATCCTAGTTTTCCTCACTAGGCACCGATGGATTTTGGTGGTTGCGGCCTTGTTCACTTTGGTTTCCCACTCCTTGACGAGTTTGTTGAGCGTGTCCATGGAAGCGGGGTAGTTGGGATGGCTGGGGGGGGGCAGGGTTTGCAGGGACTCTTTGATTTTCTTTACCAGAGCCGAGGAGGTAGGGCGTGACGGCGTGGTGATACTGTGGTAGCTGGTCGCCACTTCCTCCAGCACGACGTCTGTGAAAAGCTCGATGTCCGCCGAGGACAAGGACTCAAAGCGGGGGAGGGTAGACTCGCACCACCGCGCCAGGGGGGCAAGGGAGTCGTGGTGCTTGGAGCGTTCCCGCTCCGTCAGTTTTCGGAAAACTTTCCTCTTAGTTGTGGGAGCTTCGGTAAAAGGGTGAGGGGGGACTTGAGAGGTGTACGTGACTGGGTGGTGGTCTGACGTTTTGTCGTCGGTTTGGATGGTTGCAGAGGTGGGGGCAAAAAATTCCGAGGCCGCCGGGGAGAGCAAAATATGGTCAAGGCGGCTACTGCTTGCCCTGTACGGGGTGGGGTATCGGGAGAAGGACCGCTCGGTCGGGTGAAAGTGCCGAAAGGTATCGATGAGGCGCGGCGGGTCGCTCGTGATCTGTCTGCGAAGCCACGGCCATTCGTTGTCCGTTTGGAGGTTCGATCCGTCTAGTTCAGGGCACATTATGCAATTGGTGTCCCCACCGAGGACGTGGTTAGGATACTGATGCAGGAGTGGCCGTAGGATGTTTTCAATTTTTGAGCGGTGGACGTCCGTGCTTGGGGCGTATACCGAGATCAGCAAGGTGGGCGGGGCCCCCGGGAGAGTGAGAACGGCTGCCGCCAGCATCCCTTCTGTATCTAGTCGGGGAAGGGGGGTAACGAAGCGGGAGAGCCGGGGGGAACAGACTAAGACGGAACCATGCTCGCCTCTGGAGTGTTTGTCTTGGCTGATATTCGAAACGATGGTGGCTTTAGTGCCCGAACCGTAGGCGTATACGTGGGGGAGGATGGGGGCGTGATTGATTTCTTGGAGGAAGAGGATGTCGAAGTCGTTCTTGAGGTGTCGGAGAATTTGGCTGCTCACTATGGGTTTCTTCTGCAAGTTGTGGGATAGAAAACGCAGTTCTGAAGGGAGGGGTATGGGGGGGCGGTGAGGCCGTTGGTAACCCTTCCGTAGGCGCGTTTTGGATCTCGGGGGGGGCGGGATAGGGGGGGGCTGGGGGGGCACTGGGGAGCCGGGCTGGCTGGGCTGGCTAAGGCAAAGAAAGTGCTGAATTTGGTCGGCCGGTATCCCGGCCGAGGTGAGCCCGTCGTCTAGCCCCTTGCCTGTGATGGTGGAAGCCGTGACTGGGCCGGTGGTTCACTGAATCTTGGCCCTTTTGTGTTCAGGTAGAGGGGGCTGGACAGTGCAGGAGGCGGGTACCCGGCCCTCTGGCTTTCGTGGGTTAGCTTGCCTGTGGTATGTGTCGGAGGATTAGAGCGAGGCGAGGGACGGTACGAGGGACGGTTAGCCCAAACACTTCGTCTTCTCTCCGTCGAGGTATACCGTGGTGCCACTCATGGCGTGCGGCCCCCGTGAGGACCAGGAGAGAGCGGGCAAACAGGCGGATGCGAAAGGAGTCCCCGTTGGAGGGGTTCTTAAAGAACATTGTGGTGTCCGATTGGGAACCAAAAATGGACACTGGGTCGCCTAGCAAGGGGTCGTCCCCGTGGTAGCCGATGCCCTCTCCCGGGAGATACATTGTGCCCGTGATTTGGTTGGGAGGAGGGTGTGAGAGGCCTAGCCGCTCCAGCGCGGCATTGTAGGTTTGGAGGATGGAGGAAAACTCTTCCGGGATGGGGGACGTGGCGGCGACTTTGCTCGGGCCGAGGTATGCGTGGCCGAAGTGTTGGACTGAGCGCCCGTGGTACTTCTCCCACGTGTTGTCGTGGAGAATCTTTTTTACCGTTTCCTCTTGGCTTTCGGAGAATACGTCGCGGACGTAATAAAAACCAGCGGGGAGGCGGGGGTCGATTTGAATATCCGAGGCGGGGGTGGGGGCACCGTGGTCGGGGGGTAGGAGGGTGGTCGCCTCGCCTCCTAGTGGAGCAAGCAGCGGGACGCTGGTCTCGGACATCTCTTCGATGCGGCTTGGTCCCGGCGTTGGCGTAGCGGCGCCGGCGTCCTCCGGTGCCGCGTTCCACTCGCTGATGCGCTCAGTCAGCCCCGTAGCGGGCCTTTCACGAAGGGCGGTGACAAGTTGGGACACGAAGGCCGTGGACCCCAAGGCGGCTCCCGCTTGGAGGCGCTGCACTATGGGTTGCTCGTGCTCGGCCACATCCGGGTCTTGAGCGGGGAGGATCTTCTCGAGGGCGATGAGGTCGCGGTGTAGTGGGGCAAAGGCAGCGTCTCCATATTTGAAATCATGCGCTAGCAGCGCGGATTCCCCCTTTTCGTAGACCACGAGGTAGGCTTGTTGGTGTTCGTAGGGAGGCCGCGTGGGCTCGAACGACACGTACGGGCCAAGAAACCCCGCTTGGACGCGCAAGTCGAGAGCGTGCGCCGATCTTGGGGCCACTAGGAGCACGGCGGTCTTCGGGGCCTTAGATGAGTCGTATGAGGGCGGGGCCGGCGTCGCGTGGGCTCGCTCGGGGGCGCTCGAAGGCGCGGACCTCGCGTTGCCGTCGGATCGTGACGAGAACCGCACTAATTGCCCATCTATGCCATGAAAGAGGACAATGCCGCATGAGTGGAAGAAGCGGATAGCTAACGTTTGGACACCGGTCTTCATGACGTCGCACGGCGCGTGAGTGGTGTCAATTGCCACGACCAAGGAATCTTTAGACCGGAACATCGCTCCTAGGGGCGGTGAGGCGCCCCGTCCACCGGGCAGGTTGGCGATCATCATGGTGAGCATTTCCGGAGCTTGTAGGTCTTTGTTTCTTTCCTTTCGGTCCCTAGCGATCACGGCTCGATACACTTCGGTAGTCGGCAAAGCGTGCATGTCCATTGCAAGGAGTTCTCCGGTGAGGAATTGGGCGCACTCTCGGACCTTAAACATGAGCTCGTCGGCAAAGCGAGATGGGAGTTCCCAATCAAACCGGTAGTAGGCCCAATGCGGGCTCTCGGAAGGGACTATGTGGCCAAACGGGTAGTAGGCATTTTTGGTGTTCACCGATACGTTTGCTAGCGCGGGGACAAACATTTCGTTCATTAACTTCATGAAAGCACGGGCGTCTCCAATTTTGCGTTGCCTTGGTTTAGTTTTATCTCTCTCTTCCGGCGGCGAAGGCTCAATGTGATCAAGGAATTCTATGCTCACCTCAAAACGTAGTGTTTTGTGCAACCGGAGGTCTCGCACCGTTGGATGGGCGTGCTTGGCGGCGAAACGGAAAGGTTCAAACTTAAAATTGATGTCTTCATATCGGCACCCGTCAAAGGAAGAGGTGTTTAGGAGCAAGGCAACATACGGCATCGTTTGATGGCCGCTCGTGCGGAACTCGTAGGAGTCTTTGCCGTCCCTTTTGACCTTGTAGGCGTCCCGGAGTTGCGCCCCGTGCATACATATCACGCTAGAAATGTACGGAAGAAGAGGAAAAAGGGCGGAAGTTGAGCCTAGCATGCGAAAGGTGGCGGCAACCACTTGAGCGTCCCACGCCGGAATAACGAACCATCCTTTGAGGTCTTTGTTCTCTTCTTTGGCTTTATCTAGCACGGTTCTTAATTGTTTAGCCCACGGGGTGGCGGTGGGTGGAGACTCCTTGGCTTCGGCTTGGGAATAGTCCAACTCATACGGCTTTAGGTAGAAACGCTTGTGCTTGAACAAAAGCTTTTCGAGCTCGTTGTAGTTATTGTGCGCAACGGAAGAGACCCTACCTCGATCTAGAATTTCCGTGGAGTTGCTCCCAACGAAGGCGGATTGAATATCGGTGCCTTCCACATCCAGGTAAAACTCGGAGTAGTCTTGTAGTCGGCGGTAGACTTCGGGAACGAAAATGCGTTGGCGTGTGTCAAATATTTTGCCTTCAATGGCTTCAAGTTGGCGTGACGGAAAGCGTGTTTGCAACGGCGAATTTGAGGCTTGGTGTTTTTGAAAGAGGTGTGACGGAGAATAGTTGAATAGCGTGGAAAGGCCATCATCGGCGGCTTTGGAGCTTCCAAATAGGGTGAAATTCATGGTGTTTTCGGGATGAACGAAAAGGTGGCTTGGCGTCAATTGAAAGATTGCGAGCGTGGATTTGAACTCGGGAATTGAGATGATGATTTGAAAACTGCGGGAAAGGCTCCAGAACTTGAACAGCCCAGGATTTTCTCCAATCACCGAATAGCCTGGACTACTGGTGGATCCATCAACAAAATGCTGAGGGTCAATCGAAAAAAAATAGACACTCAGAAAGTGACTTTCACTGTTTACACTGCAGCCCTTCATGCTTTGATCCTGAATTACCTTCTCTTTGCATACTGTTGGCTTGGGCTATCCTGGATTGAGTTGCCTTTACTGTATTTCAACAAACAAAAGCTTTTCATCATCCAAAACCAGCAGCAGGACACCCTACAGCAACAACAAGCAGCAGGAGAAGTAAAAACACAGTGCTGAAAACACTATAAATGATGGATGCCAAGGTACGACACGAAGACCCCAAGAAAGGACTTCATGATGTACGCAGTTTCATTGGGGCGTGCAACTTCTATCGCCGCCACATCAAGAACTTCACCTATACCAGCGCCGTTCTGACGGACTTGATCAAGAAGAGTACTACTTGGCGCTGGGGCCCACAAGAGCAACAAGCGTTTGACGAGCTCAAAGACAAGGTAGCCAACGCTAAGTGCTTGGGCGTGCCTAGAGCACAAGGGGAGATTATCCTGGTGACCGACACCAGCAATGTGGGCGGTGGTGGAACGTTGATCCAATGGCAAGCACTAGAGAAGGAGGAGTTCGACTCGGCCATTTCCCAATGGGGGACGGAAGGTCTCAACCGAGATGGAACCCTCAAGCACAGCTACCCTGACGACAAGTGGGTCCTAGTACCTCTGGGCCACTGGAACTGGAAGTGGAACCAGGCCAGGGGGAACTACTCCACCTATGAGCAGGAACTGCTCGCGGGTATGCTGGTGCTATCCTCTCAAGCACGACTGTTGGGGAGTAACCCTGTGGTCTGGCTATGCGACCAAGAACCGGTCCGCAGTTTCCAGAAGGGTCCCCCACCTGAGAAGGCCAAGCTACGTCGCTGGTGGACCTACCTCAGTCAACTACGGCTGACGGTACACCATATCCAGGGAGTGAAGAACGAGTGCGCCGACTACATCAGCCGCAACAACTTCGACGCCCTGATTGGTGCCCGGTCTGAAGCGCTGGCTAAGGAGGCGTTCAGCCGTATGGACGTACACCTGGACCTGATCATGACCATGATACGCCCCCTGGATGGACTCCAACAATCGGAGTACCTACAGGAGTTTGGGGATATCTACCGGCGCCTGGAGAAACGCCTTGAACCCCTCCTGGTCAACCAAGACCAGTGGAAGCGGGACAAGAGCTACCTCTGGCACGAGGACCGCATCGTGGTGCCTAGTGACCGAGTCCCAGCGCTGCTGAAGTGGACCCATGAGTCCAGTGGTCATGTGGGTGCTGACCGTACCCTGAGGCTGTTCAAGCAGTGGTTCCACACTACGGGGACTGACGACCAACTGCGGAAGACGCTCCAGCCTATCGTGGACAAGTGTCCGTGCAGGTCCTGTAAACCAGGGGATATCAGGGACAGAGGTCTCTACTCGACCCTGCCCATCCCACACTGTGCCAACAGTGTTCTATACGTGGACTACACGGAGATGCCGAAGTTCAGGGGCTATGACTTCGCCCTCGTGGTAACCTGTGGGTTGACCAGGTTTACCAGGGTGTTCCCATGTACCAAGCACATTACCGGAGAGGAGACTATCAAGATACTCCTGGAGGAGTGGTTTTGTGTCTATGGGGCGCCCAAGGAGATCAACTCCGATGAGGACGTAGGAGTACGCTCAGATACTGGCTGGTACAAGAGGGTCCTGAGATCCCTCAATGTCCAGGTGTCTACGGGGATTCCCTACTCTCACACGAGCAACCCCCTATGTGAGCGACAGATTCGTGTCCTGAAGGAGAACGTCAGGATATGGTGCAAAACTGAACGCACCAGAGACTGGGTGAGACTACTCCCCGTCATCTCCTTGATGATGAACTCCCAAGAGAGTTCAGCTACTGGCTACTCGCCACATGAGCTATTCATGGGGCGCCCGGCATGGTTCCTACATGCCCCCTATCCAGAGGACACCCATTCTTCTGTGGGTGAATGGGTCCAAGAGCAACAAGCGAAGGTGGACAAGGCCAAGGCTATGCTCCAGAGAGTGAGGGAGCGTCAGTGGAACAAGAAGAACAAGCACCGAGTACCGGCCACCTACCAAGAGGGGGACTGGGTGCTGGTGCACCACAGTCGACTACCCGCCTGGCCACGCTCTACCAGCGATGACCCATACTTCGGACCGTACAAGATTCTATCTGTGGACGGTCACCGTATCACTGTGCGGTGTTCTCCCCGACTAGGGGGGACCCTGGTGTGCGCTGCTCAACACCTGAAGCGCTACCATGATCCTGAAGACCTCTGTGGGGAGGAGTGGGAGCTGAACGACGAGGAAATCGCCGCTCTGGACCTACAAGGGGCAGCCAGCCCTATGGAAGTTGAAGGTGAACTCCCCGACATGAACGCCGAGGAGATGGCTAAGGAGGGCTTCTACCTGGTGAAGTCTGTCCTACGCCACCGCTATCGCCAGGGTTGGCGCTTCCTCACCCTCTGGGAAGGGTTTGGAGTCGAAGAGGCCACCTGGGAGCCTTTCTCTGCATTTGTTCTACCTGAGGGACGCCTAAACTCAGTTCTGGTTGACTACTTGTCCCAGAACAACCTTGGGGAGTTGCTGAGGCTCGCTGAGACGCTTGCCTCCAAGACTAAAGCTAGGGACTGAACCTTACCCTTACCTGCCAAAGCGTATGTGTGAGTGTGCTAGTCCTAAGGTCCTGAGAGCAAGCCGCAGAAGTGGTGTCCTAATTATACCCAAGTCTGCGCCCTTGCTAAACCTGGAGGGTTGGCTTATTGATGCCACGGGGTACGCCCCGGGTCTCCCCTCCCCTATGCGCCCAATTTCTGTGCTGGCGCAAAACCTTGGGGGAATACCCAGCGTGCTAATCCAGGTATTGGTTTCCCTACCTATCTGTCTACTACAGGGAGGGGTGGCCAAAAGCTATGAAGGCTTGAAAACGCCTGTTTGCTATGTGGCCAAAACACTGACCTAACCACTGTCACAGCCCACCAACCCAGCTAAAATTGCAGGAAAAGGGTGGGACAGTGACACACCCCCTACAGGTCCTACACACCCTACAGTGGCACCATCCTGGTGGGCGAGCACTGGGCAACTGGCTCTAGCCCCCACGCAGGACTACCACTCCTACACGCACACTCTACTGGGCGTTGCGAAGAGGAAGGTCTCATGGGTCCTAGCGACCCACCTGTGAAATGACAAGAGAACACAGCGCTGCTAAGCAACTGTGGCCTCACAGGGGACGCCACAACGCGTTTCCCCTGCAAGGGCTTGGAGGGAAGGAGTGCTCTCGCGTGCAAGGCGCAGATGTCGATGAAGTCGGACTCCCTGCTCTGCCACAGGCGGAGCGGAGTTACTTGTTTGTGTGATCTGCGCCCCTGTTTAGCAGGGCATAGAAAAAAATGCTGCTGCACCAATCACCCTACCTGCCCACCTGTAAAACAAAGGCAAATGAAAGGGCGTTTGCGGCGGAGGAACCAAGCCACACTCCAGGTATTATACCCTTCTCACTGTGACCTATAATACACTGTCCGCAAACACGCTGGAAGTCCAGCTACCCTTGTCAAGCAAGCAAGCGTTAAGGGACTCCTCAGGTTCTCTTAAAGAACGTGCCGAGGAGCCCCTGGGTAGCCTAAACAAGGTTTACCGTGCGCACTTCGCGTGGCCTACCCTTTAATGCGTGTGTGCATGCGCGACTATGCACAATCACGTTGGGCAAACCTGCCCATCTCAGCAACAATCTTGACTCCACCAGGGGATGGCCCCGCCTGGGCGTACCTACCTTACCTACCGCTGGGAAGTGAAGCAAGGTGAGAGGAAAAAAGGGGCGCACGCGAAGAACGTTGCAATGCACTTGTGTGTATGTCTAATCACCCTGATCTGACCGCTAATCATCTGCAATCTTTCTAATCAATCCCTCTATCGCGTTCTATCTTTGTTAGCGCTGCTACAAGGCTCGTTCACGGAGACACGAGACGAGCAATGTGTATGCGGCATGCAAGACGAGCATACCTGTAGTTTATACCTGATTCGTTGAAGTCTTCTCGTTGATTTTCGAATTCTTGAATTTTTGAAGCTTCTATTAGTGTGGGTGGAATCTGTATGTTTATTTATTAATGTGTGTCTCGTCATTTTCAAGACTACGTGAGACATACGTTTATAATTCCATTATTTCTCCATTGTCCGGCGCTTCGCTAGGAGCCGCTCCTGCGCGCCGCCATTTTGTGCGTATGAATTTCTGGATTTAAAAAATCCAGAGATGACTATAATTTCTATAAAAATGTGCTTCTGATGCACAATTGGATTCTGCTCAGGTGTGTCGTTTCAGAAAAGTTCTACGCCGTCATTTGACGGATTTTGGTGTCGTCGCTTCGTTTTTGCGTGGATTCGTCCATAATTCTCCCATTCCTGCCTCTGCAGATACCCACGCGCAGCCTCGCTGAGTAGGCCGTGTTCGGGCCGAAACGCAGGTGCCTGGAGAGACTGAGCAGAACCAAGACCCCACCAAGGGGCAAATTAATTTCTTTTTCGACTCCCTTCGCCCTAAGACAGGTCACAGGTCGCCAGCAGGTTTACGAGAACCCATGCGAGTGTGTATAATGTGTCTTGCGTTTGGGTTGTGTCGACGCTGCGTCTTGGAGGGAGGGATGCATATGCACATGTTTGGCATGCTCCCATTCCAACCCAACCAAGCCACAGGAGCCCCGGCAGCGCCGTGAGCGCTGAGTCTTCTGTAGGAAATGTTACATACAGAGCAGCAAAAGGACGCCAGCCATGGGGAGCGCCCATTTTTCAGTGTGAGGGAGACTGTAGGTATTTTAAAGTAGATGTGGAAACCAAGGAAAGTCCAAGAAAAATTCCCTTTTTCCTAAAATGCGACAGTGGTGGCCACCACAGCACAAGGGGGGAGTAAGAAAAAGTGCTTTTCCATTGCTTTGAGGCATACTCTAGTTGTATTAGAGATGCACTGAGCATCCATGCATTTTAATCTTAGTATTGGTCCAACCAAAACTGGTGATAACACATTTTGACCTATGGAACCAAACACCCAATCAGGATATGGAGTGGACCCCTTAATCCCCTTTCAATGTGAAGTAAAACATCTTTTCCTGAGTTGACTGAGCACTGACATATCTAAAGTAGAGCCTATGAATTTATCTATGTTTTTCCATGAATTCTTAGCTATCCTAGTGGTATGCACCCTAGGGGGCTGGGCACCTCTTTTTGAGAGGTCCTGGGTTCAATTCCTGGTCAGCCTAGCTAAGTAGGAAGATCCCATGTGACATGGCAGTGACCTCATCGCCACATACCATGCCACCTCAGCACATATGGGACCCAAAACAAAGAGTGCACATCTCCTAAGATGGCACTATGGAGAGAGAGTGATCCTGAGGCAGTTTTCTAACTCTTTTCCTAAAACATTTCAGCTATCTTTGTGAATATGCATTCATATGTGACCTGAGTTGCAGTTTCTGTGAATATCCAATCATCTTTCACTGTTTACACTGCAGCCCTTCATGCTTTGATCCTGAATTACCTTCTCCTTGCATACTATTGGCTTGGGCTATCCTGGATTGACTTGGCTTTACTGTATTTCAACAAACAAAAGCTTTTCATCATCCAAAACAAGCAGCAGGACACCCTACAGCAACAACAAGCAGCAGGAGAAGCAAAACCACAGTGCTGAAAACACTATAAACTTTTCTTCAGCTACAAGCCGTCCTGCATTTGCCTCTGTTCTCAGGTAGGAAAGGTCACGGTGATTGGTGCAGTTCCTTGCCCCGCTAAACAGGGCGCTGATCCCACAAACAAAAAACTGTGCCTCAGCCTGGAGTGGCGGGGACTCTCCGACTTCATCATCGTCCATGCTGTGCACGTTGATAGAGCACTCCTTCCCTCCAAGCCCTGACAAGGAAACCTGTTGTGACGTCCCTGTCAGGCCACAGTCGCTTAGTAGCGCTGTGTTCTCCTGCACTTTCACAGGTGGGCCACCAGGGCCTGAGACCTCTTCTTGGACAACCCCAAGTAGTGTGTGAGTGTAGGAGTGGTAAGCCTGGGTGAGGGCTTGAGCACCGTGCTCGCTCACCCTTCGAAGGTTGGTGCCACTGTAGTGAGTGTAGGACTTGTAGTGAGTGTGTCACTGTCCCGCCTGTTTCCTGAAATTTTGTAAGGGTTTTTGGTGGGTAGTGGCAGTGGTAGTCTAGGTTTTGGTCGCTTAGCAAACAGGCGTTTTCATGCCTGGTAGCTTTTGGCCACCCCTGCCCTGTAGTAGGCAGGTAGGTAGGCAAACCAATACCTTGGCGTTAGCGCTGGGTATTCCCCCAAGGAAGGTTTGGTGCCAGCACAGAATTCGGGCACCTAGGGGCGGAGAGACCTTGGACGTACCCTTGGCACCGTGTAAAGACATCCGCCGGGTTTAGCAAGGGTGCGGACTTGGGTATAATTAGGACACCATTTCTGCAGCTTGCTCGTAGGTCCTGAGGCTCAGCACACTCACACAAACATAGGCAGGTATAGGAAGGGTTCAGTCCCTAGGCTTCTTCTGCGAGGCAAGCGTTTTAGCGAGCCTCAGCAACTCTCCTAGGTTGTTCTAGGACAAGTAGTCTACCAGAACAGAATTTAGGCGTCCCTCAGGAAGCACGAAGGCAGAAAAGGGCTCCCACGTAGCTTCTTCAACACCAAACCCTTCCCAGAGGGTAAGGAAACGGCACCCTTGGCGGTAGCGGTGTCGGATAACGGATTTCACCAGGTAGAAGCCTTCCTTAGCCATCTCCTCGGCATTCATGTCAAGGAGTTCTCCTTCAACTTTCATAGGGCTGGCGGCGCCCTGTAGGTCTAGAGCGGCGATCTCCTCGTCGTTTAGTTCCCATTCTTCCCCACAGAGGTCCTCCGGGTCATAGTGGCGCTTGAGCTGTTGAGCAGCGCACACCAAGGTCCCCCCTAGTCGGGGAGCACACCGCACTGTGATGCGGCGACCATCCACGGACAGGTTCTTGTAGAGCCCAAAGTAGGGGTCATCGCTGGTGGAGCGAGGCCAGGCGGGTAGCCGACTGTGGTGCACCAGCACCCAGTCTCCCTCTTGATAGGAGGCAGGCACCCGGTGCTTGTTCTTCTTGTTCCACTGGCGCTCCCTCACTCTCTGGAGCATTGCCTTGGCCTTATCCACCTTGTCTTGCTGTTCCTTCACCAACTTGCCCACAGGGGAGTCTGAATCTTCAGGATAGGGAGCATGTGGGAACGGATGTACGTCGCGATACGTCTAGCAGAACATTATACTGTTACATCTGGTCCGGTTATAATATTCCGCTAGACGTAACACTTATTCCGCTAGACGTAAGTAGAATTTTGTACGTCTACCGGAACATTATAGGGGCCATTGGACGTAAGTAACAGACGTGGATGTTCCAGTAGATGTAAGTATCCACACCATCCTATTTGTTGCATAAAAAGTGCAACATCCAATGTTTCTTCATGTCGTTGGGCCAAATGATAGCACATCCCCTAAATTACACAATAAATCCAAATTGGCATTCTAGTCATCCTATGCTTCTTTTAGGTACCTCGTGAAAAAACACCAAAATGTACCTTGATCTTTGCCATCACGGCACACATGCAACAGTGAAGTTTGAATGTCGTTAACAAGTATTGTGAAACTCTTCGACAAACAATGCGCATATGCGAGCCACATTATCTATATTTTTCATCTTGGATTGGGAAGACACCTCTTCTCAAATGATATTTTGCAGTTTTCTTTACCCCAATGCTTCTTCGGATCACTCACAAATCCAAGAAAACGTGGAAATTGGTTTTCCATACATGCATACGTCTTGCGGAATAGATAAGATTCGTTCTTACGTCTAATGGCCCGTATAACGTTCCGGTAGACGTACAAAATTTGACTTACGTCTTCTGGAGCAGGTGTTACATCTAGCGGAATATTATAATGGACCGGATTTAACGTTATAATGTTCCATTAGACGTATCGCGAGATACACTCCTTATTGCGGTTCTACTTTTTAACTGATTCTGAATTCAGTTGCTTGGCCATGCTGGCCAAGCCATATCCTGTGTCTGGCCCAACTCCTTCGCCCCAGATTCCTAACCAACTCCATTGTGTCCAAAGGAGTGCACATGAAGTGCTTGGTACTATCTTGGGGACCTGAGTCATGTCAGTTTTCACATAAAATCATCTATTTTGTTTATAAACCATTGCAGCATTGTATTTAGATCTACATTTGTCTATCTGCAGCCCCTCTTTGTTACACATGTTTTGATTGTGGAAGGACTTATCCTGATTTGATTGATCCGGTGCCTGGACTTGCTCTACTTTATCTTTGTGTTGACTTCATTCTGACTTGGGAAAAATCAGCAAGGTTTTTCTAAAACAAATACAAGGAACAAGCACAAGTGTGAGCAAACCAGAAACCTTTTGTGAGAACAAAGCTTTGCACTATGTGCACAGCGCACAACATTCCCGCCAATATTGCTAGCATGCCACGTCAGCCCCAATCGCCCGGCCGTGTTGGAGGCCCACATGTGGGCAAAATGGCCACATGAACCCTACCATTTGGGGAGTTCCCAAATTCTACATAACTGCTGCTGTCGGCAAAAAGACAACATAACTTGTGCCATCTTAGGGTCCCAAATGGAGACAAACTCAGAAATGGTCACGTATCCCTTGCCGTCCCTAAGCCCCTAATCTTCCTCGGGGACCTCAAAACACGAGAGGAAATCCAAGTGCCTTTGAATCTTGTGCTGTCTCGGCAACTCCAAAGAGGAGAAGAATTCAAAATGGCCCCATGAATCTCTAAAAAGAAGAATATTGGTGCCGTTGTTTTTTGGTTTTTGATGTTGCGCGCAATCCATTTTGGATGGAGCTAGTATAAAAAAAAGGCGTAAATCACATGCACTTTTTTTGCACTTTTTGGGCGGTAAGTCACATGCACTTTCTTCTTTGATGTAAGGTAAAGGAGCCAGTTTTTGTACCAGGCACTAGTTGCTGTACCACCATAAGTTTTTCACACTTTCCACATGAAAACTTAGTGTTTATTGTAGGATTTAGCAATACTAAAGGGTGCCTTACCATTGGGGTATGTTTGGTTGCACCTAAATCCGATTGTCTAACACAAGTTTGGGTCAAGCAAGCTCCTACGGGGCCCCTATAATAATTTTCCCTTTTTTGGCTCTCACCAAGAAATAAGGCAAAATTTGGATGTTTCTTGGAAATGAGGTCCGCTAGGCCCGTGAACCTCCTATTCATAGTGCCAACGCCTTTGCATCACCTATTTGTATCCCATGCCCAAAGGAAAACCATGTTTCTTTGCCTAGCAATGTGTTTTTCTGCGCATACATCCCGTTTTTCATGCACAAAAAATTGTGAAGAAAAAAAGTTTTTCAAAATATTTTTTTTGTGAAAAGTTGTGGTAGCCTTACTGCCGCTGTGCAAGGTGGTACCTTTTCCATTGCGCTGTCAATCCCTTTCACAGGACTGCCAATGCACTGTTGTTGCACCATTTATCAAGCCGATCCGGTTTCATTTTGTTTCGGTGGTCCGCATTGACAAACACTTTCCAACCCAAAGACACTAACAACTACTTTGGTAGCTAACATACAAATCAAACGGATCCCTTGCACCATCCCCTTCATCGGAGGAAGACTGTGCTTTGTCAGGACCAGGGGCTGCTTCTGGGGCAGGGTCATCAACCCTTCGGCGTTTCTCAGCTCTGCGTTTTGGGGCTGGGCGTGTGCATGCTCCAGTTCAGTGATAAGATAGATGCCGGATTACAATGCCAGAAACCGCAGGAAATCAACGAAAATGGACTGTGTTTGTACTGAAGTTCGGAATCCGTTTTGTGGAGCCCGCTATCACACAGCCTATTACAGTTGAAAAAATCAGGTTTCGCCAACATCTGCTTGTCGCCGACCGCCAGTGAAGACCAGCGTGGATCGCGAGGATTCTTTCAACACGCCGCAACGCGTTGGAGTAACTGGTCACGAGACAGATAGTGAGCGTACAGAGTTTCGAAAAACATCGTTTCTGTCGAGTTCAAGTGACAGCGCCAGGAGGCGCTTGCAGTTTTCGTCGCCGAAGCGAGTGCAGTTCAGGGAAAATAACTACACTCCTTACGGGCGTAGTTCTGCTCCTTGCAGGATTCAAGGTTCATCTTCAATTCAAGATCATGAGGTCCGAGACAGGACTGCGAGACGACACCAAGATGCTGTCCACCGCAGAACGCCAGATGAGGAGAGGACAGCTACCCGAGGCACCGTGCTACATGCAGCAGCGTTTTCAAGTTGCAGCTCAAGATCAGAGGGTGAGACTGCGGATGAGGAGCGCAGGAGACTCATCACAGCGGGTTTTCGGAGCAGGCAAGAGTTCGTTGGAATTCGCCGCGCGCTGCTGAGGGTTGAAGATGAGGAAAATCACCAGCGTACATTGCTGTTCGCTGAGTTCGCTTCGAGTTCCTTAACCATGGCGGTCAAGTTCGCGCTGCAATGTTCTCGCAGTCTGACGGAGGGTTGTGTGAGTCTGAGCACGAGGACTAATACACAGTCGAGAGTCTTGGATGCTGAGAATGCAGTGCGAGAACAAGGTGCAAGAATGCAAGCAACTGAAGAACGATTGCAACACATGGAGTTGAGTTCAGCGAGACGAAGTCAGACTGAGAATGAGACATCTGGTACGCCAGAGCGAAAGTCCACAAAGCAGGCTGTGGAGTCGCTGACAACCATCGTCGATGACCTTGTGCGTAGGACGACGTCGGAAAGACTTGGGAGTGTTGAGAAGGAGTTGCAAAGACTACGAGTTTGCCAAGACGAAATACAAAAGACCTACGACAAAGTCTTGAAGGAATTCCAAGACCAAGGCCCAGAACGCCATTGTTGGAGGACGCGACGACATCAAGGTGTGTATGCACAGCCATGGCGCGATGGCAGTCAATACTATGACCAGTGGCGTTATGGACCTGGGAGATACCCCCAGCAGCGCAAGGGGCGCCAGTGTTATGTTGGGAATACATTCCACAGGCAGTGGACTCGGAAGGAATGCGCCGAACCAGAAGAGGGAAATGAGATGTTCAGTAAACGACCTTGGAGTGAGCACAAGCGTGGAAAGCGTGCTGGACGTCGACAGCGCCTTGGAGACGCGCTGAAGGTGTTGTTGGAAGCCTTGTTCGATTTTTCGTACAGGTTCTCCAATTGTCACACCTGGGTTGCTACTGTGTAGAGCAAAGCCACCTTCAACTTCAACCAGGAGCAGGAGAGACTTCAAGAAGTTTAATTGTCCTTTAAGTGTTGAAGATATATTTCATTTTTTGAAGATCTCTGTTTATTTGGGCGATGACCCATGGCCTTAAACGCCAGGGTGGCACATGAATGGCAGGGAATAATGGTGACTCATTGATTACTGCTATGTGCTTTGTGTCGTCAGTATTGGGACAGTGCAAAAAGATATGATTTTGTCCCTTCTGCTTGTTTTTTTTTTGCCAGCTGCAATATTTATCAAACTTTGCATGGGTTTTGAGAAACCGTGTGAGCAGTGTTGAGAAATCTTTGTGGATGCAAGGTTGTTTTTTTTGTTTTTTGTTGTTTCTCTCGACATTTTTAATATTTGGCCTGACAGGTTGCACTTCCGCTAGGGCTTTTAGCCTAGGAAGGGGTGTAATGGAACTCAGCACAGGCCTGAATCGCAGCGCATGCGCATTTGATCTGTGATTTGTCAATGTGATTCGCATTGAATCTCGATGGAACTTTATGATAAAAACATCGTGTTTTCTCACAGAACAACAGGATGAGATTCAGTAATGGTTCCGTGATGGATTTTGCGTAGTCGTGCATATTGGGATGTGAGACAACAACGTTGAACATAAAGAATAGCCGGAGAGCTACGCCGGGAAAATAGTCACTCTGGGTAATCCCATTACAATCCTGTTGTTCGATTTCGGCAAGGGCTTTCCAGCAAACTTCCAGATACCAATCATCCTCCATGGTCGCCGAGTCCACTTTGCAGTGGTACAGTGAGCACCGTGCTGAGCTTGAACGCGAAGTTCGTCGTCTTTCGAGACTGCCGGTGCCTCCGCCAGCGACGGGGAGACTGTGGAGACTGGAAAACTGGTCTAGTTGGGATGTTCACTCTGTCGAAGACAATGCTGCTTTGATTGCCTTGGTGTCTGAAGAACCTGAGCTAATTGAAGACACTGAGCTTGCGTCACACTGCATTCGTGCTGTGGGGGTTGTGTACCCAGTGCAAATAGCTGACACTGCGCCTCGGTCCACGAGTGCACTATTCCGCGTTGTTGCAGAGGATGCTCTTCGCCTCATTCGAGCGCTTTGCACAGCAGCGCGGTGTCCACAGCCACAGCAACCTCCGTCAGCGAATCACGTCATTTTCTCCACCACAACCATGTAATGGAACTCAGCACAGGCCTGCATCGCAGCGCATGCGCATTTGATCTGTGATTTGTCAATGTGATTCGCATTGAATCTCGATGGAATTTTATGATAAAAACATCGTGTTTTCTCACAGAAAAACAGGATGAGATTCAGTAATGGTTCCGTGATGGATTTTGCGTAGTCGTGCATATTGGGATGTGAGACAACAACGTTGAGGATAGGAATAGCCGGAGAGCTACGCCGGGAAAATAGTCACTCTGGGTAATCCCATTACAGGGGCTGCAGGTTTTGCCTTGGCCATTGCACTGGCACATATATAGCAGCCAAAGGCGCTCAACTGCCTAGCCCTGCCTCCATTTTTTTGGTTATCAAACACTGCATCACTGCTCTGTTTTTTCAGAGTGGTGATATGCAGTATTTTAGGAAGGGGGTGTAATGAAGGCGGGCTAGGGCAGGGCTGTAGGATTGGCAGAATTGTTTTTATACTGCTTTTTTATAGTGAAATCATTTCATTTGACTTATTGACAAAAGTAGTGTATAACTGTCCAATCGGTGCGGCACATGCGCATAGTAAAGAAGGCGCATGTGCAGAGATTTGACGGAAGCAAGAAGCAAATAAGATACATTGTATGTTTGCTTCTGTTCAAATATATATGCTCTAAGTAAGAAAAAGTGCTTTTCCATTGCTTTGAGGCATACTCTAGTTGTATTAGAGATGCACTGAGCATCCATGCATTTTTATCTTAGTATTGGTCCAACCAAAAGTGGTGATAACACATTTTGACCTATGGAACCAAACACCCAAGCAGGATATGGAGTGGACCCCTTAATCCCCTTTCAATGTGAAGTAAAACATCTTTTCCTGAGTTGACTGAGCACTGACATACCTAAAGTAGAGCCTATGAATTTATCTATGTTTTTCCATGAATTCTTAGCTATCCTAGTGGTATGCACCCTAGGGGGCTGGGCACCTCTTTTTGAGAGGTCCTGGGTTCAATTCCTGGTCAGCCTAGCTAAGTAGGAAGATCCCATGTGACATGGCAGTGACCTCATCGCCACATACCATGCCACCTCAGCACATATGGGACCCAAAACAAAGAGTGCACATCTCCTAAGATGGCACTATGGAGAGAGAGTGATCCTGAGGCAGTTTTCTAACTCTTTTCCTAAAACATTTCAGCTATCTTTGTGAATATGCATTCATTTGTGACCTGAGCTGTAGTTTCTGTGAATATCCAATCATCTTTCACTGTTTACACTGCAGCCCTTCATGCTTTGATCCTGAATTACCTTCTCCTTGCATACTATTGGCTTGGGCTATCCTGGATTGACTTGGCTTTACTGTATTTCAACAAACAAAAGCTTTTCATCATCCAAAACAAGCAGCAGGACACCCTACAACAACAACAAGCAGCAGGAGAAGCAAAAACACAGTGCTGAAAACACTATAAACTTTTCTGGTAGCAAGAGGCAGCCTGTCTCTGTGCACCGGCAGCGACCCCGCGCCGTACAACCAGTGCTCCGAGCAGGCAAATATAAGCAGAAGGGCGGATTAAGATGGACCCAGGAAGAGTGGACGCCGATGTGAACACAGCGCCAGCGCCTGAGGCACCGGCAAGGCCGGCGCCTGACGCTGTACCTTCGGTGGAGCCCTTACATGGGCCAGTGGATACGGCGGAGGACTCCCTGGATGGCCTCCAGACGGCCTTCGGGGCCCTGTCGGTGGAGGAAGTGGTCTCTCAGCCTCAGCCTGTGAAGAGGAAGAGAGAGAACGAGAGCGAGAAGGATGCTGGAGGAGAAGCAGACGAAGGAGAGGAACAAGGGCAAGACCTGACGAGTATCCCTACCTTCGAAGGCGCACCAAGCGCTTCTGGCCTCCCTGCATCACCCTCTCCCATAACCACCACCCTCCCAGCCGCCGCAACATCCACCTCCACAACCAACCTACCTATGGCAGAGGGCACAGGCTTTACTGGCATGCCTCCCTACCCCGCCTATGGTATGGGCCCACCAACCACTGCGCTCCATGAGGCAACTACTGCCAGTGAGCCTGTGGCTTCCAGCGCTGCGCCGCGATGGTATGCAGCAGACTATCCCCATCCACTCCACGCCACTGGAACCTACATGGATGTTCCTGGGTATGCTCCTGGGTATGCACCTGGGTATGCATCCCTGAGTGGGTTGAGGAAAGGACCCGAATCTCTGGGCGGCAGGAGTAGAGGATCGGGAAGATCCTCCAACAGGTCCCTGACGCGGTCGGAGATCAACGAGGTGCTCCGAGGAGCCACTTCACAAATCGTGAGCGACCTCACGCAAGAGATCAGGGAGAAACTGGAGCCCCTGATGATCCCGTCCCATGCGTCACCTACGACGGTGGGAATGTCACCCCACCGAGTACAGGCTAACCACCTGGCGGCAGGGTTGACAAATACCCTGGGGAGCCTGAGGAGCCGACCGATGCCGACTCCTGCAGCAGTACCGAGAAGTCCATTCGTCCCGAGAACGGCCCAGCCGCCCTACAGTCACGTGACGAACTCGACGAGGGCCGAGCTGGACCAGCTGGGGCTGACAGCCCTAAGGGCTATGGTGGACGTGGAGCCTTATGGCTCCAGTGATCTAGGCGGAGACCCCTCCGACAACGGGCCGCCGTCGATGGATTCTTCTTCGCCATCGGATGACGAAGACCCTGAGGACCCCGAGGACCCCAAGGGTAAGAAGAAGAAGAAGAAGAAGAAGAAGACCCGACGCCCTGAAGGACGCCGAGCTCAGGAGGCGAAGGCTATTGCCACCTCCAAGATAGTGGTGAACCTGCCTGAGTTCACAGGCAAGGACCTCAGCGAGTTCGCTGAGAACTTTGGCCGGTTCCTACGACTGACCGGCCAAACCCACGCGAGTGGGCGAGTGAAGTGCGATCTGCTCCTGCAGTGCTGCAAGACCAAGTACCTGGAGAAGCAGGTCAGGCAGATCGTGACTAACTCCGCCACCTTTGCCGACGTGTTGGTTGCCCTGGAGAGGCAGTACCCAACCTACGAGACCGACCTCTCCATCAGGGCCGAGATCCAGAACCTGCACGTGCTGCCCAACAACCCCAAACCTGGCAGGGTCTCCGAGCTGTTGGCTGACTTGGATCACTGGGCTGGACGACTGACGCCCGGTTCCTACAGGCTGGCTCAGCTAGCACTACACAATCCCCATATATGGGCCAACTCCTTAAAACCGGTTTGTTTTCTCTGTTTTCTGCTCTTTTGGTGCCCTTTGTTACCTGTCATTGAAACGGGCACCCTCAAAATATACACAAAAATGGTATTATACATGAAAAATGAATTTTTTTTGACCTCAAATACCCCCTCATGGGGTTTGAACCCACACTCTACAAACCTTAGAGTTGCGTTTTACCTCTAAGCTACGACCTGTCGTCCACGATCTCAGAGAAAACCGTAGTATAATAAAAAATTGGAAAATCAGTACTCCTTACATGCTCCAACCACTATTAACCTCCCATGCTCTTAAAACCGTGGCAACCGACGACCCAAGTGTCAACTGCTTTTCACGGTGAGCGAAGAACTTAAGGGAGGGACAGGGTGGCCATATATGTGTCTTGTGTAGTGCTATTGCTTCGCCATCTCTTCTTTCCTCCTCACCTATTCGGGTAAATCCGAGCTGGCTCAGCTAGCACTACACAATCCCCATATATGGGCAACAGAACGGAAGAACTGAGCTCCCGTGAACTGAACCCTTCATAAGGATTAATTAATCGCCAGGCGTGAAGCGCGCGCCGCTTCTCCAGTCGCCAGATCAGGAGGGACCAGAATTTGCGCGATGCGCAACAGAGCTCTGGTCCTGTCGTAAAACTTTCTGAATGTATCGTAACAGGACCAATCCCCCAATGCTGCTACCACATGCGGATCCACGCCAAGATAGATTAGTGCAGTTGCTGCTGCTCCTCGTGTAGAATGCGCGGAAAACGAATCCGCCTCCAGTTCCCCCAATTCCAGTAGGTGTTTCCTTAACCAGCGAGTAGTGAGACCGTTGATGGTATCAGATGATAAAGGCTTCCGTGGCTTTCGTAGGGACACAAAAATCTCAGAACCCTCGTAATCACCAGTAGCCTCCAAATAACGCGCTAAGCAGCGCTGCGGATCAATTGACGGTGGCGTAACATTGTGAATAGGATAACGTGCATAGTATCTTCTCCCTTTGCGCTTAGCAGAAATGAACCAAGGCTGAGCAGCACGTTGGATATCCCTACGTGATCGCGCCAGATCAACGCCTCGGAACAAGGCAAAGAATCTCAAGGACAAAATGGCTTGCAAGCGCAGCTGAGCTTCCGTCTCCACAGGTTGCTGATGCATGACTTGTATAAGACGCCGTACATCATAGAAACGATGATAATGAGGAACACTGACGAACCAGTCACGTTTCAAGTTGCGTAGCATACCCTCGAAACGTAGTTGCGAAAAGCACGGGAATAAACACACTGCTGAATACGCCATACGCCCAGCACTTAAAGAATGCGTGCGTGAAAACTTTAAAAGTTGCACCGCCACCGTCATCAGTGGGATTTGACCAAAGCGCTCCACCTTCAACAGTGGAGCAAGTGCCGCGTCTTGTAACAAGAACGTACCAAACATGTGCCACGCAGAATTGTAACGTTTCAAGGTGTCCTTCCCGATTTCATTGATGATAAGCGTCGCCTCTTCGTTGGTAGCTCCTCGCAATTGATAGTATTCACGCAAACATACGCCAAGGTCAACACGAAACGTGGTTGTGTCTCCGTGCCGTCTGGCATTTGCAAACGGAACTCCGACGTGTTCACTGCGAACTTCACGTGTTTCATCAATAGGTTCCACCAAACCTCGCGCGGCCTGTACGGCAGAGCCATGAGAACCTTCACCCCTGGTGACTCCAACACTTTGTTGACCAACTGAGGTATGTGCTTGAACGGTGGGAAGACCCACCCCGGTGAAAGTAAAGTTAGATTCTGGGAGAAGACATCGATGGCGTAAGCCCCCGGCTGAGGACACGGACTGACGAACTTGCTGCACACCGCATTGGAACTCCTTGACATCCAATCGATTTCCGGCTGAATCCAACTTTTGAACTCCTCCAGGATCCAAGTCAACACGTCCGACGGGAAGGTAGCCTCCGACGGTGTCCAACGAAGCCGAGACCAAATGTCCGCCGGATTCACCGAGGTGTGCACGTAAAACGGTTGAATCTCGATGCGATTGGCTTGTGTAAAATTCCACAGTTGGAGAATCAATGCGTTGAACCGCGGCTTGCGACCTCCCCACTTGCGGAGATACCAGTAAAGGACCATTGAGTCGGTGAAAAATCGCAGCGTGGTGTCCCTCAGCGCATACGCTTGAATAGTCAGTAGGGCTCCCCTGAACTCTTTGACGTTTATGTGTTCCTCCCGATTCAGGAACCAACCGAACGCCGCTTGGGCATTCCCTTGAAGGACTCCGCCCCACGCCAGATCCGACGCGTCCGAGTACATGTCCCTGACGTGACCCATGGAAACTACGAAGGTGCGTCCCTTCCACTGGTGTAACTCGTCCGCCAGATCCATCAACTGACGTGACACGCGCTCCGGGAGCGCCACGTCTGCTTCCCAGCCAGTTTGGGCTGCCACCGCCACGTGCACCGCCAGGGCGTCGCTGAGGAGTCGGATATGGGGCATGGCGAACAACAAGGAACGGATTCTTCCAAGAACGGAGGCGCATCGCCTCACTGATGGTGTGTGACTGTGTGCCAGTCTGTTCACGTCCCGAAAAATTGCTTGTAGGCGCTTTGGAGGTACCGCGACGAATCCTTCCCTGAAGTTTAGCATAAAACCAAGCATTATAATTTCTTGAGACGGCTCCAAACATGATTTTGGGACATTGACCAATATACCCAACCGATGCAAAAGTTGTACCAAAAAACGTGTGTGTTCCAGACATTCACGGTAAGTATTGCCAATGATGAGCCAATCGTCCAAGTAGACCCAAACGAGTGCCCCGCGTTCGCGCACGGCATTTAAAATTGGTTGCATGAGGCGTTGCCATTCCCGTGGTGCAACGTTTAATCCAAACGGCAAAACGCACCACCTGTAAAATTCACCGTCGACGTAGACCCCCAAATAAGGTCGATCCCGCGGATGGATACCCATGTGAAAATAAGCGCTTTTCAGGTCAATTTTGCAAGCATACTGACCGGGTCTCAAGAACGGTAAAATGCCCCACAGAGTGACCAAACGAAAATAGGTGGTCCGTACAAACTGGTTCACGTTCTTCAAATTGGTGATAGGTCGACGGCCTCCCTCAGGATGTGCCTCGTCTGACGCTTTGTCCACTGCGAACATACTTGCACAACACTTAATGTCTTTTCGCTCGACGCGTTCCATGCAACCCTGTTGCACTGCATCCAACACGTGTTTTACCAATTCAGGGTCGGTTACCTCTGCGTGGGAAGAACGAGGACGGAAGTCGTCGGTTGGCCGATCCGGATCAAAACCGCCAACCCAATCCAGCTGCAGCCCATTGCGAATCACCGACGCCGCGTATGTGTCCTTCAACGTTCCCCATTCATGCAATTGTGCACGACAGCGCAAATAGAGTGGCATGTGGGGATGGATCGGCGGTGGCACGCACACGGCTGGTGCCAATAAATCCTCTACAGTCAAGCTACTGCTGTGGTCGTTCATCTAACTTGTCGTTACGTGGCACAAATCTTTGGGTGAAACCCTTACCTTTGCCTTTGCCTCCTTTGCCAGATCTCCGTGGATCAAAACGACCTCGTGTTGAAAACGAACGGAAAGAACTACGATGCGAGTAAGGGGAGAAACGCGTGCCTCTCAGGTCTTTTTGTAATTTGTTGCGCGACTGAAGTAGTGACATGTCATCCTTCGAGAGTAACTCTGGTGCAATCGCAGGTTGTTCAAACCGTTTATCTACTGCCACTCGCCGGGAGCTTTGGATGCTGTAGTCCAACGCACCCAACATTGCAAACAAATGTTCACATAGTACCAATGAAACAGGTGCTTCCGGAGCTACCGTTGTGTCTTCTTCGCGTGCTAAGACTACTCCCAGGACTCGCATGGCGTCTTTTACCTGTTGTTCCCAACGACGCTTCTCCGCGTCCGCTGGATGTTTGTGCGTTGGCGCGTTATTAACAGCTGCCCTATGGAACTCGTCGAACACTGGAAGGTGCTTCAACATCTTTTTTCTGCGAAACTCGTCTTGCAAAACCTTTCGCTCTTCCAGGAGTGCAGACAAGCGTGAAGGAAGCGACAGAACCTCATCGCGCCACACGAACGTGGACTCCTTGTCCGACGCGGGGCCAGCGTGGTCCTTGGGACCGCTCAAAGTTTCGCATGCCAAGAAGACGTCTTCTCGATGCGACGACGTTCCTGTTCTGCCAATGTCGTCGCCCTTTAAAGTGAGTAAGGCATCACGAACCAAGGCCATCGTGTCTTTGACAGTGGCCAGTGTTTTCTTTCCTGTAAGTTTGGAATACAGTGACGCTGCCTGCCAAGGACTGAGACCACTCATTGCGCCTTCCTTTGCCAACTGTGCTGCATGTTCCAACGACTCAGAACTCAGGTTCCACGCCGAATCCGGCAATTTCAGTACGAACTCGTGAAAATCCAGTGTCTCACTTCCTTCTGTCATTTTGTTAAAATTTTTATATCCTTAAAACAATTTGGATTGCATCAGAAATCAAAGCTCTGGGTACAGCAAATCACTAGTTGAACAACTCAGTGAGCGCGTGACCGGTTTTAAGAGCATGGGAGGTTAATAGTGGTTGGAGCATGTAAGGAGTACTGATTTTCCATTTTTTTTTATTATACTACGGTTTTCTCTGAGATCGTGGACGACAGGTCGTAGCTTAGAGGTAAAACGCAACTCTAAGGTTTGTAGAGTGTGGGTTCAAACCCCATGAGGGATGGTACACAGCGCCAGCGCCTGAGGCACCGGCAAGGCCGGCGCCTGACGCTGTACCTTCGGTGGAGCCCTTACATGGGCCAGTGGATACGGCGGAGGACTCCCTGGATGGCCTCCAGACGGCCTTCGGGGCCCTGTCGGTGGAGGAAGTGGTCTCTCAGCCTCAGCCTGTGAAGAGGAAGAGAGAGAACGAGAGCGAGAAGGATGCTGGAGGAGAAGCAGACGAAGGAGAGGAACAAGGGCAAGACCTGACGAGTATCCCTACCTTCGAAGGCGCACCAAGCGCTTCTGGCCTCCCTGCATCACCCTCTCCCATAACCACCACCCTCCCAGCCGCCGCAACATCCACCTCCACAACCAACCTACCTATGGCAGAGGGCACAGGCTTTACTGGCATGCCTCCCTACCCCGCCTATGGTATGGGCCCACCAACCACTGCGCTCCATGAGGCAACTACTGCCAGTGAGCCTGTGGCTTCCAGCGCTGCGCCGCGATGGTATGCAGCAGACTATCCCCATCCACTCCACGCCACTGGAACCTACATGGATGTTCCTGGGTATGCTCCTGGGTATGCACCTGGGTATGCATCCCTGAGTGGGTTGAGGAAAGGACCCGAATCTCTGGGCGGCAGGAGTAGAGGATCGGGAAGATCCTCCAACAGGTCCCTGACGCGGTCGGAGATCAACGAGGTGCTCCGAGGAGCCACTTCACAAATCGTGAGCGACCTCACGCAAGAGATCAGGGAGAAACTGGAGCCCCTGATGATCCCGTCCCATGCGTCACCTACGACGGTGGGAATGTCACCCCACCGAGTACAGGCTAACCACCTGGCGGCAGGGTTGACAAATACCCTGGGGAGCCTGAGGAGCCGACCGATGCCGACTCCTGCAGCAGTACCGAGAAGTCCATTCGTCCCGAGAACGGCCCAGCCGCCCTACAGTCACGTGACGAACTCGACGAGGGCCGAGCTGGACCAGCTGGGGCTGACAGCCCTAAGGGCTATGGTGGACGTGGAGCCTTATGGCTCCAGTGATCTAGGCGGAGACCCCTCCGACAACGGGCCGCCGTCGATGGATTCTTCTTCGCCATCGGATGACGAAGACCCTGAGGACCCCGAGGACCCCAAGGGTAAGAAGAAGAAGAAGAAGAAGAAGAAGACCCGACGCCCTGAAGGACGCCGAGCTCAGGAGGCGAAGGCTATTGCCACCTCCAAGATAGTGGTGAACCTGCCTGAGTTCACAGGCAAGGACCTCAGCGAGTTCGCTGAGAACTTTGGCCGGTTCCTACGACTGACCGGCCAAACCCACGCGAGTGGGCGAGTGAAGTGCGATCTGCTCCTGCAGTGCTGCAAGACCAAGTACCTGGAGAAGCAGGTCAGGCAGATCGTGACTAACTCCGCCACCTTTGCCGACGTGTTGGTTGCCCTGGAGAGGCAGTACCCAACCTACGAGACCGACCTCTCCATCAGGGCCGAGATCCAGAACCTGCACGTGCTGCCCAACAACCCCAAACCTGGCAGGGTCTCCGAGCTGTTGGCTGACTTGGATCACTGGGCTGGACGACTGACGCCCGGTTCCTACAGCAGCGACAACCTGCTGTTCTGGTTGTGCGCCAAGCTCCCCCGAGAGCTATGGGACGAGTGCCGCTTGACGGCTGAGCGCAAGGCTAGATCCCTCCGCTACGAGGATCTATGCGTGCTGCTCCTGGAGATGGCGCTGGAGAAGGAGAGCGACCAGCACCTGAACAACTACCGTCCTGGTGGTGGAGGTTCTGGAGGCAAAGGGTACCAAGGGTCCCGACCTGGGCAGGGGACTACCCCCAAACACGCCCACGCCCGCCTAATGGAGAACGTGAAGGAGCTATTCTGGTGTGAGGCCAGAGATGAGCAGGGCCACCTGCAGCACGCCTCTGACTGCGAGCAGCGAGACTGCTTCGTCGTCCAGGGGAAGCAGCAGGAGAAGATCACCGGCGCCAAAGTGAAGCTGCCGGATCATTACCGCTGCACCATCACGTGTGCATTCTGCGGTAAGCGGAAGCACTACGAGGATGAGTGCTACCATAAGCAACGCCTATCGGCGAAGCTTCAGGGGGAAGATCCTGGCAAAAGCTCAGGCAAAGGTGGAGGCAAGGCCAAAGGCAACGACTCCGACAAGGGCAAGTCGAAAGGACGTGGTCAAGGCGGTCAAGACAAGGGTCAAGGCGGACGAGGAGGAGGCGCTAACCGCCAGAACGACAACAAGAACAAAGACAAGAACGGAGGTAACCCCAACCCTAATCCAGGGGGGAACTCCGAGCCCTCTGGAGGGCAGTCTGGACCTACCACACGCTCACAGACGCAGGCCCAGCAAGAACAAGGAGCCAAGCGTGAGCATGAAGGTGGTGATGACGGCAACGCCAAGAAGAGAAGCCGTTTCATGAGGATGGCCCGCAAATTGCGGAACAAGGGGTTCGAGGTGACCTGTCCCGCGGAATTCTGCCGGGGACGCTCTGGTGGCACCCAAGACCTGGTGTTTTGGGTACGTATCCGACTAGGGGGACGTGAATACCTGGGGGTACTGGATACTGGCGCCACAATTTCTATAGTGGCCAAGAAAATTTTACCTTGTGGGAGCCTGAAGAACACCATGACCACCGCCGCTATACGCATGGGGGATGGACATGTGGTGCACAGCTGCGGGGACTGTGAAGTGGAGGTACCTATGGGCTCTCGGACTATCGCCCATCGGTTCTATGTGATGGACACTGAGGCCTTCGACTTTGTACTGGGTACTGACTTCTTCGTGCAGCACTCCCAGATACAATCCCTGACGCTGCAAGCGCCCTACCTCCTGTACGTGGACCACGGCAGTGGCAGAGAGTCTGTGCCACTGGAGCAGTCGGAACATACCTCGAGTTACCTGAGACTGTCGAAGGAGGAGCCCTCGAACATGATGGCGGCCTCCAAAACTGAGGACTATCAACTATTGGGGGAAGTCCTAGACCAAGGTCTGAAGGAGTTGGGTTACTCTCGAGAAGACCTAAGTGTGGAGCTGTTCGCCAGCGACAAGCAGCATGTACTGGACCTATACTGCAGCAAGGGGAAGAACTGCAGCTACAAATTTTACTGGCCCTCTTTCGGGATGGCCTACGGGAACCCCAGATTCAGTGAACTGGGGAAGGTGTTGACCAAGGTGGCCTTGGAACGTTCCCGTATGGTCCTGTGTTCCCCCGATTGGGGAGCCCATGGGGGCAACGAGTACTGGCGAACCCTCCTTGACAAGCTGACTATCAGCTCGGTGCGATTACCTGATGAGGCCATCTACGTGCCTCTGGGACGCAAGACGCCCATTGGGAAGCCCGGATGGGGGAGTATGCTCAGCGTGGTGGACGGAAGTCTTACCACCATCCCCTGGGAAGACCTGGACCCTACTCTGGTCCAGGCTATACAACGAGAAAGCGATGGACTCGCCTTGGGTGACTTGAAGGATCGCCTACGACCTCAAGATACTGTTGAAACTACACCCGGAGGAAATGAGTACGTCGTGACTGACACCAACGCCCCCAACTCTCCCTGTCCTGTACCTGTTCCTGATGGAGTCTCTGCGTGTGGACTATCTGAGCTACCTAGCTCTATCCACTCAGACGACGAAACTGAGCACGACGCCTTCTTCGTGCAGACCGCGGTGGAGGAAGTGGAGAACGCCGAGTACGTCGCCCCACTAAAACCCCTACTCTCCATGAGGGTGGAAGACCCCGTGGATGAAGAGCTGGACCCTCGATCCAGGCTCAGGGAGTATGTGGATTCCAAGAGGAAGTTGGTGGCGAAAAAGCTATGCTACGCGAAGCCTACCGGCAGCTCGTGGCCACTGAAGCAAGGACGTATGGGAGACCTATCCCAATTGAAGGAGGACCTCGAACAGAAGATCACCACCTGGCAAAGGGAGGTAGATCTCAAGCTCATGAAGAGCGTGTGGGGCGCCCATGTGAGGACCCCAGAGGAGGACGACCTCTCGGAGGAATGTGTATGTGAACCCCCTCGAGCGTGCCTATGTTGCCATCGTCCACCGGAGATGGTCGAGCAAGATCTTCTATATGCCTACCAAGGGCTGAGGGATGCTACAGCGGGCGAAGAGTCGGTGGAGGACCACCTCCCGGCGTCTATTCAGGGGGCAAGCAACTTACACTCCGACGAGGACATGGAGGAAAAGATCAAGGTATTAGACCCGCGGGTACAGAAGCTGATAAGGACTTATCTGAAGGTGTTCGGAGAACTACCCCCTCCAGCCTCATGCGACAAGCTGGTACAGATGGACCTCAAGCTGAAACCCGAGTTCGTGGGTCACAAGATACGGAGGAGACCCTATCCAGCTCCTAAAGAGCAGGCCGACGAGATTGAGCGACAGATACAGGAGTGTATCGACGCTCGCCTAGTCCTGGAGTACAAGGACGGGGACTACCCCCTACACTGCAGCCCCTGTTTCCTGGTGGCTAAACCTGGGTCTACAGCCAAACGGCTGGTAGTGGACTATGGAGAGCTGAACAAGAAGACGCTGAACCACTCAGGGTCCATTCCCAATATGGAGTCTACCCTGGAGAAGATAGCCTCCTGTCGCTACAAGACCAAGGTGGACAAGCGAAGTGGATTCTGGCAAGTGGACCTGACGCCCAACGCGCAGGAACTACTGGCCTTCATCACCCCTCAGGGGAAGGTATTCAAGTGGAAGGTCATGCCATTCGGCGTGGCTAACGCACCCGCTCTGTTCCAGGAGCTGATGAACAAGATCTTGTCCATCCTACGAAGGAGACCTAAGGTGCAGGAGCTCATATCCCGTGGGGCCCAGATGGAGGCTCACATCGACGATGTATGCCTCGGGACCAATACCCAGGAGGATCACCTAATCCTCTTGGGTGAGTTCTTTGCGGTCTGCCAGGAGAACCACACACGACTCAAGCTGGAGAAGTGTGAGTTCATGCAGGAGACCATGCAGTACCTAGGGTTTGACGTTGGCTATGGGTGGTGGACCCCAGGGGCCTCTAAGGCCAAACCCCTGATGGATGCCAAGGTACGACACGAAGACCCCAAGAAAGGACTTCATGATGTACGCAGTTTCATTGCGGCGTGCAACTTCTATCGCCGCCACATCAAGAACTTCACCTATACCAGCGCCGTACTGACTGACTTGATCAAGAAGAGTACTACTTGGCGCCAGGGCCCACAAGAGCAACAAGCGTTTGACCAGCTCAAAGACAAGGTAGCCAACGCTAAGTGCTTGGGCGTGCCTAGGGCACAAGGGGAGATTATCCTGGTGACCGACGCCAGCAATGTGGGCGGTGGTGGAACGTTGTTCCAATGGCAAGCACTAGAGAAGGAGGAGTTCGACTGGGCCATTTCCCAATGGGGGACGGAAGGTCTCAACCGAGATGGAACCCTCAAGCACAGCTACCCTGACGACAAGTGGGTCCTAGTACCTCTGGGCCACTGGAACTGGAAGTGGAACCAGGCCAGGGGGAACTACTCCACCTATGAGCAGGAATTGCTCGCGGGTATGCTGGTGCTATCCTCACAAGCACGACTGTTGGGGAGTAACCCTGTGGTCTGGCTATGCGACCAAGAACCGGTCCGCAGTTTCCAGAAGGGCCCCCCACCTGAGAAGGCCAAGCTACGTCGCTGGTGGACCTACCTCAGTCAACTACGGCTGACGGTACACCATATCCAGGGAGTGAAGAACGAGTGTGCCGACTACATCAGCCGCAACAACTTCGACGCCCTGATTGGTGCCCGGTCTGAAGCGCTGGCTAAGGAGGCGTTCAGCCGTATGGACGTACACCTGGACCTGAACATGACCATGATACGCCCCCTGGATGGACTCCAACAATCGGAGTACCTACAGGAGTTTGGGGATATCTACCGGCGCCTGGAGAAACGCCTTGAACCCCTCCTGGTCAACCAAGACCAGTGGAAGCGGGACAAGAGCTACCTCTGGCACGAGGACCGCATCGTGGTGCCTAGTGACCGAGTCCCAGCGCTGCTGAAGTGGACCCATGAGTCCAGTGGTCATGTGGGTGCTGACCGTACCCTGAGGCTGTTCAAGCAGTGGTTCCACACTACGTGGACTGACGACCAGCTGCGGAAGACGCTCCTGCCTATCATGGACAAGTGCCCGTGCAGGTCCTGTAAACCAGGGGATATCAGGGACAGAGGTCTCTACTCGACCCTGCCCATCCCACACTGTGCCAACAGTGTTCTATACGTGGACTACACGGAGATGCCGAAGTTCGGGGGCTATGACTTCGCCCTCGTGGTAACCTGTGGGTTGACCAGGTTTACCAGGGTGTTCCCATGTACCAAGCACATTACCGGAGAGGGGACTATCAAGATACTCCTGGAGGAGTGGTTTTGTGTCTATGGGGCGCCCAAGGAGATCAACTCCGATGAGGACGTACGAGTACGCTCAGATACTGGCTCGTACAAGAGGGTCCTGAGATCCCTCAATGTCCAGGTGTCTACGGGGATTCCCTACTCTCACACGAGCAACCCCCTATGTGAGCGACAGATTCGTGTCCTGAAGGAGAACGTCAGGATATGGTGCAAAACTGAACGCACCAGAGACTGGGTGAGACTACTCCCCGTCATATCCTTGATGATGAACTCCCAAGAGAGTTCAGCTACTGGCTACTCGCCACATGAGCTATTCATGGGGCGCCCGGCATGGTTCCTACATGCCCCCTATCCAGAGGACACCCATTCTTCTGTGGGTGAATGGGTCCAAGAGCAACAAGCGAAGGTGGACAAGGCCAAGGCTATGCTCCAGAGAGTGAGGGAGCGTCAGTGGAACAAGAAGAACAAGCACCGTGTACCGGCCACCTACCAAGAGGGGGACTGGGTGCTGGTGCACCACAGTCGACTACCCGCCTGGCCACGCTCTACCAGCGATGACCCATACTTCGGGCCGTACAAGATCCTATCTGTGGATGGACACCGTATCACCGTGCGGTGTTCTCCCCGTCTAGGGGGGACCCTGGTGTGCGCTGCTCAACACCTGAAGCGCTACCATGATCCTGAAGACCTCTGTGGGGAGGAGTGGGAGCTGAACGACGAGGAAATCGCCGCTCTGGACCTACAAGGGGCTGCCAGCCCTATGGAAGTTGAAGGTGAACTCCCCGACATGAACGCCGAGGAGATGGCTAAGGAGGGCTTCTACCTGGTGAAGTCTGTCCTACGCCACCGCTATCGCCAGGGTTGGCGCTTCCTCACCCTCTGGGAAGGGTTTGGAGTCGAAGAGGCCACCTGGGAGCCCTTCTCTGCATTTGTTCTACCGGAGGGACGCCTAAACTCAGTTCTGGTTGACTACTTGTCCCAGAACAACCTTGGTGAGTTGCTGAGGCTCGCTGAGACGCTTGCCTCGAAGACTAAAGCTAGGGACTGAACCTTACCCTTACCTGCCAAAGCGTATGTGTGAGTGTGCTAGTCCTAAGGTCCTGAGAGCAAGCCGCAGAAGTGGTGTCCTAATTATACCCAAGTCTGCGCCCTTGCTAAACCTGGAGGGTTGGCTTATTGATGCCACGGGGTACGCCCCGGGTCTCCCCTCCCCTATGCGCCCAATTTCTGTGCTGGCGCAAAACCTTGGGGGAATACCCAGCGTGCTAATCCAGGTATTGTTTTCCCTACCTACCTGTCTACTACAGGGAGGGGTGGCCAAAAGCTATGAAGGCATGCAAAACGCCGTTTTGCTATGTGGCCAAAACACTGACCTAACCACTGCCACAGCCCACCAACCCCGCTAAAATTGCAGGAAAAGGGTGGGACAGTGACACACCCCCTACAGGTCCTACACACCCTACAGTGGCACCATCCTGGTGGGCGAGCACTGGGCAACTGGCTCTAGCCCCCACTCAGGACTACCACTCCTACACGCACACTCTACTGGGCGTTGCGAAGATGAAGGTCTCTTGGGTCCTAGCGACCCTCCTGTGAAATGGCAAGAGAACACAGCGCTGCTAAGCAACTGTGGCCTAACAAGGGACGCCACAACGCGTTTCCCCTGCTAGGGCTTGGAGGGAAGGAGTGCTCTCGCGTGCAAGGCGCAGATGACGATGAAGTCGGACTCCCTGCTCTGCCACAGGCGGAGCGGAGTTACTTGTTTGTGTGATCTGCGCCCTTGTTTAGCAGGGCATAAAAAAATTGCTGCTGCACCAATCACCCTACCTGCCCACCTGTAAAACAAAGGCAAATGGAAGGGCGTTTGCGGCGGAGGAACCAAGTCACGCTACAGGTATTATACCCTTCTCAGTGTGACCTATAATACACTGTCCGCAAACACGCTGCAGGAGCAGCTACCCTTGTCAAGCAAGCAAGCTTTAAGGGACTCCTCAGGTTCTCTTAAAGAACGTACCGAGGAGCCCCTGGGTAACCTAAACCAGGTTTACCGTGCGCACTTCGCGTGGCCTACCCTTTAATGCGTGTGTGCATGCACGAGTATGCGACAGGGCCGTGGGCAAACCTGCCCATCTACGCGTCAATCTTGACTCCACCAGGGGGTGGCCCCGCCTGGGCGTACCTACCTTACCTACCGCTGCGAAGTGAAGCAAGGTGAGAGGACAAAAGGGGCGCACGCGAAGAACGTTGCTATGCACTTGTGTGTATGTCTAATCACCCTGATCTGACCGCTAATCATCTGCAATCTTTCTAATCAATCCCTCTATCGCATTCTATCTTTGTTAGCGCTGCTACAAGGCTCGTTCACGGAGACACGAGACGAGCAATGTGTATGCGGCATGCGAGACGAACATACCTGTAGTTTATACCTGATTCATTGAAGTCTTTTCAATTGATTTTCGAATTCTTGAATTTTTGAAGCTTCTATTAGTGTGGGTGGAATCTGTATGTTTATTTATTAATGTGTGTCTCGTCATTTTCAAGACTACGTGAGACATACGTTTATAATTCCATTATTTCTCCATTTTCCGGCGCTTCGCTAGGAGCCGCTCCTGCGCGCCGCCATTTTATGCGTATGAATTTCTGGATTTAAAAAATCCAGAGATGACTATAATTTCTATAAAAATGTGCTTCTGATGCACAATTGGATTCTGCTCAGGTGTGTCGTTTCAGAAAAATTCTACGCCGTCATTTGACGGATTTTGGTGTCGTCGCTTCGTTTCTTCGTGGATTCGTCCATAATTCTCCCATTCCTGCCTCTGCAGATACCCACGCGCAGCCTCGCTGAGTAGGCCGTGTTCGGGCCGAAACGCAGGTGCCTGGAGAGACTGAGCAGAACCAAGACCCCACCAAGGGGCAATTTTAATTTTCTTTCGACTCCCTTCGCCCTAAGACAGGTCACAGGTCGCCAGCAGGTTTACGAGAACCCATGCGAGTGTGTATAATGTGTCTTGCGTTTGGGTTGTGTCGACGCTGCGTCTTGGAGGGAGGGATGCATATGCACATGTTTGGCATGCTCCCATACTAACCCAACCAAGCCACAGGAGCCCCGGCAGCGCCATGAGCGCTGAGTCTTCTGTAGGAAACTGTACAATCAGAGCAGCAAAGGGACGCCAGCCATGGTGAGCGCCCATTTTTCAGTGTGAGGGAGACTGTAGGTATTTTAAAGTAGATGTGGAAACCAAGGAAAGGCCAAGAAAAATTCCCTTTTTCCTGAAATGCGACAGTGGTGGCCACCACAGCACAAGGGGGGAGTAAGAAAAAGTGCTTTCCCATTGCTTTGAGGCATACTCTAGTTGTATTAGAGATGCACTGAGCATCCATGCATTTTTATCTTAGTATTGGTCCAACCAAAAGTGGTGATAACACATTTTGACCTATGGAACCAAACACCCAAGCAGGATATGGAGTGGACCCCTTAATCCCCTTTCAATGTGAAGTAAAACATCTTTTCCTGAGTTGACTGAGCACTGACATACCTAAAGTAGAGCCTATGAATTTATCTATGTTTTTCCATGAATTCTTAGCTATCCTAGTGGTATGCACCCTAGGGGGCTGGGCACCTCTTTTTGAGAGGTCCTGGGTTCAATTCCTCGTCAGCCGAGCTAAGTAGGAAGATCCCATGTGACATGGCAGTGACCTCATTGCCACATACCAAGCCACTTCAGCACATATGGGACCCAAAACAAAGAGTGCACATCTCCTAAGATGGCACTATGGAGAGAGAGTGATCCTGAGGCAGTTTTCTAACTCTTTTCCTAAAACATTTCAGCTATCTTTGTGAATATGCATTCATTTGTGACCTGAGCTGTAGTTTCTGTGAATATCCAATCATCTTTCACTGTTTACACTGCAGCCCTTCATGCTTTGATCCTGAATTACCTTCTCCTTGCATACTATTGGCTTGGGCTATCCTGGATTGACTTGGCTTTACTGTATTTCAACAAACAAAAGCTTTTCATCATCCAAAACAAGCAGCAGGACACCCTACAGCAACAACAAGCAGCAGGAGAAGCAAAAACACAGTGCTGAAAACACTATAAACTTTTCTCTCTATTGCCTTGTTTGTTTAGGCATGAAACAGAGTATTTTTTGAACCTCATTCAGTTCATTATCCGTCACTTCGAGATTACAGCCAAAATCTACAAACGCTTTGTTGTGCTTTGCATGCTCAAGTTCAGTGATAAGATAGTTGCCGGATTACAATGCCAGAAACCGCAGGAATTCAATGAAAATGGACTGTGTTTGTAATGAAGTTCCGAATCCGTTTTGTGGAGCCCGCTATCACACAGCCTATTACAGCAGCACCATTCTCTTTTTCACTGACCTTATCCAACAAATCCTGGGCTGTCACAAAACCCCCGAGGTGCAGCGACCAAGGATCGTCCCGCCTGGCCGCACTGATGGCCCTGCCACTGCACTGTGTTCAAGCATCGCTTTTCGTTGACACCTGAGAAGGAGCTGCTGAAGAATTTTGCGAGGAGTTTGGCGAGGAGTTTTGCGATGCATCAGTGCTGTGAGTAGGGCTGGCAGGGCAGGCAGGGAGGTCCTGGTGCTAGATGCGCTCAGGGGGACAATGGTCTAGAAAATATTGGGGATCGAACGGGCTGATGCCACAGGACCTAAAGCCTGACAGAATATTTCGTGGTGTCACTGCATCAACATATGCATCTGTCCACAGTTGCACAAAGTCTGCAGGGGACGGGGCTGTGTGATGGTTTTTCCTTTTCCAGTTTTCTTCCTTTTTGCGAAACGAGGCCTTCAGTGCCCTTAAAACGGCTTTGTCCAATGGCTGCATGACATCTGTCAGATTGGGGGGGAACACAACCACCTCTACACCCCAGGACTTCATTTTTTGAAGACCCTGCAGTGTCAGGTGCGTTTTGCTGCAATCCACCAGTAACAAAATGTATTTCTGAGGGTTGCTGAGTGGTTGTGTTTTTTTCACCAGTACTGTTTCCACGCACTCCAGGAAGACCTCTTGAGAGGACCACCCATCAGGCGTTCCTTTCAGTGTCCCTGGGCACTGTGCACGGAGGAACATGTCGCCTCTTATTTTTTTTGTGTTCCATAGGAGTGCTGGTTTTGTGGCCTGGCCCTGTGCATTGACAGCAACTATGGCGTTGATGTGCTGCCGCTGCCAGCCACGGCGTCGCGCCACAGTTTTTCTTCCCTTCCTCACCCACGCATGCTGTCCCACGGTGGTGAACCGTCGAAAAAACCGTGACTCCTCGTTCCAAATATGGCAGGGGTTATAGGCAACTTTTTCTAAACGTGGCTTTAAATGATTATTAAAAAAATCTGTCCACTGCTGGGGGCTCAAACGGGCAGAGGCACGCTGCGATTCAACATTTTGAGCAAGTCTTGAAACAAAGTCACTGTTGCGACGTTTAAACAGTTTCCACCATGTCTTACCAAACTTCCAAGGGAGAGCTGGGTTCTGCACACTCGTTTTCTTTTCTGCCATGGCTTGAGCTTCATCTTTGATCTTGGACAGTGCAGGGCACACCATTTGATCCGCACACTCATCCATCCATGTTGTCAAGGGCGACTCCACCAAACAGGGCTTTGGGCCCCTCTTCACCTTACACGGCTCGTAGCGACTGCAGCAAAGAGCACAAAGTAAAAAGCGCGACGCGCGCCAGCTTGTTTTCTCTTGCGCGTCGCATCCTATTGGATGCGCGGCTCCCTTTCACACTGCGTTACAGGTAACGCAGCACACCTCATTCGCCCCATCGCGTCAGTTAGAGTCTGGCGGTGGACTCCCAACTCAGTCGCACCCTTGCGAACGCTCTTGTCTTTGATAAGGCAGTCAACAGCAACGCGTTCCATGTCTGACGGCTTTTCCCATCGTGGAAGGATGTATAGGACCTGGGAGGGAGGCTTCGGGACCGCGGTCTTCTGGCGCGTGCTTCCTGTGCTTCGTGTTTTCGTTTTTGTTACCTCCGCATTCCACTGGCGTGCCCTTCTTTTGCTGTCACGCATCTGAACACATCCATCCAGAGAAAAATTAATTTCGCAGATTTCTGTCTAATTTATTATGAATTTTGTCGTAAAATACCTGAGATCTTCTCTCTTCTTTGCTGGCACAGAAACAGGCGCAACCGCGATCCCGTGAGCTTTGCGCGGCCCCGTCTGGCACCGATTTCTCCAGTACGAGTTAGATTTTGCATATTGAACCAAAAACATTTTAAAAGTTCAGGATTTGACCTAAAACATTGCCAATTTATAGCTGCCAGCTTTAATTGCGGCCTATAATTCTTGTGGCATTGATTTGGTACAGTAATTGGTTACTTTACCTTAGGTCGCAGAAAGAAAAAACGGAAATCGTGTACTCTTTGTTTCGTTGACGCACATCACGTGCCCGCAGCATTTTCCGTTTTCATTTTCTACGCACAACTTGTGCCAAAAAAACAATACCACTTACCCCTGCCACAATCCCGGTTACACAAGAATGCAAAACAAAAAATTATCCCATGTTTAACGAATATACACAGGAGAAACTCAAAATCAAACTTCGTAATAAAAATTGAAAACTCCAAAAGACCCCTACCTGAGGAAAATACACTGACGGATATTGGAGGGAGGAAAGGAGGAAGCGGAACATTGCACTATGTGCACACTGCACAAAATTCCTCTCAAGATTGCCAGCTTGCAACGGGTTGTGTCAGCCCCAATCGCCCTGCCATGTTGGCAGCCCACATGTGGGCAAAATGGCTACATGACCCCTGCCATCTGGTCTCCGAGGCTACATAACCACTGCCGTCGGCAAAATGATAACATAACTTGTGCCATCTTAGGTTCCCAAATGGGGACAAACTCAGAATTGGTTGTGTAAACCCTGCTGCCCTTGGGGCCCAAATCTACCTTGGGGACCCCCAAAAAGGAGAGAAAATACAAATAGCTATGAAACTTGTGCCGTCTTGGTGTCTCCACAGTGGGGGGGAATTCAAAATGGCCCCATAGCCCTCTAGAAACAGAACCATTGTTGGCGTTCATTTTTGCTTTTTGATGCAAGTTGAAGCAATTCTTTTTGGATTGAGGTAATGTAAAAAATAAAGTGTGAATCACATGCACCTTTTTTGCACTTTTCGGGCGGTAAGTCACATGCACCTTTTCTTTGATGTAGGTCGCAAGAAAAAGCGGATTCTTTGTTTCTTTGATGTAGGTCACGTGCACAGCATTTTCCGTTTTCTTTTTCCACACACAACTTGTGCCAAAAAAAAAGCACACAACCTACAGAAAAAACAAATTTCACTGAGCCCTAACACAATTCCAGTTACACAACAATGCAGAAATAATACAACGCTTTCCAACCAGTATACACACAAGAATTTCAAAACCAAACCTTGAAATAAAAATTGAAAACTCAAAATGACCCCTGCCTAGGGAAAATACATGGGCGGATATTGGAGGAGCGAAAGGAGGGGGCAAAGCTTTGCACTATGTGCACACTGCACAACATTCCTCCCAAGATTGCTAGCATGCAACGGGTTGTGTCAGCCCCAATCGCCTTGCCGTGTTGGGAGCGCACATGTGGGCAAAATGGCTACATGAACCCTGCCGTCAGGGGGGTTCCCAAAGGCTGCACAACCGCTGCCGTCGGCAAAATGATAACATAACTTGTGCCATCTTAGGTTCCCAAATGGGGACAAACTCAGAAATGGTTGTGTAACCCTTGCTGCCTTTGGGGCCCAAATCTACCTTGGGGACCCCAAAACAGGAGAAGAGATCCAAGTGGCTATGAAACTTGTGCCGTCTCGGCATCTCCACAGTGGGGGGGAATTCAAAATGGCCCCATAGCCCTCTAAAAAGAGAAATATTGGTGGCGTTAATTTTTGCTTTTTGATGCAGGTTGTGTGCAATTCTTTTTGGATGCAGGGATGGTAAAAATAAAGCGTAAATCACATGCACTTTTTTTGCACTTTCTGGGCGGTAAGTCACATGCACCTTTTCTTTGATGTAGGTCGCGAAAAAAAGCGGAAATCCTGTACTCTTTGCTTCTTTGACGTAGGTCACGTGCACAGCATTTTCCGTTTTCTTTTTCCACACACAACTTGTGCCAAAAAAAAAAACACACAACCTACAAAAAAAAACAAACTCCACTTACCCCTGACACAATTCCAGTTACACAACAATGCAAAAATAATACTACCATATCCAACCAGTATACACACAAGAATTTCAAAACCAAACCTTGTAATAAAAATTGAAAACTCAAAATGACCCCTGCCCGGGGGAAATACACGGGCGGATATTTGAGGGGGGAAGGGGGGGCAAAACTTTGCACTATGTGCACACTGCACAACATTCTCCCCCGTGTTGCTACCATGCCACGGGTTGTGTCAGTCCGAATTGCACACCGCATTACAGATCAGTCAGTCCCCAAAATCAGATCCAGGAGACGGTTGCTGCCAACCTGGCTACTGGTTTGAGGTGGACAGGTCTGGAAGGTACAGAAACACCCTAGGGCGGGGGAGGGGGTCAAGACCCAATTGCAGAATGGAAGGGGTGGGGGGTTGCACATCAGTGGCACATCCAAGATATTGACACACCGTTATATAAATGGACCCAACACTGCACAACCCCTTCCACAATCAGCCCAGTGCCCCCCAGTACTCCGATGCCAAACAGGTGGCACTGGCAGCATCAACAGAGCGATAGTGGGCATTGGCGCCCGTGGCACTGCACCACCAGCTCCCCAGGGGGGATTACTGGGGGCCTGGCGGCACGCCACAGATTGGCTTCTGCAACACCCCGCACTGCTGGTCATCTGATGGCCACGTTGACGACGACCATGGCCAACCCAGGCTCTGCTGCCAGCTTGGGGATGGGGTGTTGTGGCCCATCAACATGTGAAGCAACAAGCTCAAAGATATGCTGATTTGGGGGGGGGGGGGGCAAATGAACTGGCTGCAGTGGCAAAGAGACAATCCTGGGCTGATGATTCAGAGGAGCGAGGGACAGACATGTTACGGAGGATGTGCGCGGCCCACTGCCTCCGAAAAGTGTTGCTGCAAATCATACGGCTGTGGGACATCTTGGATGCAGGCATTGCTGCGGGGAATTCCAGGGTTAGACCATGAACGACGGCAACTCAAACAGACCTCACTCTAAGCGCCTTCTCGATGAAACGCCAAATGGCATGGAACACATCCTGACGTTTGAAGCCTCTATGGCCCCTGCCAGGCAATATGCCCGTGCAAGCACAGACAAACAGGAATACTGTGCCAGCAAAGCCATGGCACAGGTGCAGAATGCATCAGAATTTCTGGCAATGTCAATCTCTCGTTCTGTGCCTCACCTAGAAGCACGACATCCCTCACGGCAACGCAGTTTGCTTGAAGAATGGCTCTTTCTTGGGTGTGAGTTGGGGGGGGGGGGGGGGGCAGGGGGTGGTGCTTATGTTTCAGACACAACCAGGCCTTCTTGCTTCGCAGCAACAGCCTGCACAAGGTGCATGACTTGCCGGGATGTTCCCACCAGCCCTGGTACGACACGTCGGGCGCCGACCACTCAGACGGGCAACAACATTGGCCAGTGTGTCTACATAAGCAAATGCCACCTTTTCATACATGGGTCCACACATGTATGAAATGATTTTGCGGACCTGCTGGTTGCATATGGATTTTGATTCCGGGCTTGGATTCAGATGGGCCTGGCATGACAGATACGACCTCCCCATACAGCAACATATCCAGCTGGCTGCAAGGGCGTATCTAAGCCCATCATAACATGGCGAAGCCCTCTGAAACAGGACGAGGCAGTGATCAGTACGAGCCGTTCATTGGCTGTTCTTGGCGCTGGCTCTCTGCTGCTCGGTGAAATATGCTGCTCACACCTGATACTAGCGTCTGTTTCGCATGGCGGTTGTGCCCGAAGAACCCAACACGGACGCCAACGGACGCACCCCACCTGAGAGCGGCCACACACGGACACAAGCGCATGGTCTACGATGTGCTCTGACATCTTTAGTCTCCACTTCCTGACGCTCTCTTGACTGCGGGCAGTTATACTCGCACACCCCTGTCTGGGGTCAAGGCAAACCAAAGGACCCGGAGGAACCAGGGAAGGGGGGGCTTGCTGCGGCACGGCAAGCTTGCAGGGACCCCGGTGCAACAAATCTCAGGTTCGGGTCAGGCCAGTGTTGTGCATAGTGGAGAGGTGGAGAGCTCCCATGGGGGCCATTGACCTCCCTGTCACTTTCGGATAGACTCCAAACTGCCCTCCGATCGCCCTCATCCCCACCAGCAAATGCCCCAACCGCTCGTCCAACCGCCACCAGCCGCTTTGACAACTGCCCCAACCTGTCACTCTGACTGAAGCAAAAACGGGTTGTGGGTTCGCATGGCTGCCAAGGGAAAGCCATGATACGTCAACCAGGCACGCAGTCAAACCACAACGCCACGTGCTGATTGCAGCCGCCTGTTGGAAGACAGGGGAACTCATGGGTCGCGGTGGCTGAGAGAGGCACATGGGCCTTCAGCCAGGCACCTCCGAGCGGATTCTGGACCGGGCACATCGGGACGACTTGTCTGTCTCTGCATTGTACACAATGCTGCAACACGGAACAGCCCTAATCCGCCCGCTGGGCCGGTGCGACGGTTCCCATGTCAGATGTGGTGGAGAGCACTCTCCAACCTTCACGGTCTGGCACTGACTCCATGTGAGACCTGTCAGCGCTGCATGAATGGACGACACGGGGCAGAAGGCTGCACTTGTGAGGAATAGACGTCCCACGCTCACCAACCAAACTAACCCCCTCATCCCCCCAACACACTCCCAGAACCACACAACACAACCAACCGCGTTGAACGGGAGGCACCAGCCAGCGAATCTACTGCACCTTTTTGCTTCACCCCCTCCCCCCTTACACACACAACCGCCCAACGGGGTGAAACTCGGGATGTTCTTTAATGTAAGCGCCAATCGCATTTGTCGTTGCCAACTAGATCTTGATATGATTTGATTTGTGGTGCAGGTTAGGGTGCTGTTAACCCCTTAGCATTGCATGGGCACAAGGCAGGCGGTTGAGACTATAAAGAGTTACAGGTTAATCACACTTGCCGATCACTGCTGCCAGGGTTGGAAAAGTGTGGCACTGCAGTGCTCCAAGTCGCACAGATGTGATGCCTTGGTTTGAGACGGTTCAGGGGATTAAAAGAATCCTGTGCATTGCACGTGGACGATCAAAATGAGAGGATACACCGCGTGCAAAGAAATCGATGGCTGAAAACTCCGCCAGAAAAGGCCAGCCTCTGAAAGGCTGGCAGGGACCAAACACCAATGGGCAAGAAGCGATGGCAATAGCCAGTCACCGCAAATGGTTGGCAATTCAACTGCGGTTAAGGCGACGTTTTCGACAAAGTAATAGGGCAGGGAACCACGTCCCCCTCAACAAACCTCTTGCTTTGGCCTGCAGCTTGATTTGCTTTGGTGTAGAGCAGCACGGGTCCCATCCAGAGAACAATCTGGCTGAGTCTCCTCCTGCCCCCCCTGATCTGACTGGAATACCCTCCACCGGCAAAGCAGGTCGCACGAGACACGGGGTGGTTGCATTATTCCGCAACCCACCAGCCTTTATGGACCCCCCTCCCCACCCCAGGAGCCCTTCAGCACTTGAACTTGTGGCCCTGAGGCAGCTTTCAGATGTCCTGCAACACTGGGGCTCGGCAGCTGGTTACGATACTAATGGAGCAATGTCGAGGAAGGTGGCATTGCAACTGATGCCTGACGCCCTGGGCATGCAGTGAACAGGATTGCATGCAGTCGGATACCGCAGACCAGGGGAGGGTTCCCGCGCCGGCCATTCGGAAATCGTCCCTGGGCCCAACAACCGCCGACAAAGGACCGGTGTGGAGTCGCATCGCACTATCTCATGCCAAACCCGCCACAACAGAGCGGCCGGGATCCATGCTGGGCTGCTTCCCAATTCAGCAACGGCGGCGCTGCCACTGCTACCCGTATCTCTCCCCCCGGCGGTACCTCTGTCTCCACCTTCGGCATCGGTCAGTACTTTCGCCGCGCACGCGGGCCCAACCATCTTCTGAGGTGGTTGTCCAGAGTACTTCCCATTGGTTTTTCCCACCATTCCGCGCTTTCCACTGTGCTGCTTCCAGTCCTGCCGCATTGCCTCCCAATTTCCCGAATAGCCACGCGGCGTCGCATCAAGTGCTGCCTAATTTTGACAATCTAAGACGTGATCTCTTGTTCATATGCAGGAAACCTTGCAGCAAACATGCGGATCTAGCCCCCATAGACCCTGCCACGGTACCACAGAAACAGCTCGCGTTCGTTACACAGACGATGTAACGAAGGCATACACACTGTCAAGGCTGACCTCCAGGGCAACCAGCGAACAAATTGCGAAAGAGAAAAGGGCAGGGGTGTGTGTGCGTGGAGTAAGGGGTGGTTAGACGAAACAAGGACTGGAATGTGAGAAATTGCTGCGGGGTGTTTGGGAACGGGAGAACGGGAGAACGGGAGAACACAGGGAGTGGGGGTGAGGGGCTCTGTGTTTTTTTTTTGTGGTGGGGAATTTCGCAGGGGCAATTGTGCGAGGGTTGCCCCAAAAGCCGTGGGAAAGTTCGCGGACCATCCCACAAATGGAGCGGTGTGTAGGGCTTCGGTGGACGCAGAACTGTGAGGTCAAGATTGTCTCATCTCCCAAATGACACAAAGTCATGGTGCAGGGGAGACCCATCTGCCACAATCCGCCAGTAATGAGGGTGAACTTGGCCTCAGGCCCTTATGTGTGTTCAAATTTTGACAGTGGGATTCGACGTACAGCCCTGGGGGGGTTGCGGTGCCAAATTTTGCGGCCAAATTGAACGCGAAGTTTCCCGCGTTAAGTTGACGCACCGCACCCCCCCCCCCCCCGAACCTTTGCCGGCCCCATTCCATCAGCCTATGAACTGAAGGGCTACCTGCATAACGGGATTATTAGACACGAGATGAGTAAGAAACAGGAGGGCGGAGGACCCTTTGCCGCACTTGTTCCGACGACTGTCGCAACCTCAACACTGGGGCGCTGTAGACCCCTTGGACCAACATATTGTGCAACTGCAGTGCTGCACACCCCCAAATGGCAGAGCAGAGCACTTTCAGAGCACAATAATATTCCATGCGCACGCCCGTACGCGGACACACACACACGATCCACGCAACAACCAGGCATCGTATCAACACTGTACACAAACAGGCACTGAACACACACACACACACGCACGCACGCACACACCACTACCACTCCGGACCAAAAATAAAGCTGGAATGCAGAATACTCAATACAGGCCCATACACCACAACTAAATTGGGATAGACTACAGAGCACCCTGGCACAAGAGTGCACGACAGACCCACAAAAAACAAGCAATCAGCGCCCGCAAAAAAAATAAACACAACACCGCCGCACGCAGCAAGGCACATATTTGCACAGGTGCAGTCTCAGACTGCACCATGCATCACTAACACCCTCACTTTAAAGTGATCAACAGGGCAGTGATATTGTCCGTGCTCCCCATGTTGAGAGCCTCATTCACCAGCTCCTCAGAAATACTTTGACAGCTCTTGCCTTCCTGCAGCCGGGCTTCGGTAAAATCTATGGCCTGTACGCAAGCGGCAAGGTGAAGCCCGGTGTCACAAGCAGAATACACCCGCACACGCAACGACACTCGGTCACTTGTGGCGTCAGAAAGCTGACTACAATCGACTACAATCGGGGCTTTCCCCAATGCCAAAAACATGCCGGCTTCCGGTGCGCTCGGACCTTCGCAGAGCGCCACCCGCCGAGTAATTGCAGTCGGTCATCGGCCAACCTCCGTCGGTTGGTCATCTACCTTGGGCCAAGCGCCAACCTCGGTTGAGTGTCGACGGCCGTAGGTGAACCGAATCCTGCCACCGATAACCTCCAGCCGTCCGTAATGAGATAAAACAAATGAATATCTCGTTCCCAAAACGCAGCCCTTCCTGCAATAGATATTGCACAAATGTGTCTGCAAGAAAAGTTCATCTGTTGTCGCTGTGCTGCCCGCTGTGTTGACTGGCTGTGCTGCACATCGCGTTCTGCAGTGTGCCATGATGTGTTGGGCAGAGGCGCAACATGCTGACTTTTTTCTGCTGACGGTTCAACTCACTGAGACAGTGTACTTAAATCAACGTTTATTTGGCCTATTCATGTAAACAAAGAGATGACCCGCTTGAAAAGAGAAGACCCGGTTGAGGGTTTGGGAGAGGTAGGTTGGAGGATATATTCCAACACCACTCCCCCCTTATATCTAACTAGCGAGCAAGCAAGCAACCAGCCAATCTCCTTTCCGTTTTGGTCATTGCTCTGGTCAAATTCTTCAGGCAGAATGTTGAAGCCTAGGGTGATGATACTATGGTGCGGAATGCAACACACACCTGCTGATAAGACATCACGTCCCACAAGCCATCGCACCCAATGATGACGAATTTGTCGTCTGTCGTAAGGGTCACTTTGCGGGTGTCAGCGTCCGCAATCAACCCTGAATCTTTGCCATCAGTAAACTTACCCGTCTTGAAGAACAAGTCTCCAATAGACCGGGTAACTGCAATGCTGAAGAATGCAGGATTATAGCGTGGGTGCCCCAATCGCTTGTGGTGGATGCGGCCTCCACAAGCCCTCACCCTCTCCTCCTCGCTTTCATTCTTCCGCATGTTGTGGATGGTCGTTAGGATCACGGCCGATCCATTGCGGTTCAAAACGACTTCACTGTCACCCACATTTGCGACTACGAGCTCTGTGCCTGCAGAATGGACAAGAGGGGGGAGAGGGGTAAATATTCGGTAGCATCCCCCACGGCTTAAAGTCGCATTGCCGTCCTGATTTTGTGTGAGCTGTCCTCGATGTCATCCGCCCTGATCACTGATTGTCACCAAACTCTGGGTTTCTTGGAGACAGTCAAAATGCACCCACACTTCGTTGGAGCCAACACTACCCTACAAGCAACAACCTAAGCTTCCGACGTAGAAATGGGAAAAGCGAGTTTTGAAATGCAATCACTGGACATCTCTTCTTGTAGAACCAACCCTCCATGTGTGGGCTTGTGCGTGGCGTTGGGAGTAGATTGAGAAAGAGGTGAACGCAGCAACTTGCATTTTCACTTGACCCGTGAACACAGTGACACAGCAACTTGCACTTTCACTTGACCCGTGAACACAGTGACACAGCAACTTGCATTTTCACTTGACCCGTGAACACAGTGACACAGCAACTTGCACTTTCACTTGACCCGTGAGCACAATTGTAAAGGTGCTGTTCTTCAATGTACTCCAACATTATGCACCTGACCAGTCTCAAATACAGCCTGTCAACGAATTTGCAGCAACCAAACACCTGACACCAACTGCTGGACCGACACCAGGGCACTTGGTGTCGTGTTGTCTTCTTGGAGACACTGTGCATTCCGAAACATCTGACTTGGCTCCCTGAAAGCTCTCCCAGGCAAACGTTTCGAGCCAACAAGACCTTAGGCTGCACAACACTTTCGTGGTCAAAACTCACATAAAACCCCACATGCAAACAGCACAGCCTCTGCACTGTTTTCCATGGAACTCGGGTAAGCGATGCACCCACAGCAATATTTCTCAGAGGGACTGTGGCCAGCCCGCCGCCATACTTTTTGCCGGCCATTTCCTTCACTTCATGGTTTGCACCCTGCATGTACGTGTGTATTCATGCATGCGCAGGGGAAATGCGCGGAGGAGCACGGCGCTAAGATCTGCGGAGGAGGAGGACAGGGGGCACACAGAAAGCAGTGGCAGCAAACAATTGAACAACTAAAATTGGCCACAAAGCAAATTCAATTTAAACCGAGCTGGTGGAAAATGCTCTAAAATAACACCCCTGCTGATGCAGTCAAGCGAAACAACGATGCAATCCCCCAGAAACCACTGCATTTTTTTCCCACCAATGATTGATTGTTTGCGTGCTTGCAGATGTTGTTGAGCTTTTGCGATGCAAATTGCAAGCAGTCGATCGCCCCTTTGCCGCTGAGCGTTAACAAATGGATCTTTCTCTTTGTTTCTTTTTTCGTCTTTTTTAGGTCTTCGGGGCTGCTCCAAGAACAGCCAAACGCCCACTTTGCCGTGTCCCCCACACCTGAACACACTCCACCCAAACACATCGGAGAATCAAATACACTCACCGCCAACCCGTAGATAGCGGCAAGCCGGCGCACTTTGCCTGAACTGTTGCTGCTCGAGAGGCGGGATCATCTGCATAGATGTGCGTGAAATCGTCTAAAGATGCTCAATACACGGTACCCCGTGCGCCAGTGGGCGTGCTGTTGGATTCCTCGTCATGCCCCTTCCGTAAGTTGTTGGGGACCTCGGGATGATGTGACTAATTTGAAGTTGCCAATCCCTCTTCCACATTGTTGTGATGTGGTGTGTTGTTTTACTTTCAAACAAAGCAAACGCCAACTCAGCTCAACCACATGTACCCGCCCACGTACAAGCACACCATCCTTGCATGCCCTATCCGAGAGCAGCCTCAATTCACGCAAGTATAGAATAGGGATGTTCCTAGTGTGCGTCTTACGGGCCGGGGAGGTGGGAAGTGGGACGTTCTTGGTGGGAGGGTGTCCTAGACGCCTCCGCAGTCTACTCAGTGTCTGTGTCTTGGTCAGGTGTCGGGAACTTAGAGAGGGTGTATCCCAAACCCACAAACAACAAAAAAACGTCTGTTCCACAGCGATCCTAGCAACACTCGGGGACCAAAATCTATGGGGAGGGGTTCATCCTAGAGACGTCCTGTTCTCCATCTAATGCTCGTGTATTATCCGTTTCGAATGCAAAGCACGTAATTGGGTGGGTGCATGGATGGGTGGAGCCCCCCTTGAGGGGACGGTATTTGGTCCAGCGCCTAGGAATGCAACAATAACAGCACAACAACAACAACAACAACAACGATCATCATCATCATCATCATCAACAACAGCATCAACATCACTAAAAGAGAGCAAGGGGTTGCATCCGTCCTATTCAATACCTACGATGAGTGCGATGGCTAGTGTGGATCCCGCATCTAGTCTTTGCTCATCGGCATAACTCATAAAATTCTGCTCAACGGTGGCGATTCCCTCTTTGGCTGCTGTCTCAGGGTCTTCAAGTAGTTGAGGGTGTGACAAAACAGCCCGATGCAGGTTCTTGCGCAAGAAGTTTGCAGCAGCCGTACCTGAAACAACGAACAAGGAACATTTTAACGGTTGAAGAATGGACGACCGCTGGTTGAATCGGCGGTGGCGGTAATCCGACGGCGGCTCTCCCAAAGGTTAGGAATATAGTGACAATGGGCGAGGCCTTCCGGTTCGTTGTGGTTCGCTTGGTTCCGACGTCAAACATCGAAGGATAATGTTGAATGTTGCGCTTGGTGGTTTTACGATTGATGAACCGACTCCAACACGAGCACAAACGCTAACTCACCCCACAATGGCACGTGTACAATCACCACGCATGATACGCCCCACACTCGGCTCGACCCATAAAACCTGCATGTCCATCGTAAACCCCAAAGAAGCTTGTTTCAGGATGGGGATTGTAGTTGTCGTCGTCAACATCAAATTTCTTCGGTGTGGGTTCACCTGCCTTGTTGATATGTGGCGTTTCGGGGTCTGCTTGCCCACGGTGCACACACTTGTGATCGTCTTCCATCTCCGGTCGACAGCCTTGAACCGAGTGAAGTCCGTATCGTACCACAACTTCATCCTTTGACACGTGTGCAAGAATGGGGTTCACAACCGTCGGTTATTCGAGGAGCCTTCATCGAAGCCACGCACTTCGCGCATCGACATGTGAACACTCTAATTGGCGATCGCTTATGGCATGCCTTCCTCAATGGTGTCCCGACGGTCGGTTCGTCTGGTTTGCTTTGTCCAGCGGAAACCGCACAAAACAACGTTTGGCCGCGTTTTGATCGACACTCCTTGAGAGTTTCACCATCGTCGTCACTTTCAACGTTGCCTTCGCCGTCGCCCTCCTTTTTGGTGTCGTCCACCTCGGGCGCCACGGTGGCCTTCTCTTCGGTTGGGACGGGTTCGGCCATAACGTGAGAAAAAACGTCCTATGGGCAAAAGACGCATTTATGCAATTATGCGCCCTCGTCGTTGTCTCGTGGACGTGGGAGACCAAGTATTGTCTCGAACGAATCTTTTTGTGGGGTGTGTTCAAGTCTCTTGGCGCAATCATGTGTAGCAAGACAAGGAAACCAAATATGCACCGAAGGTTAAGATGGGTGGAACTCGGGAGCAAGGACGCCGACTGCAGAGGTGCGACCTACGACGCACACATGGAACGCTACGTCTTGGTATCAATCCCCGTGGACATGGCGTGAAAGCGTGAAAGCCGAAACACACAAAATAGGCCCACACATGTGCAAGCGAAGCGTGTACGCAGTGTAGTGTCGTGTAGTGTAGTGTCGTGGATCAAGTAAGGTCCACGTGCTCCTTCGCACTAGGAAAAGCGCGCGTGCAAGACCCGGTTGTGAATCCTAGTTGTTTACGTCGCCACTCGACACGGCACGCACGAAAACGCCCATGGTGTTTTGAGCAACCGGGGAGTTGGTGGTAAAGCCTTGGAAAACCATGGACAAACGACACCTCTTCGAAGATACACGTCAGCTAAATTGCCCATGAGTGATGCTATGATGGTATGAAGAGCAAGATCAATGTCACGTGGTCGACTTGGATGATAGCAACCACGCTGACTGCCGCTGTGGAACGGGGACCACTCTTTGTGAATAGGAGAAAAACTTCGGCAACGAGGGAAATCGAAACGCGTTCATTCGCAAACACACAGTCAACCGTCTCGGCTGCTCGAGGGAGCGTTTGTGGGGTGTAGTGAAATGCTGCTAGACTAAAAGATGGTCACCCCGACGTGCTGTACCTGCGCTTTTGTGGCTCACCAAACCGCAAAATGAGCAAACGACGCCGGGACTGCAGGACATCTCCACGTGCAGGATTCAACCAGCAAAACCCCTTGCAACAAACGGACGGTGCAACTACAAAAAGGCTGCATGTCATGCCAGCAACACGCCCTACAATTGAATGTATTCGAAGGAGTACTGCATAAATCAAATTTTCAGGAATAGTGATTGTAGACACACAGAATCATTGAATCATTAAACAGTAACCCTACATTTGAATGTATTCGAAGGAGTACTGCATAAATCAAAATTTCAGGAATAGTGATTGTAGACACACAGCACAATCATTGAATCATTGAAGCAGTAAAAGAAATAGTAATGGTCTGTCAATATGAAATACTTCAGTGGGCAGGTGTTAAGCTTGTGCATGCGCACGCGATACTTCAAACTACCACTTACTTAAGGGGAGACCCATACCATATGATGCGCTTTTTGAACTGTTTAATTTCTTCACTTTTTTGTGCATCCTGTGAGCATTGCGACGGCTTCGCTTTGGATTTGGCAGGTTGCATTTCGCAAATTTTGAAAGTTTTAGAGTCTAAGGTAAAATGCCCCTATGGAGGGCCTCAGCTTGTCCAAAGCAGCCTGAGCGCCAGACTGGGGTGGTCAACGGAGAAATTTTACTTTCAAAGAATGTAGGTATGCATGTGTTTTTTACATGTTTCTACTCAGTAACTGAGTTGTTTTCATTCTATATTTTTTTTCTGTTCCGGATCACCGTTTTACCCTTGTCGGTTGATTATCTCCACTTATTTGCAGCCGAGAACAAGAAGAATGCCGGAGAGGTGCATGGTTCATTTGCGGTTTGAAGCTACGTGTAACGTGAAATATCGAAATCTTTGGGTGAAACACCATGGTTGGCGTGCGGTGAACAAAAGTCTTACGCTCTTGTTGTACTGCAGCCCGATAATGGCCTTCTGAAGAGATTTTTGCGTTGTTTGCTTCGTGTACCGCTCACTAATAAAGAAGGTTGTAGACCTACTTGGTCTACAAAGAGCTCCGTGACCGCAAGGTTTCATTTTTGTCCCAAGGCCACAAGCTAGGGGTATTGCGAGCAATAGACTACAAGAACTTCGCACTGAGTTGGGTTGATTTTGTGCAAGATTGGTGGCACAACCCAGAGGGTGCCTTTTTTCATCTCCTACCACTAGAATCCCTTCCCGATGAGCAACGGGAAGGTGGTTTTGCTCATGATAGCAGCGGTGCATGACACATTTCAAAAGCATGTTGTGCCTCATGTGAATAACGGCGATGTGTTTACGTTCACAACCAACCGGTTTGGGGAGACTGTGTTCTAGTACATGCGCGCATGCTTCGACCGCAATCAGAGCACACGCATGGTTCTGGTAGCATCTCATTTCATTGTGACTCGTAGCAAGTATCTAAAACTTGTGGTTAGGGAACCATGGCGCATGAAGCAGGTGATGAATAGAGTCAGCAAGCAGCTTGATTCACCCGAGTGCAGGTACGTAACTTATTGCTACCGTCGGTTGTCTGAGTTAGTGAAGGGGAATGAGAGGAAGAAGGCGAGGGCTGTAGCAAAGGATCGTGAGAGTAAGCTTTGAGGTATGCTTGTTGTGGCTAAGTTGTTGCCCGAAGATGTGGGTGATTTGACCGCAGAACATCTTAAGAAGGCCACTCGAGGTTTGCGGCGGCGTAAGCCTGACCTCATTGATTTGTTGCGCTTGAACGTGAACCGTGAGCAGTTGATGAACCAATTGGAGAATGGGGTTGACAATGACAATGTGTGTTGACCATTTCATGCTTCTTTTGTGCATATGAGTCTTGTGCTAGGGAGGGGGGAAGCCTTCCATGCCTTTCTTGCCCATCTTTTCATTTCGGAGGGACCCAGAACATAGGGTCTGACAGACAGCAAAAACCCCCCGAGCCCGGGCACGAGGCCACGCGACACCGAGTCAAAAAGCACCTTTGAACACTCCACCAAAGAGTCTGGGTCCCAAGCTCGCCGTAGCAACTTTCGGAGGTGCTTTTCGAGCCGTATAGCCAAAACGGCGGCCGGGTAGTTTGAGTCCACGAAAAGCAAAGTTTCGGTAGGACTGGGCAGTTTTCGGACAAGCTGAGAGGGCCACTTTCGATCTGGCTTTTTCTGCCTGATTTCTGTAGATCTGGGGGACCAGTTTTTTTCAAAGTGTTAGATGGAGGCGAGTTTTCAGGACGATAATCGTTAGATGAATCTCGCGGTCCATCTAACATTTATAGGCCTGAAAATTGCTAAAACTGTTGGATGGGGAAAATTATCCCCCAAATTCCAAAAAAGCACGAAACACCACCCACAATGTTGTTGAACCATTTGGGCCACCTTTGCAATTTCATTTTCAGTATTCACAAAACTTGCGAATTCGGAGGTGCCCTGTGACTTAGTTCTCTAGTTTGGCCGATGCAGCCAAATATTTGGGTGTTGCCCAAAAAACGTTGGCGGTGTACCATCGTGCTGCCCTTGATATTCTTATCAAGGCTGCAAACTCAATGAAGATGAGACTGTGTCATCTAACGCCAAGGGGCTTGGCCTCTTGGACGGAGACTTCCTTTTGGAAGGAACTTCTCTCGGCATTGCCGAAAACAATGCCGAGGTTGTGGCTGCAATTGCTCCTTTTGCCGAAGAAGTTCGTAATTCACAGTCCTCGTTGTGTGAATCGTTGGGATCTTTGCGTGAGTATGTGCTTGTGGGGGTGGAATCGCCGAGCAAAGATGTGCATGCCTCACCTGCTTCTATTCACTCATCCTTGGGATTTTTGAGTGGTCTGTGTGTAGATCTCCTTGAGAGGGAGAACTCCGCAGAGTTTTTGAATGAGGATGATAGTGAGTGGGATGATGACAAACGGCCTCTCACGCAGCCCTCCCTCAAGCATTCCCTCCACATGCCTGTGAAATTTATAGGACCGCGACTTGGGAGGCCCCACCGGCACCCGAGGGAGCCGTGGTCAATCAGGATTTCTCCAATGTACCGCAACCATTCAAGCGAATGCCGTCGCCCCCGGTATCCTCAAAGGCATGTGCCACGGGAGAATACGTGCTCCAAGTGTTCGTGCGAGATTTTTGTTTGGCGACCCTTGCGTGGTGGTGCCCGCATTCAGTGCAAAGTGTGCAATGCACCTTACCATGAGTCTTGCTTTTATGCTACCTCGTCTACTTCTACCATGGGGGAGCTAGGGATCGCAGGCGGTCGCAGGCGGTCGCAGGCGCTTGAGATGCCCCCCCCCCCCTTTTTTTTTTCCAAAAACCTCCCTTTGAGGGCTGCACATGAGCGGACTATGGGTTGTGACCTCTCTACGTACATATTTTCTTGTGCTCTTTGACATGAAAGTACTTTTGGCACCATTTTATTTTTAACCGGAAAAACTGTTTTCCTACCACAAAACGGGTTAATAGCCCGTTTTTTTTGGCGAAAAAAAACGGGTTGTCCGTCCCCAGCCACAACCCGTTTTTTTACCAAAAAAAAAGGGTTATCCCTTGACAACCCGTTTTTGTACAAAAAAAAAACGGGTTGTGACCTGTTTTTAGCACCGGCGGGTTGCATGTGCCCGAACAGGTAGCCCCCATTGCACCTGTGGCAGATTCGAGTCTAGGAAAGGTTAGTGTGACCTCCTCGCAACCATCAGCTTGCTCGGTGGACTTGCTTGTTGATTGTAAGAGTGCGTCTTCTAACTCGGAACGGGATTATGACGAGCGACCCTTGACCAAAGGTGACTATTCAAACCTGTCCTGTGCAGTGTATGTACAGTGGAGACGTTTTTCCCCATGCCGGTGGCAGGGTTTTTATTCACGTCATCCAACATTTGATTTTATTTGCGTCGCTTCCAAAAGTATGAGCTTGTGGGTCCTTGGCGTCACGACCCAGACATTAAGGAGAAACCAAGGACACCTAAGCCCGCGGCTTCCCCCTTCAACGCAAGCGACCCCCGACGACGACGATGCCATTCCATGGCGCATACTACTAGACCGTCCATGTCTCTTACCTTGTTTGGTGTTTTGTGACACTACTGCTATTCCTAGCCGTTCCGGTGTTACCTATTTCGTGAGTCGCCGGGAGTGGTGGTGCACGTCCTGTGTGTCCACGGCCTGTGTTAGCGGTGGACCGTGCCCCCCGGCTCGTCCCGTGGGTGTCTGTGTGTTGTGGTGGTGTGTTCCCGGTGGGGACCTTAGACCGCCACCCACGTCTCCTGTGAGATGCGCCCGGCCTTTGCCTGGGGGATCTCTGCGGGGGGGGGGGGGGCGCCTGGGAACAGGGAGCAAAGCGGGAAAAGGACCCACATATGGATCTTACAACTCGCACACCAGACGGACGTGCGCTGCGTTGGACTGTCAAGAAGGCATTGAGGTGTGTTTATAGCCAATCAAAGACAAAGAAATTGAACTGGAGTGGTGAAAAAAGGCATCGTATAGCCAATCAAAGACAAAAAAATTGAACCAGAGTGGCAAAGAAAGGCATCGGCACTGCGTTGGGCTGGTGTACTGCATGCTCCCGTTGTCTTTACAAAAGCAAATGGCCATTTCAGCCCTATCCTCTTCTTTCTATGCTTCCTTGTTGACATTCGCAAGGGCCCCCAATGAGCATTGAGATATGCCAACCTGACTCGCAGCCTCCTAAGTCGAGCATGAAGCCTCGATCTCCCTTGGTGGCTCCTGTTGGGGGTAGGCTCCAAGCTCTTGCCTCTGTCATGTCTCCGCGGCCTAGTGCACGAGAGCCACAGTGTTTATTGTATGACCCGTCTTCACGGGGTACCGAGACATTGGAGGTTAATGCGCAAGAGTCGAGGCACTTGTCTGATCAACCTTGGCAAAAGTCTCCACGTGACAAGTCCCCGATGCGCGACAAATCGCCGAACTCTTTGAGGCAGGCCAAGTCTCCCATGCGGGAAAAGTCTCCGATGCGCAGCCGTGCTTCGTCAATTGCATCATCGTCATGTGATAGCCATCGCGGCCCTGAGGAGATACTGTCCTCTGACATGTCGCCAAAGAGCCGTGATCGGTATGATTGTTCTCGCATGAATTTTGAATGGCTTCCTTGTCAATGTTGCGCTTTGCATGGGTGGTATTGCAGGAGAATACGCCGTGGGTTATAGCTTGGATGAGGCTGAAGTCAACTGCTTATTCACAATGGGGAAGCTTGGGCCAAAAATCTGGGAATGCCTTTTTTCGGGGTGTTGAATCCCACGGAGGTGGCCCCGAGAGTCAGCCGATGCCGCAGGTAGATGAACTCGAAATGGGCCCAAATCGTCCTGCTTTGTTGATGTGGCAATCTCTACGATGTGATGCGTTTTGGTTTGAACGGAGTGCCCAACGGCAGGCAAATGGAATAGCACACAGGGGCCTGGTTGTAATGCGCCCCCTGACATGCACACCCAAAAGAAAAAATTTGGCTCCAACCTTCGAATTGTGTCTCTTCGTCCATAGTTCGGCGTAGCTCGTGCCGCATGGACACAGGAAGCAAAAATAAATGGACTTGTGGTTCTGGCACCAAACATCATTTCGCACGCCACTGTGAAGGTAGACACTATCACTGCCACCTGTACTGTCTGCTGATGCGCAACATTCAAAGCCTCCAAGAAAGTTTTTGCTGTTTGATTGGAACAGGGGAGGCCCATGGCTTACCCCGTAAAAAAAATGTAGTCATACGTAACAGATGGGGGAAGGACAGCAGTCACATGGTTGCAGCACAGGTCACAAAAAAGTAATACAAATCGCACTGACTGGGTGTTCAGGCACGTTGACACGCCCGGATGTAAACGAGTTCTGTGTTTGACCGGTGTTCGGCCCTTGGCCCAGTTGCATTTGACCAAAAAGCCCTCCTTGTGGTTTGTGTCCCTTTCAGGATGGGCAGTGTGTGCTCGACAAATAGCAGTTGCAGTTCACTGGGGCGTGCTCCGAGGCGAGGCAGGCGAGTCAAGTGCACCGAAGTGGTCGGCAGGGATGTGGTGTTCAAAAAGCAGCACGCGTCACCTCGCAGTGGGGTGTGTTTGGACCCTTTGCCCTTGTCTGAGGCTGTGCAAGTTGATGTTGTGGGTGAATGTGCTGCAAGCCAAGAACCGAAACACACTGCAACCAGAGGTAACGGACATTTCTGAGGCCAAATGTTTCTGTTTGCATTGCTGCAGGGCTTTGCTCTTGCATTGCGAATGCCGACGTCAGATGCCGCCCACCTGGTGTAACAGCACAGGTGACCCTGGCAACCTTCCCACCCTTGCCCTTGGATGTGTCTGCTGGGATTGCGACCTTTGCGGATATAGGATCCGTGCATGATAAGGTACCAGAAAGCCCAGAGGTTCCAGCAGGGTGTTCTGCCTGAAGAGAAGATGATGACCAGGGGGATACTATTGTAGAGGGCATAGTTAGGTGGTGTGTTGTTGGACTGAAGAGCCAGGATTCATTTGGGCAAGGGCCACAATTTGGTCAAAATCTGCCTGCGTAAACCCCCAGATCCGATGGCCATTCGTATCAGCATGGGCGTCATGGGGGGGATTTGTAGCACAGTGCGGCACTTTTTTTGATGTTTCCAGAGGTTTTACCTTGGATTGCACTGTGTCCCAGCGATGTGCACGCCGTGCGTCCCCATTTGCATTTTTCCGACTTGGGAGGCACCCCGACCCCTGTCTTGGAGGTAATGAACGTTTTCTAACATTTTTGCAGTGCATGCATCGTAAAAAAGCATGCAAGCGTCAACACAGCATCAAACAATATGAAATAACAATGTGCAAACCAGAAAGTAAAGGTGTGTTTTGCATGAGCATGTGATGCCTTTTGTTGCTGAAAGGCATAGCACACCACTCTTGGGCAAGGTGGGGGTCAGTCTGAGAGAAAGGCACCACCCTTGGACAACGTGGAACCCACAATTGTGACATTGGGTTGAGTATTGATGGTATTTGTGTGGCACGATCCCTGGGCAAGGTGGGCGTCAGTGTCTGCGAGAGAGGAGCCACCGTTGGGCAGCCAGTTTGCTATTTGATTGCTTTGTGTCCCTTCCTCATAATGAGAGCGATCTTGCTAATCTTGGACAATAAGGGTCGGGTGATTTGATGGTGAGAAATCACCCAAACAGTAAGAAACTAACTCCGTGGCCAGCCCCAAGTGGCCCTCGTATGCATGTTCCCCTTTGGTGTCCTTCCCTACACCACAGCTCTCAGGTCTGTTTGAGGAGGGGAGGGGTACCGGAGGTCGGAGATGCCTAGGGTGGCACTGGCACAACACACCCCAGATGAGCTGTCCTAGGCTGTCTCCAGATGCCGTCAGTTCACAAGCACCCATAGGGTGGGAAAGCTGCGATGCAAGCCTGAGCATGTGCCCTAGGATCCCCCAGCTTGTAACAAAACACATCAACATGGAAAGGGGTGTGTGGGTTAGAAAGAAAGAGAATGGCATCTAATGTGGCTGCAAGCTGACTAATGCCACAAGGGGTAGGGCCTAGCCGCGAAATTTTACGGTGCCAGTGCCGCAAAATTTCCACGGCAACAATAAAAGGCTTCATCAAATGCAAATTACCGCCACAAGTTTTTCTTGTGCACTTCAAGGAAATCCCAGATGTTTTGGCTCTTTTGGGGGGTAGTAGATCCGGCTTTGGTGTACTAGGGAGTGCAACACGTGCACCGAATTTAGGTGCTAGTTTTGAAGTGGCCAACCTCTTGCTCCCGGGAATGAAGTGGTACTAACTTAGGCTTTGCCAAAACAATGGTCGGTCTGCAAGCACCTTCTTTTGGCAAGGGTTTGTGTTGGGGTCTTTGAGCTCTCTCACCCTTGGGTTTTGTCTTTTTTTTGCTAGCAATGTGCTTGAGGAGATCAATGTATATTCTTGACATCAGCTATGGGGACTGCAACAAAGACCTCCTAGGCCTATTGTATTGCCTCAAGTGTGGTGGCACCATCTAATACCTAGGATGGTGCTATTGAGTTGCTTATCATTTTTGTAGAGCAAAAAAAAGGATCACACAGCAGTCTTTTTTCTATTGTGAACCCCCCCCCCCCGGTGATCACATATGAGCATATTTTAGGCCATCTTTGTGTTCTTTCTTCTTTTCACCTCATTTTAGCTATTGGTGTGTGGCAGTGGCACTGTTCTGTTCTAACGACCAAAAACAACCACTCATGTCAACATGACACATATGTAAGGCATCACCCCCCCCCCCCCTTCAACACCCCCCCCCGCCAAACCTGGTGGCAACTCCAACAGCTCAAGCACGCATGCATACACGGAATCTGAATGGTACACATGGTCATATGGCAAATCAATCCTGGGAGAGCGTTTTGGCACACTAGTGGCGTTTGGCTGTGGGACTTTATGTCTAGAAGCGCCGTCGGCAGTTTTTCCCCGCCCCCCCCCCTTGTAATCCCCCCTTTGCAACCCTCCCCCCCCCCCATGGGGGCGCGTCACTTTGACGTTGCTTTGAACAAGGTGTTGTTGTGTTGTGCTCTGTTGTTCTCTGTGTGCTGGTGCCCGCTATTAGAGTGTATAAGAGACTCCTTTTCTTGTTCGGACACAAATGTATGCCACAAGCGATGATGTCCGGTACCACTCTCGCAGCAGGGGTGCCCCACTATTGGCAACTCTCATTGGGCCCTCACCCTCTGGACCACATTCCCAAGCAATTGCAGGTACCTAGAAGGTCCATGCCAGCCAAGCCAGCTCCAAAAAGGGCTGCCAAGCAGGTTGCAACGTCCGCCGAGTGTGGCCTCATTGTCCAATCCTCAGCCTATCCCTGAATTGCCCACTGAACATGTCCAAGAGTTCAAGGTCGTTCGAAATCGCAAAAGAAAGTTTCATACAGTGTCTTTGGAACAGGCGTGTGCATAGGAATATTAGTGCGTGTGGATGGGGCACATTACAAAAATAACATCAATGTTTTTGTTGGATTTGTTCTACCAGTGTTGTGCATGCAGTGCTGCAATTATCAAATGATCAAGTGGTATGGTTTTGTCGTGCAACCCCCCCCCCCCAATGGGGGGGACCTGCTTGACATTGGGGGGGGGGGGGGGCAGTAGTGTGTCAGCCCAACTTTGGGCGCACCCCACATCAAGTCAGGGTGTGGGTACATGACTGTCCAACCAGTACAACCAGCAATGCGCTAAGGCCTATGCATTGGCACGGCATCTTCGCCTTTTTGTCGATGTAGGGGAAACAGGTATGAAGAATGCCTAACCATGCCATGAATTTGACATTTGATCATTATGGATCGTCGCGGTAGCAAACGACCTACTTTGAGAATTTTTGACATTTGAGCTCTTCATTTTGCAATACTATGAGCACGTGGTGTACCTCTCCTTTGGGAGCTTGGCGATCCAATTAGGCACGCCGTAGGAGGCCGACTGCCACTGCCACCCCATCCCTCCCAGGGTCCCGGTTGCAGCGGCACACCAACCATGTCCGCTCGGAGATAGGGCATTGGGGGGCCCAACCATCACAACGCCGCCGCACCACCAACTACTAGGTGTGCCACCTAGCATCCAACTCATGGGATCCTCCCATAGAGCCCAGACCAAAACCTCTTCGAGGTATGTGGGGCCATGTAGGTAAAGGAAGGAAGTTTGGACAGTCCCCGTGTAGTCCTCGGTTTCGAGCTGCCGCAACCACGCCGCAAGCCATACCCCCATGGAGTGGAGCGCAGGCACAGCAAGGTCGCAGCTTCCCATATGTGGAGGAAGTAGGCAAGCGAGAGGATGGCCAAGCCAAAGACCGTCCAGTGCGCACAGGTGGAGCACGCTAGTGTGGATGATTGCTTAATGTGGTCTGCGTGTTTGCTTCTTTTGCTTTGCTCTTGCAGCCCACGATGGCGCACAACCCCCTACACCCATGGGTGGTTTCGATGCACGATCCCCTCCCCCCCCAACAACCTCCGATGGGTGTTCCGAGGTGGGTCTGTCTGGGTTGGGTGGCCATTGCCCATAGAAATAGATAGGTATCATAAAACAAGAAAAACACTTTTTTGGTACCGGCCAATGACCATGCTGTGTCAGAATGTGCACACATTTCGCACTTTCCGAGGTGGGTACACCCTGCACACAATGCACTTTGTGGTTGACACCCCCAGGACGGGCGGATACCCTGCTCTGTATGAAACAGCGATGTTTCTGGGCTAATCGCCTCTCTCTAACCTCTGCCATTCAGTCGTTGGCTTCCATAAGTTCACTGCTGAAGATTGAAAGGGAGCCAAGTCCGCTGGACGAGGTATGCTTGTGCTTCCTTTCGGGCCCAGTTGCAGCGCAGCTTGGGCTGCATTGGAACATGAGGGGAAGCCCGGTACAGGACGGGCATTGTTGTGCACAATGAAAAGTGTTTTGATGGGGGCAAGGAGCTGCTCTCAGTGGCCACGGTACGTAGGCATGCAGGTGTAGATGAAAAGGTCGTTGTGGCGTCCTTGTCCGTTATTGGAGCGCCCACAGACGAGTTGATGTCGGTCGAGAAACAGGGCTGTTTGCATCTTGCGCTTGCAAGCTGTGTGCAGGTCACCATGTTTGTTGCTGCGGCTGCGGGTCGGCTTGCTGGTGCAAAAATCCTCTCCGTCCAGTTGTCCATTTCGTCATTACGTTCCGGTTACACTCCTGTTGCAGCCCCGTTACAATCTGGTGCATTCACGTTCCACTCTGCCCGTTATGCCCCCCCTTTACATGAGTGTATGCCGTCCTGGCTTTTCTTTCTGTGCCTCACTCTGCTGCAGGTTGTGACAACATTGTTTCACAAGTTGCCCCTCAACACTGCGGGGCTCATGGGTGAACGGCTGTACAAGTGGTGGTACGAAAAGTTGTATTTTGCTGTAGGTCTGCATGTGCAATGCATTCGTTTCACTCCCCAAGGCAACATGCAATGATTGCGCATGCGGAGGTTGCAATTACAGTGGGCAGTACGCCGTCGAGGGGGGGGGGGGGCAGTCACCCCGCCTTCATCTGCAACAGCGATCCTCTCCCCTTGTTTTCTAAAACCTAACACCCCTCACAAAGCCATGGGGGGCGCACTGTGCGCTGTGTGCGCGCTGTGCACAAAGTTTATACAGGACGGTACCCAAGCTGCATAGTAGTGCCTAGTACCAGTAACCGTGTTATGCATCTATATGTGTTGCTTGCATGCCTTGCCCTCGTTTCTAGTGTATTGGTGTGTGTTGTTTTGTATTTTCATGTATCTATCAAGTATTTGGATTTGGGTTGGCCCCTTTCCGGTTGGGGAGGTGGTGTGACGTGGACACAACGGCACCACGTTGTGCACCAGGTTGTGAGCAAATCATGAAAAATCAAGGACATATCCACACCCTCATTCACAGTACGTTCGTGCTCCATTCATGTGGTTGGTTTTCTCAAGTGCCTCGGATGTCATCATTTACACTTCTAAGCATTGGTAGTCCATACAATCCCGCGCAAACGGCACAGCAAAGGGACATTGTGGCACCAAGTAGTGCGCAAAACACCAAAAAAAAGAGGTCAGATTCACGTGCTCATTCAAACCGCCAGTTGGAAGCAGTTCACGAAGATTCACCAACATTGTGGGGGTGTGGTATGGTCTGTATTGGCAAGATTATTGCCAATTGTAGCAAAAGCCCCCAATTTCTCCCTGTCATGCGCGCGCTGTGCCGACACGCCTCCATGGTCCGTGGCGCTGACCAACTCGGTTGGCCCCCCACCCCCCAGCGCCCACCCAATCCAACCCATGAAGCGAACCTCCACAGGAAAGGGGCACATGGCTGAATGGGGCCAGCGGCCAGCAAATGCGCCCCAGAGATCAAAGCATGGGGGCATGCTGCCAGGTACGTACGCCACGGCCCCACCCCAGCTCGGTGAGACAGGATAGATGCTCACCTCACTCAGGGAGGATTAGGGACCGGAGAACTCAACAAACCACAACATTCTGGGGATGACTTCGCACTGGTGCACCTTTAGTTGGTAGAGCCCGCACCATATACCCGTGAAAGCCATGACCCTCCCAGATGCACCAAATGCAGCAAAATGCAATTCATCTGAACACTCAAATCCTTGTTTCTTTGAGAACTCAAGAAGCAAGGGGGAGTCAAAGGTACAGCATGCAAATACAGGTTAGCTCAGGCAAAGCAAAATTCCTGATACCTGTCCTACACCCAATCTCCCACTCCATGGTGTTGGGGCAAAGTATTTCCAACCTTACAAATCACCTCGCAGAGAGGTTGTTAGATCAAGCATGCGCGGGCGCCATGTACCCTCCTTTTTTGAGGTAAGTTACGTACACCTCAAAGCATGATATCGGATGTGTCACCCGTTGTAAAATCATCATTTTAAGAAACAAAAGGGTCCCCCAATGAATTTTTTGATTTTAACACCTCTACCCCCCGTACCTGGGTACCATTTTTCAAGGGTGGGGAGGTTGGGGGGTGGGGGGTCAAAACTTGGTTTGGCCCACTGCACCTTTTTCTTCTATGTGGCCCCCTAACCTGTCCTGGGTGCTATCTCCAACTTTCCAAGAACGCCCCCCCTATGGGGCCCCACCAGTGGGAAATTGGCCGTTTTCAGCCGGCATGGGTTGGCTGAAAAATCACCTCGCAGAGGTGTTAGATCAAAACCACGCAGGCTTGCAAATATGGGAAAACACCTCATATCCCTATTTTTCGGCCTATTCGTGTACCCTACCCCAAGGGGTTGAATCGTTGGTTTAACCTCTTGCAAAACCATTATTTTGTTCAATAAACACATCCCCCAATGAGTTTTTGGTCAGGACCCCTGTAGACCCCTCCCCACTTGAAGCACATCTTTTTGAGAGGGGGGGGGGGATGAAGCCCCCCCCATGTTTTGGTCGAAAATGACAAATCTTTTGGTTTTTTCGATTTTGAGTGGAAGAAGTGTTATCAGGTCCCGATCCCATCGGTTTGTGTGGGTGCAGTTGGGCGAGCGCAGTTTATGCATTTTTCAGCCATTTTTGCTATGCCAACCCTTTTGGTGACCATAGCGACTGCGTGGTACCCGCTTTGAGGGGGTGCAATTGGGGAAGTATACTGTCGCAGCATCCCCAGTTACACCCCTCAAAGTGGGTACCATGGAGCCACTAAGGTCGCCAAAAACGCCCACATAGCAGTTATGGCCGACAACTTCAAAAACCACACAAGCACTTGTCCCACTGAACCCACACAAACCCTATCCCTGACCTTTCATGGCTCACAGGGCTGAGTCGGAAGGGCAGGGGGCTGGGGCAAGTCGGCCTCTACCGTAGAAAGCCTAATTATTTGCAAAAATAATCAATTCCCGGTACCAGGTGTTGTTTGACTGCAAAAAAAGCAAAACACAAAATCCTTTTTAGCTGCATGCCCTTCGCAAAAATGATATATGCGAAAAAAATCGCACAAATCCTTTTTTTGCCCCCCCCCCCCCTGCAAGAGCCACGTCCATGTCAGAACCGTGGAGGGATGCCGTGTTTTGCCCCACTACATGTTGCCCCATCCCCCTTGTGTGTATCATGCCCCATTCTGCACCTTGCTTCACTTCAAGAGAATGTTTCATGAATCAGGGATCAGGGCCCGGGGGGCGGCCGGGCCCGGTCCTTGTATGCGACACCTCCAGCCCCTTCCCCCCCCTCCCCCCGAGTTTTGACAGATAGCAGTGCGGGGGCTATGGCGCCAACGGCGCCAAATTGTTTGTCCCATGCTTAGTTGAGAGGGGTGCCGCCCCATGGGCTTATGCCTACTTCCAGTGAAACCAAATGATCACCCAACAACTGCCCAAGGGTCCCCTGGAGGTTGTTGGAGGTCACCCTAGAATCACCGTTTTTCAGCCAACAACGGTCTAAAAACAGCTCAAGCCCTCACTGGTGGGGCACCATAGGGGAGCCAATCTGTGAAACTTAGAGATAGCACCCGGGACCCCCGTTGTTGCTTCAGGGGCCCACATAGAAGAAAAAAGTGAAATGGGACCAGGGTCTAAATCAACACACAGTGCTCACTACAGGCCAAGCACCTTTTGCCCATTATAGTGCAATGAAGCCCAAAACAATGCTTTTGGGCCCCACAAAAAGGGTTTGATTGGTGCTACATGGCCCCATGGGTTTATATGTACTACCATTGTCACCAAATGATCCCCGAACAACAGCTCACGGATCCCGATGCATTATCGGAGGTCACCCTAGAATCGCCATTTTTCAGCCAACCCATGGCGGTCTAAAAACGGTCAAAGCCCTCACCGGTGGGGCCCCATAGGGGTGCCAATCTGCGAAACTTAGAGATAGCACCCGGGACCCCCGTTGTTGCTTATGAGGGCCATATCAAAGAAAAAGGTGGAATGGGATCATAGTCTACACAGTGGCCGCTGTAGGCCAACCAACTATTGATCACTATGGTGCAAACAACCCCAAAACAGCGCTGGGGGGGCCAACAAGCCCCACTAGGAGGGCTTAGTTCATGTTGCATGGCTCCCCATGGGTGTATACGTACTCCGATTGTCAAAAAATGATCACCCAACAGCGGCCCAAGGGTCTGTAGGGGTTGTGGGTGGTCGCCATGATGTTCCAGCCAACCTATGCCGACCGGAAGATGGCCAATTCCTCACTGATCGGGCCCTTTCCGGGGACCTACTGGGAAAGATTGGAGATAGCATCCGGGGCACCCATCATTGCTTAGAGTCAGAATCCGGGTGCGGTGGCCACTACAGACCAACCAAGTTCTGCCCACTTAGTGCCACAAACCCAAAACAGCCCTTTTGGTGGCCCATAAGCCCCACTAAGAGGGCCTAGTTGGTGCTACATGGCTCCGCAAAGCTTATATGTGCTCCCATTGTCACCAAATGATCACACAGCAAAGGCTAAAGTGTCCCCGAGGACCCTAAAGCACTGCTGGAAAAGGTGCATTTCTCAACCAACACATGTAGGCCATTTTTGGTGGAAACGATCATTTTGCATTTTTCACATGGGCCATAAGCGGCCCCCTGCAAGGCTATGGGCTGCAAAAAACAAAAGGGCTGCAACAAAAAAAAGACATTTTGTATCCTACATCATGACAACACACACATACATACATACTTGGATAGATAGTAGTTGATGATTGTAACCAACCCCCCCCCCCCCCGCCACCGCCTTGTCCAAGCAATAGTAAATGACCAGAAATCAACAGAACCAACGCCCAGTGTTGCTTGGACAAGGGTGTTGCTTACACGCAACTTGCGTGATACACATGTAGACCGTCCTCAGGGGTTCGAAGCGGAGATGGTGGTACACAAGCAAAGGGTTGACGAACAATGAGATTCAAGATCGGAGTCAGAATCAGAATCCATTTTCCAGAAGGTGGGGTTTTGGTGCGGGGGTCGCTTTCGTGGATGCATGTGGTGACCTGGCGGAAGGGGACGTTGGGGCAGGTGATGGTGAAGGGGTGAGGGGTGACGGAGAACGGATGTCGAAACCAGAGTAAGTCACTAAGTCCCTAGTCTTCTCCAACGATGCACAGTCATGTGTTATAGTATTCCCATCCTGCTCATACTCAATTTCCAAATAATCCGCACCTCTAGGAGAGGAACCAACAACAACACCACGACTTTCTGCACCAGTGGACCGTGTGTAGTACAACGGCCGGCCGGGCTTTATCCAAAGTATGGTGGGACAATCACACCAAGTAGGACACTCAATGGTGGCGGCCGGGAATGGGAGTTGCAAGTGGCAGACCCATGCAGCTTCAAAAACTACAATTTAGGGCCAAAAAAGGCCTTTTTTTTGGCCCAAAACTGCCCTAGAACCTATTCAAAACGGCCAAAGGAAGGGAAATCATGGCTACTCTCCACATGTACCCTGACTACCCCGTGTCAAAGTGGCTGCTAGCTCACTAGGTGTGAAAATGACCGCCTTCTAATTGCACAATATGTCCGAGAAACGCCCCCAAATGACCCCCAAAACCCCAGAATTTGTTTACATACGCCGTTGTCAGCTTCAAACCAAGAACAAGCCATATCTTGGGCTACGTGGCTCAAAAAGCAATTTTGAGGGCACCTAGACCACCCGCAACCACCCACTTCTTGTGGTTTCTAGTCAAAATGGGTCAAAAATATGTTTTTCAAAAAATGACCGTAGAGGGAGACTCTAGGGAGACATGAATGCATTAAGCAAACACGCCTACACATGGGAGACGAAAAATACAATGAGACCACAAACCGATGAGCTAGTAACAAATACCGCCATGCATGCATTAAGACACACTTACTCTTGGGCGTCGCAGAAAACAAAGAGTCCAAGACATAGGGAAAAAGTAACATGACATGAATGCATTAAGAAAAAACGCTTACTCTTGGGCGTCGCAAAATACAAAGAGTCCGCACACCGACGAGTAAGTAGCATGTGCCGCCATGCAAGCATTAAGACACACTTACTCTTGGGCGTCGCAAAAAACAACGAGTCCATGACATAAAGAATAAGTAGCATAGCATGTCACGAATGCATAAAGCAAGCACACCTAATCTAGGACGACGCCAAAAAACAAAGAGGCCAAGACGGGAAGAATAAGAAAGACACCATAGGATGCCGGACACCTTAGGCTGGAATGCAAGTGGCGAGTTCGCCGCGGCGTTCCCCACGGTGTCTTCACTTGGTGTCACGCATAAATAGCGTGCGGCAAGAGTGCAAAACGAATGATTGAATGAAAGATGAGAATGGTGGCAAACTGCATGCGTAGGAGTAGGAGCTTGTGTGCGTGCCCCAAACAAACAAAAGAGGAGAGGACAAGAGGTAGGCAAAGGCAACACAAAGTGCATGCGACAAGGGACGGGACGTGAAGAGGAACAAAGCACGAGAACAAAGAGCAGGCAGGAAAGAAAGAAGATGAACGAACGTGTGTGCCCGCCCCAAAACATAGCAACATGCGCGCGTAGACACTAGGAGCTTGAGTTCGTGCCCCAGCAAAGCCACCACAAAGGGAGTGAAAGGGAGCAGGGGAAGAGAGAAACGGGGGCGGAGAGGGAGGGGAAAGGGCGGGAGGGAAAGCAAAGCGGAGCGGGGGGGGCGGGGGAGGAGCAACGGCGATGGGCGCGCGAAAAAAAAAAAACACCAATGCACCGCGCACGCAAACACCGAAGTCCGCAAGGAGAGAAAGATACATGACGCCCCGGATTGGAGCATCCGGGGCGGGTTGGAGCTCGGCCCGAGCCCCCGGACTGGATCGTCCGGGGGTGAACCCGGTGCCACGGACTAGAGCGTCCGAGGCAACGGGGAGAATACGACAAAAAGACGCCCCGGATTGGAGCTTCCGGGGCGGAATGAAGCACGGCCCCCGGACTGGATCGTCCGGGGGTGAACCCGGTGCCTCGGACTGGAGCGTCCGAGGCAACGGAGAGAATACGATAAAAAAGACGCCCCGGATTGGAGCATCCGGGGCGGAATGAAGCGCGGCACTAGCACCCGGACTAGATCGTCCGGGGGTGAACCCGGTGCCACGGACTGGAGCGTCCGAGGCAGCGGAGAGAATACGACAAAAAGACGCCCCGGATTGGAGCATCCGGGGCGGAATGAAACACGGCACTAGCCCCCGGACTGGATCGTCCGGGGGTGAACCCGGTGCCACGGACTGGAGCGTCCGAGGCAGCGGAGAGAATACGATAAAAAGACGCCCCGGATTGGAGCATCCGGGGCGGAATGAAGCACGGCACTAGCCCCCGGACTGGATCGTCCGGGGGTGAACCCGGTGCCACGGACTGGAGCGTCCGAGGCAGCGGAGAGAATACGATAAAAAGACGCCCCGGATTGGAGCTTCCGGGGCGGAATGAAGCACGGCACTAGCCCCCGGACTAGATCGTCCGGGGGTGAACCCGGTGCCACGGACTGGAGCGTCCGAGGCAACGGAGAGAATACGATAAAAAGACGCCCCGGATTGGAGCATCCGGGGCGGAATGAAGCACGGCACTAGCCCCCGGACTGGATCGTCCGGGGGTGAACCCGGTGCCACGGACTGGAGCGTCCGAGGCAACGGAGAGAATACGATAAAAAGACGCCCCGGATTGGAGCATCCGGGGCGGCATGAAGCACGGCACTAGCCCCCGGACTGGATCGTCCGGGGGTGAACCCGGTGCCACGGACTGGATCGTCCGGGGCAACGGAGAGAATACGATAAAAAGACGCCCCGGATTGGAGCATCCGGGGCGGAATGAAGCACGGCACTAGCCCCCGGACTGGATCGTCCGGGGGTGAACCCGGTGCCGCGGCATGGAGCGTCCGAGGCAACGGAGAGAATACGATAAAAAAGACGCCCCGGATTGGAGCATCCGAGGCGGAACGAAGCACGGCACTAGCCTCCGGACTGGATCGTCCGGGGGTGAACCCGGTGCCACGGACTGGAGCATCCGGGGCAACGGAGAGAATACGATAAAAGGACGCCCCGGATTGGAGCATCCGGGGCGGAATGAAGCACGGCACTAGCACCCGGACTGGATCGTCCGGGGGTGAACCCGGTGCCACGGACTAGAGCATCCGAGGCAACGGAGAGAATACGATAAAAAGACGCCCCGGATTGGAGCTTCCGGGGCGGAATGAAGCACGGCACTAGCCCCCGGACTGGATCGTCCGGGGGTGAACCCGGTGCCACGGACTCGAGCGCCCGAGGCAACGGAGAGAATACGACAAAAAGACGCCCAGGATTGGAGCATCCGGGGCGGAGTGAAGCGCGGCCCGAGCCCCCGGACTGGATCGTCCGGGGGACAACCCGGTGCTACGGACTGGAGCGTCCGAGGCAACGGAGAGAATACGATAAAAAGACGCCCCGGAATGGAGCATCCGAGGCGGAACGAAGCACGGCACTAGCCCCCGGACTGGATCGTCCGGGGGTGAACCCGGTGCCACGGACTGGAGCGTCCGAGGCAGCGGAGAGAATACGACAAAAAGACGCCCCGGATTGGAGCATCCGGGGCGGAATGAAGCACGGCCCGAGCCCCCGGACTGGATCGTCCGGCGGTGAACCCGGTGCCATGGACTGGAGCGTCCGAGGCAGCGGAGAGAATACGACAAAAAGACGCCCTGGATTGGAGCATCCGGGGCGGAATGAAGCACGGCCCGAGCCCCCGGACTGGATCGTCCGGGGGTGCACCCGGTGCAGCGAACTGGAACATCCGGGGACGCAGTGCGCCCGGACTGGAACGACCGGGGACGAAGCGGCCCGGGAATGGAATGTCCGGGGCAGCAAACAAGGAGAAGGAGACGGTGGCGGAGCGACACGGAGAGGAGAACGAGAACAAGAGCAAGGAACGGAAGGGGGAGGACAAGAAGGAGAGAAGACGCGAAGCGGGAGGAGAAAGAGCAAGAGGCGGGAAGCGAGAGGAGAAGGAGAAGAATGAGAGGCGGATGGGCACATGGAGCCCGGACCGGAACAGACAAGAGCGTCCGGGGTAGGTGCGGAGAGGAACGTCCGGGGCTGCGTACGGAGGGGACACGATGGCGGAAAGGAGAGGCAAGAGCAAGGTGATCTGGGGAGGGAGGACAAGGAGGACAAGAGCCAGGAGGAAAGAGGAGAAGGAGAGGCCGAAAGAGCGGACTAACACAGACGGAGACTCGAACGCGAACGCCAAGGGCGCCACGAGGACGAGACGGCGGCGGCAAGAAAATGCAGGAGGGCAGTCAAGGAGAGCATGCACAAGAACAAGCAAGGATGAGGGAGGGGGATAGGACGCATGCGAGGAGCACACAACGAGCACGCGCACCGGTGAACAGGAGCCAAGAGGCCCAGGACGCCGCACATACAACACCGCACACAAAGCGTGCACACCGGTGAACCGGAGCCAAGGGGCCCAGGACACCGTACACACGACACAGCACACCAAAGCAGGCACACCGGTGAACAGGAGCCAAGCGGCCCAGGACACCGCGCACACAACACCACACAGAGAGCGTGCACACCGGTGAACAGGAGCCAAGCGGCCCACGACACCGCACCCGCAACACCACACACAGAGCGTGCACACCGGTGAGCAGGAGCCAGGAGGCCCAGGACACCGTACACGCAACACCACACACAGAGCGTGCACACCGGTGAACAGGAGCCAGGAGGCCCAGGACGCCGTACACGCAACACCACACACAGAGCGTGCACACCAAAGCGCGGCAGAAAAAAAAACGCGGACAACACCCCGCGGCACCACAAGGAGACGGGACAGAAAAGGACGTGTGGCTAGGGCCACGCGACGGCCCCAGGGGACTAGGACAGCATGGGAGGCGGCACAGGAGTGAGGGGCGGGGGCGGGAGGGGAGCGACCCGTGCTAGGCGCACAAAACGGTCCCCGGATGGATGAGGATCCAGTGGGCCCGCGCCACAGGGTTGCTGGCGGCCCGGTGGGGTATAAACACGGGATGAGGGATGGGATGGGGCCACACAACAGCCCAGGGGATTAGACCGGGGCCGCGGCACAGGGGAAAAGGGCGGGAAGGGAGCGACCCGTGCTAGGCGCACGAAACGGTCCCCGGATGGATGAGGATCCAGTGGGCCCGCGCCACAGGGTTGCTGGCGGCCCGGTGGGGTATAAACACGGGATGAGGGATGGGGTGGGGCCGCACGACAGCCCAGGTAATTAGGCCCGGGCCGCGGCACAGGGGAAAGGGACGGGGGCGGGAAGGGAGCGACCCGTGCTAAGCGCACGAAGCGGTCCCCGGATGGAAGAGGTTCCAAAGGGCCCGCGCCACAGGGTTGCTGGCGACCCGGTGGGGTATAAACACGGGATGAAGGGACAAGGGGACGGGGCGGGGAAGGGCGTGTGGCTAGAGCCACACAACGGCCCGACGGGGTAGGGAGTCCATGGGACGCTAGGAACGGGCCGGTGCCGGGATGAGGCAAAGGGGAATGGGACATGGGATGGGCAGGGAGGCCGAAAGCGCCAAGCAACAGCCCCATGGGATTGGGAAACCAGTCGCCATGGAGTGGTGAACCATGGGCCAACCATGGGGAACCTGACCACGGGAAGTCGGGAAAATGCCCTGAACTCCGGGACGGCCGTGAGGTGTCCGCAGGGGTGAGGGTTGACCTTGAGATCCCCGGGTCAATGGCCTGAGTACACGTAGGTTCACGCGTGAGCGGGACCAGGGGGGACGTGGAAAGGGTCGCCCCCTGGCCTCCAGCCGTGGATGGACGACACCCAAGTGCATCCGGGAGCCGAGTAGGTACTCCAACCCGTGAGGGATGGGGAGTGGTGGAATGTGGTTGACATAGAGAAATGCTCCGCTGTCGGCGAGGGCTATCCACAGGAAACCCGCCTGCAGGCGCCCAAAAGGCTGTGCTAGGGGGGGAAGGCCGGAGGATCCTTCAAAGGGTGACCGGAAGGAGCTGAAACCGTGAGGGCAGCGACTGAAGGGAGCCTACCGCCGGTCATGCCCCAAGGGAACCTGGTTGAAGTTCTCGGCCGTGAGGTGAGACAGGGGTCGCCAGGGGAACTGATGGTGGAGAGCTCTCCTACCCGCCAGAGGCGGCCACCATGTAAAACAAACAAGGAGAAGTCAGATGAGGCTGCGGACGCGGCCGCCCTTACTTACTTACTTACTGGCCCATAAGCCCCACTAAGAGGGCCTAGTTGGTGCTACATGGCTCCGCAAAGCTTATATGTGCTCCCATTGTCACCAAATGATCACACAGCAAAGGGTAAAGTGTCCCCGAGGACCCTAAAGCACTGCTGGAAAAGGTGCATTTCTCAACCAACACATGTAGGCCATTTTTGGTGGAAACGATCATTTTGCATTTTTCACATGGGCCATAAGCGGCCCCCTGCAAGGCTATGGGCTGCAAAAAACAAAAGGGCTGCAACAAAAAAAAGACATTTTGTATCCTACATCATGACAACACACACATACATACATACTTGGATAGATAGTAGTTGATGATTGTAACCAACCCCCCCCCCCCCGCCACCGCCTTGTCCAAGCAATAGTAAATGACCAGAAATCAACAGAACCAACGCCCAGTGTTGCTTGGACAAGGGTGTTGCTTACACGCAACTTGCGTGATACACATGTAGACCGTCCTCAGGGGTTCGAAGCGGAGATGGTGGTACACAAGCAAAGGGTTGACGAACAATGAGATTCAAGATCGGAGTCAGAATCAGAATCCATTTTCCAGAAGGTGGGGTTTTGGTGCGGGGGTCGCTTTCGTGGATGCATGTGGTGACCTGGCGGAAGGGGACGTTGGGGCAGGTGATGGTGAAGGGGTGAGGGGTGATGGAGAACGGATGTCGAAACCAGAGTAAGTCACTAAGTCCCTAGTCTTCTCCAACGATGCACAGTCATGTGTTATAGTATTCCCATCCTGCTCATACTCAATTTCCAAATAATCCGCACCTCTAGGAGAGGAACCAACAACAACACCACGACTTTCTGCACCAGTGGACCGTGTGTAGTACAACGGCCGGCCGGGCTTTATCCAAAGTATGGTGGGACAATCACACCAAGTAGGACACTCAATGGTGGCGGCCGGGAATGGGAGTTGCAAGTGGCAGACCCATGCAGCTTCAAAAACTACAATTTAGGGCCAAAAAAGGCCTTTTTTTGGCCCAAAACTGCCCTAGAACCTATTCAAAACGGCCAAAGGAAGGGAAATCATGGCTACTCTCCACATGTACCCTGACTACCCCGTGTCAAAGTGGCTGCTAGCTCACTAGGTGTGAAAATGACCGCCTTCTAATTGCACAATATGTCCGAGAAACGCCCCCAAATGACCCCCAAAACCCCAGAATTTGTTTACATACGCCGTTGTCAGCTTCAAACCAAGAACAAGCCATATCTTGGGCTACGTGGCTCAAAAAGCAATTTTGAGGGCACCTAGACCACCCGCAACCACCCACTTCTTGTGGTTTCTAGTCAAAATGGGTCAAAAATATGTTTTTCAAAAAATGACCGTAGAGCATTTGGGATGCCCAAACAAGTGAAGGAGCCCATCGTCAGCCATTTTGGCCCCCTCCAAAGTCACAAAATGCCTTGAAAATGGGTTGTTTTGTAACCAAAAATGGGTCAAAAAAGGGTCAAAAACATGTTTTCCCAAGGAATAATCATGCACCATTGGGGGTGCACAAACAAGTGAAATGAGCCCATTTTGAGCCCATTTTGAGCAATGTTGGCCTGCTCAAGTCCGACAGACCCTTGAAAATGCGCCATTTCGGGACAAAAAGTGGGTCAAAAATGGCTCAAAAACATCTTTTTCCAAAACTGATCCTAGTTCATCTCGAGTGCCAAAACAAATGATTAGAGCTCATTTTCAACCCATCTTTACTCGCTCTGGTCCACTTTCAAGGATGGTTTGAGGGGGTAAGTGGGGTGAATCATTCTTCGTCCTTCAACAGTCATAGTTGATGCTCCTTTCCCCAACAGCTCGGTCCCAATATTCAGTCTTGGTTAGGGTGCTATTCTGAAAACCAAACACACTACAAGTGCCCTCTTGGCCAACAGAGCTGCCTTGACACAAAATATGAACATGGTGCATCTCAAAAGCAAGGTATCAGACAGCACACATGCCACACAGTAGAACGAATTGAAAAACACACCACCAAAATCAACGGTGCAGAAATTGACGGAACCAACGCCTATTGTTGCTTGGACATAGGCCTTGCTTTACAAAGGGGGGGGGGGTGATCCCAAAATCGGATCTTCAGGATTGAAACAAATCCAATATCCAATTATACTATTCGGTTTGTAAGAGTCTCGAATATACCGCATTTGACATTGGTTGGGTGTGAAACGGAGTTTTTCCTTGGAAACCTAAAATTGTGATGCTGATTGGGGGGGATGATGGATGATGATGATGGAGGATCCCCAAATGGGAGATGCTGACCCTGAAGCAATTCCAAAAACTGCTTATACCCATATGTCTGCACTAGCCTAGAATGACCCCATCCTGATGTTGGTTTGGCGTAAAGGTGAGTGTTACCTTGAGAATGTAAAATATGACGCTGATTGGAGGGGGATTATGGATGATGATGTTGGAGGACACCCATATCATCTTGCAGAGGTTGTTAGATCAAAACCACGCAGGCCCTCATATGTGGGAAAACACCTCATACCCCCTTTTGGGGCGTATTCGCATACCCTACCCCAAGGGGTTGCATCGTTGGTTTGGCTGCTTGTAAACCCATTATTTTGTCTAATAAACACATCCCCCAATGAGTCATTGGTCGGGACCCCCGTAGACCCCTCTTTGGGGGGGGTGGGGGGGCAGAAATCACGCATCTTTTTGTTTTTGGTGGCGACCTGTCACTTTTGCAACAGCCGTACCTACCTTTGCACGGCTGTCACTGCAATCTCAATTCATGACATTTGGGATGATTTTGCACGTAGTGTTCACGCAGTGGAAAAAATTCTATTGCCTTCAGGAGAGCACCTCGAAGAGGGGTCATACTGATCAAAATTAGGATTCCGCAAATAGTGAGGATTTGAACACGAACTCCTGAATGTGTGTCCTATGGGTACCCCCGGCTGGTGCTACACCCCATTGCCCTGCTGCCTTTCACCTCGCCAATGCGCTGACACCCCACACCACGCTGCCGTCACCCTACCATCACTGCGCTGCTGCCCTTGTACGCCCCCAAGTACGCCCCCTACGGCCGCCCTGCTGCCCCGCCACCCACCCACCCAATTTGCTTCGTCGTTCCTTCCCACTCCTCTTTGAAGTTATGTGCCTTGGAGTGAGTGCAATCCAGTACATACCTCATGCTAGCGTCCGTTTTGATATGGGTACCCGTCCGTGTGCGTCCGTTTTGATTTTGGGGAGCGTCCGTTTGCGTCCGTTTCAGTTTTGGGGTGCGTCCGTTTGCGTCCGTTTCAGATTTTGGGGGGCGAAATCAGAAATTGCCGGCAACAAAGAGTGTCGTGGGCTGGCATGATACCCCCGCCGATGGTTGAGCGGATAATAGGATTCAGGATTCAGCGAATTGATGGTGCTATCACAAGTCCCCCGAAGAAGGAGCCAACAACACCTGAGCGTCAGAATGTATTTCTTTCTCTGTGCATGTCAGGGGAGATTGGGGCAGTAGTACAGCGGTATATGCACAGCCTTCCGAAATAGTTTTTTCATCAGTCCAGACAGTAATCAGCTGGCGCTCTGTTTTTCATCAGTCCAGACAGTCATCACCAAACACCAGTCACCAGACACCAGACAGTATTCCCCAGACACCAGACGGGGCACAGCCATGGTATGATTGGGGAGCGTCCGTTTGCGTCCGTTTCAGTTTTTGGGTGCGTCCGTTTGCGTCCGTTTCAGATTTTGGGGGGCGTCCGCAACCGTCCGGAAAAACGGACGCTAGCATGAGGTATGATCCAGTAGCTCTTGGGAGGTGGTGCTGTTAACCAGGGTGACTCTACCAAAGGTCCCGCCTTAGCTCACCTTAGTTATGTCTTATCCCCCCCCCCCCCCACACACAACACGGCCCGAACATCCTCGCTCTGCATCGCTTTGCTGCCCTCGCCCACCATCTGCTGCCAACCTTTTTGCAGTCAAGAATCCAACGAAGAATGAATGCGACGCGCTGGCCGACGTAGAATGGCAGTCGGAGCGCAAGGGGCAGGACTTCTTGGATTTGGATATGTTCCAAGAGGTCCCCCCCCCTGATGTGCTTGGCGTCCTGACGGGCTTTTGCGCCTGTGGTTTGAGGGCGCACTGCACGCAGTTGCCATGCACATGGTACGGGAGGAACTACCTGCCCCACCCATTGTGCAAACAGCGCCAAAAGCACTGAAAATTGCAGAAACAGCGCCCTGCTATCTGCCGTGCCAATGTTGCCGTGAGTCTGGGCAGGGCGTGGCGAATTGCTGCAGGTACGCCCATGGTGGCCACCCGCCCCTGGATCGAGCTTCTACTGGGCACGGGCAGTACATTTCGCGCCCGGGCATGCGACGCCTATTGCAAATGGAGAGGGTTGCTGCAGCGCGCAGCATGAAGGGGTGGCTGCAGCGCCCGCACCCACCGACGGAGGAGGACTCGGAGATCACGGAGCCGCCACGGAAGGGGGCCAGAACCGCATCATCAGTGAAAAGACACGTGCCAGGGGCTGGGCTGGCGGCCCAGCCACAGGCCGCAGAGGAGCCCTCCGCGCCGGGCGCCAGGGGGAGGGCCAGCGGACGACGAGGCACAAGCAGCAGGGGGGGGGCATCCGTTGACCCCACCCCCACGGGCGCAATCGGATCAGCGGCTGCGGACAAGAGGCCGGTGCATTCCGGGTCTCCCGGGCTATCAGAATCAGACAGGCCGAAAAGAGGCGAGGGGTGGCAAGGGCAGGGGCTCATTGCTCCCGTCCATTGCAGGCAGCTGCACAGCTGCGGCCCGACGGATCGGGGGCCCAAGACCGTCGCCGTGCTCCCGCGGCTCATGGACTTCTCGCCAAAGGCATCACCAGATTGACGCCACCAGTGGCGTCCTCACAGGAGGAGGGGCAGGGGAGAGCTTCAACGCCCCCGACAGGGTCGGGGGTCCCGGGAGAGGGGCACAGAAGGGCCAACAGCGAAGACACCTGAGCCTTTGGCGCGGGTCCGTCTCTCGCTCCGTGTACAATAAGGGGAAGGCGTAGGGAGATGGCTCGGTGGCCCAGCCACGTCCTGTCTCTGAGCTGACCCCTGTACGCAGGGCATGCAGAACCTAAATAGGCTGCTTCCGCAACGTTTGGAAACGCGGAATCGGCTGTTCCATTCTCTGGTTGTTCGTAGCGATCAATCTTTTCTGCGATTTGGGGCTGGGGATGGTGCTGCAGGGATACTGATAGCTGTCCTGCCACCCACTTTCACCCATTCTTGTCCTCTAGCACATTCACAATGTCCATGCAGCAGGCAGAAGCCCCCCGTAGAGCCTCGCTTTTCCCGAGACCTCGGCGTCCCAGGGGTGCCCCTTCCGCCTGCCATGGCGCCCCATCCTCGGTGGGTACCGTGGGCACCGCCACTAGGCACACAGGAGGTGCCCCGGGGCACGCTGGTATGGCTGGAGCGCGGGACCTCCACAGCGGGTAGAAATCCCCCTGAAAATCCTGCATAGGCGCTGCAGCCAGCTGTCGATGCGGCCTCTGTTGCCAAATCGTTGTGCAGTGCGCCGCCAAGTGCTCGAGTTGGCGCACCATGAGTTCTCTGCTCACAAAGTACGGTCGCTTGGTGAGGCCCAAGCAGGCACAGCCCCCCAGAGGAATCAGGGACTGACAGCAGGAGGTCTTGTCCCCTTGTAGCAGGCGTCCTGCCAAGAGGTGCGGCTGCAGCACCGGGATGGCCTGACGCAGGACACAGGCCCTTTCCTGCAGCGGGAGCACGGTCATTTGCATGCCGTGCTCAGGCCTGGCAGGAAGCACCCTTCTGACGAAGAGCTCGAAATCCAGGGCAAGCCCAGCATACGTGATGGCCCCATCCACCCACAGGAGTCCCGATGACCACCGCAACAAATCGGCTGCCAGCTGCCGAACCCACTTCCATCCTCTGTCTAGCCTGGGCGCTAGGCACAGTGCCGGCTGTCAGGGCATGCGGGGCAGCGGACCGCAGAGCTCCCCCCAGGGGTAGGAATGTCCCCTTCCTGGTCTGGGCAGGTCTGGAAAGAGCACCCAGCTTGGCCGCCAGCGGCAGAGTCACGCTCGCACTGCATGCGCTCAGACATCACTGCCATCCCGAGCCGGATCCAAACGTTGCGGAAGCAACACTTACTGTTGTCCTGACACGGGCGCTGTTTGTGCAATCCTCCCACGGCTGGAAATCGGGTGGCTCCACACCTGCACACAAGTACGCATCCACCCATAGAGGCCCATGCGCCCACATGCCCACAATACGTGTCCGTGCGTAGCCAGTTTCACGCAATTGCACGCTTGATTCTGATTATTTGTGTGCTTTTCAGTCAATCCTCACCTTTGTTCGGAGCTGGTGCCCTGAGAACACCTCAGAGGCTTACATCCAGGTCTGTTGTGACGGCGATTGTCCTGCGTGCCAGTCTTGGTTTGGCAAGATAATGGTGAGATAATGCTCGAAGTGGACGTCCAGACAGACAGGACTACATGGAGAATCATGGGTGATGGTAAGAGGCTAACCTTGGGCGGTACGCTGCATCTGTGTGTCGCCAAACATATCGGCTGGGGGCACCGGGTTTTGGTCAGCACCCAACCCCAGGGCTTCTTTAGACTAATTAAATACTAAGGGCAGGGGGGGGGCGAGGGGTGCAAAACCCCCTCCCCTACTCCCACAAACCCCCTCCCCCCCTTACCCCCCACCCCATTCCAATAAAGCAAAAGTTCAGGTTGGTGGTTCATGACAGTGCATGACAGTGCATAATTAATGGGGGGCCCCTTTTTCGTTTTGGGGGACCCAATCTACTGTTAACCCCCTCCTCCTTGCTCTTGGCTCTTCCCACCCTCTATTAAACAAAGCAGTGGGGGCCTGAGATTGTGTCATTTCCAAAAACTTATGTTTTTCTTTCTTTATCTTTTTGTCCTGTCAGTTAAACGACACTGTCTGCAGGTCTGGTGCCAGCGTAGGCCAAGGGGTTCTTTGGCCGCACGTGGGGGGCCCAGAGGAGGGTCTGTAGTTAAACCTAGTAAAAAAAAGTTTTTTAAAAAAAGTTTTTTTTTCACTAGGTAACAGTTTACTAGGTTCGCTACTTTTTTACTAGGTATCGGGAACATAGTAAAAAACAAGAACTTTTTTTTTACTAGGTTTCAGAACCTAGCAAAAATTTTTTTTTACTAGGTTTCAAAACCGCCAAAAACAAAAGAACTAGGCTGTAGAACTTTCGGGCCACTTGTTGGCCACTTCTGATCTTGTCCCCCGCTCTGAGGGGCTTTTTTCCACTGGCCTGTTGAGGCAGGGTGGTCCTTTAGGACCAATTTTTTTTTGTTAAGGACCGCCATTAAGGAACCCAGTATGGGATTTTTTCCAGGAGCCCGGCGTAGGCCACTTTTGTTTCCCTCCCCTTCTGTAGTGGACCCCGAGAACGCGGGGGTGACGTAGCACTTCCGCCCTCTTTTGGGTCCCCGAGAAGGTAGGGGTGAGGCAGCCACTTCTGATTTTGTTCCCCTTTGTTGGGGAACACTTCTGCTTTTGCTCCCCTTTATTGGGGATCCCCGAGAATGCCATTTTGCCTCCCACCTTCTTTCCTTTTTTTTTGACTCCCACGCTTTGTTGCATGGCCCCTCGAGTTGGGGTTAGGGACTCACAATCCACAGCTGGGAATTTTGCTTGAACTAGTAGAGGGCGAAAAAATGGGTTTTCACCCCATGTGTCTATACTCAAAATACTCAATTTTTTCAGGAGAACCAAATAATGGATGAAAACCAAATTGGACCAAATATCAATACCACCCCTGTGCATAGGCGCAACAGAGGTGGCTCATACCCCAATGGGTAAAGCAGTGCCTATGCAAGTGGAAGGTCATGGGTTCAAACCCCGTTGGGGGTAATCTGTTGACTCTGAGGCTGAGTCATAGACATCATGGGAAATTTTTCGTTGTTGTTTTTTTTGTTTTTTTTTGTGTTTTGATTTTGTCCCCTTTGTTGGGGATCATCGAGAATGCAGGGGTGACGTAGCATTTCCGCCCACTTGTGGGCCCTCCAGAAGGCAGGGGTTAGGCCGCCAATTCTGATTTTGTCCCCCTTTGCAACCCCACCCTCCCTCTCCTCCAAAGGGTTTCGAAACATACATGAACTCCCTCTTCACAACATGCATGGTTCGGCCTGGGTGGGGACGCCTTGGCACCAGGGAGCCCAGGAGAGCAAGGCAGAGGGTTCCCTTAATACTGTAAATAATGCCCCTACGAGCCTCACCACCCTCCCCTACCGGCAACCCCTCCTGTTCGGCTTTTAAAGGTGTTGGTTAGGGAAAAATTCAGTGTAGGACACTGAGGACAGAATAATGGGAATGCGGACCTCCGACTCTGGCATTAGCTTCAGCTCTGACTCCAGCTCTGGTTCAGAAAGTGAGTAAATGATAATGATGGACAACATCCGTTTCGCTTTGACCAGCATGTGGTACATTTGAACAAGATTGTTTCTGTCTCTACTAGGCCAGGGCAAGGGTTGTGCACTGCTCCATGAATTCCAGGAAATGTTGATGAATTAACAGCAACCCTCCAGGAATGAACCATCCGCTTTTACAACAAAAACCCTGCACGAAACGGAAAAAGACCTGCTGCGGTTCATTTTGGTGCGCAAAGACAAGGGGTCGGGGGGGGGGGGGGGGGCTGGCCACCCCCCTCCCCCGCTCAAAAGAAGCCCTGCCCAACCCTCCAGTGCCTATTGAGAGACCAACAAGTTACGAAGCAATTGTTTGTGCACTGCAGTCTACCACTGCCCACAGGAAGGGCCTTGCAGACGACCTGCCCAGAGTCACCCATCTACTGCCACCAATACCACAGTTCAAACAGTGTTTGGCACAAGCAACCGAGGCCGTACAGAGACTCAGAGACTGGCCTAGCTGTTTGGAGGCAATGAGGGACATTTGGTCAGGCTCTGGGAAGCCTCACCACCACGTTCGTATTGGTTGCATGGGGGGCCCATGGCTTTCAGGCTACAGAAGAGGAGGTCGGTGAGGCCAGAAAGAAGGCAACTGCCTCCCCAAACTTCTTCCGAAACAGCCTTTTGTGTTGTTATCGGGTGGTTATTGGTTCTGTTAATGGCGGAGGAGAGGGCTCAGAGGTCGTGCATGAATTTTCGCTCTTAGCGCTACTTCGGTATTTTGCGGCAGCATGGTGGTGAGGAGGTGTGAGGGCAGCAGGTGGGGTCGTGGTGGTGATGGGGGACGAGGGCATTGGCCATGAGTCGGTCCCATTTCTATGGGTATGCATATCTTGCAGTGCTGCGTTGTGGTTGTTGTCATTGCTGTTGTTAGTGGTGGTGGTGGTGGTGCTGCTGCTTTTTTTTGTTGTTGGTTTGGTTGTTGTCTCTGTTGTCATGCTCGTCATTGTCGTTGTGTACAAGGCCTCTGGTTGAGTTCTTTCCAGTTGCGGTGTTTTGTGCTCTTTGCAGTATATTGAGCGGATTTGTATGCCCATCGCCAAGAACACGACCGGATTCGCCTCGTTCCGGTTGACGGGTGCGTTGAACCGGGTATGTTCCTCTGCTCTGCTGATGCATCAATCGGCAGTGCAGTCCATTTATTGCGGCATTGTACTCGTCGGAGGTAGAAAAGACGAGTGCGTCAAGCTGCACTTTGGCCGGTGTGCCGCCTTCCATGGCAATCGCTGAGAAACGCCACCACACCTGCTCTGTTGTAAGTCGTTCTGCTGGCGCTGCATAAAACACCTGTGTACCATTGGCAGTCCCTTGGCGCGCTCTTTGCAGGCGGATGCCGATGATCCAATCAGGAGAGAGATTGCATACAGGGATAGGTATGTGTAAAGCTGATCTTACTTTGTGCTGACCAATGTGCGAGGCAATGACTGTCGCATTAACGAAGGCAACTCATGGGTTCGTGCCCAGGGGTTTTCAAACTTCCATGTTTTTTTGCAGCTATTTCTCTGTGGCATGCTTGTTTGCACAATCTGCGACTCATTCCACAACAAGAGGCTTGTAGTGCAGCGATGCAAGGTTGGTTGTCCAAATTCCGTGTCATGTTGCCCTTTTTCAACTAGCAGATGGGAATCTGGAGTGTTGTCATGGTACATGTTCAACACACTCTTTCATGTCCTCAATTTGTTGTCTTCCTCCTTGGCCACATCCGCGTATTGCGAAATAAATATCCTTTTGTTGGCCGAAAGTTCAATATTTTAACGTTGGTAGGCCATTATTGTGAATTTGCATACATAGAAGCCTAGGCACTTGGTCCCACATAAAACTACCCACGACAGCATCATAGACCACATTTTTTTTTGCTGTACACAAACTGGACAAGTAGTGAAAACTCCTTTTTGGTAGCATATTATGATGCCAAATGTCTAAAAAAAAAAGACCATTTTAATCTGGTGCTCAACATTCCGCACACTGCTCTCCACTAGCCAATGGTTCGATGCTTGCATGCTAAACACACGTAATGTCATGGCTTTCCGCAAACAACCCATGGGGTAGTTGTCTCAGACCACAATAATCCATTTCAGTGTTACAAGGTGTTGTGCATGCCTAGGCCTACACCATGAGAGCATTGTCATTAATGTTCATGACCGTGTTTTGCCAAGTACAACGGACTGAAGCCAACGGACACACCAATCTGCTGGCAAGTGTAAGGTGCCACATCAGAAGGGGCATTTTGATTATCAAAAGCAACATTTGCCCGGGGACATCGCTCTACAGAACAATGTTTGTTTCAGGATGGGCATGCAAGTTTACGATATTGTTCGAACCTTCACATTTTTAGGAAAAATGTTGCTCGCAAGACGATCCTTTTTGCGGCAAGCCTTGCTCCTTTCCCGGCGCTTCATTCCCCATTTGGAGGCTGGGAGGCCAGTGTCCTCTCCTCTTCACCACATGGTCTGGGCTGGTCTGGTGGGAGCTGGTGGAGGGGAGGAATGCCATGGGGGCGTACCGTGCGCTGTGCGCGCGCTGTGCGAAAAGTAGGCCATTCTCCACCACCGGTAGGCAGTTTTTTGGGTGTAGGATTGCCGCAGGGTACTGTTGCCATTGTGTATCCTTGTAGCATCAACCCTCCCCCTTCTTGCGTGTATGTACCCTTCGCCGCTGCCTGACGATCGGGGAAGGAGTCCATCACTCCACTTTCTGAGTGTCTATTTTTTTTTCGGACTCTTTTCGTTCAAGTTATCCGTTCATATATCAACGTGGACTTGGATTCCGAGGCTACGGGTATCAAGGAGTAACACCCGCAAGACAATTTTATTGTCTACATTGCATTGTTTTGGACATTGGATAATTCTGAGAACACGACACGTTTGAATTTCGGAGTTTTGAATTGCTCATGCATGCTTCTAGAGATGGCAGGTTTTCAGGGCTGTTACCGGGGTAAACACCGTAATAACTGGCGCTGTGCACGCGTTGTGCGCGCGCTGTGCGAAAACGCCCCCTATATCGCTATGTCCATGGTGATAGCAGTTGGGAAGATTCACAATCCTTGGTATCCAAAGTTCTATGGCTCTAGTACTTCATGGAGGCCCCTAGCTCGGTGTGCGGCCTTGAGGGCAAGTTTTCGTAGATGCTGCAGCCAACGGTTGAGTTTGTGTGCCTCTTTAATGTGCTCTCGGCCATTGGTGATGTGACCCTGTTAGTTCTTGGGGGCCGGTTTGAGGTTGGTCGTACAGTAGTCATGTGAAGCTCGTATGGACTATGATGCGCTATTTCTTCAAATGGAAGCCTCTCATATGGAGCACTCATCCACCATGCTTGGAACCATAGAGTCATCTATGCTGTGTAGCATAGACTGCGGCGGTAGGCTCCCATGGGTTCAATGCCACCTGTGCGCATCCCACTGCATAGCCTCAAGGCTAGGGACCACTAATTGGCGCATGTATTGTCGCACTAGCTCCGCCCCGATATCAAGGAGACAATGCATTAAACACCAATTTGAACATCACCTTGTGGACAATGATCATGTTTTGCAGTGCTGCAATGACCCCATGTGCGGCACCACATTGCATCCCTTCCATTATGGTGTTGCCACTACACCTTCTTCAAGCATTGTTTCCCTTATGCCCGTGAAATCTTTGAGCCGCATCATATGGGCTATGGCATTAGGGCTGCGGCTTCTAGCACCACTAACACCACTGTGCGGCCGCTAAAATGGCACATGCCATCATTGTCGTCACCCATGTGGAAGCGGTACGCATCTGCATTGGATGCCAATAGAAGGATCATAGCATGGTATGTGGCCGCGGTTTGGCCACCAAAGCCCCTAGACATCAATGCCGGTGGTGTTAGCCAAATGTCATCATTGAAAAGGTAGGATACAAGCTTGCATACCTCCCTCTAGACTTCTTGCAATGGTTGGACAACGTGTTCCATCAACCCTGTCAACATCGTCGCTTGGTGATCATAGCACACTAGAGGCCTTGGGTATGGCTCATCGTGGTATGCTATTGCACTTTGTGTTACACACATCGCACCCGCAGCACCCGCATAGGGGGTGCTAATCCTGCCTGCAAAATACCCTACAACGTGCAATTAGGGTAGGTCACGGGGGGGGCGGCTCTGCGGGTCCTAGGACACCAACTACCCCTGCCCCCCCCCCCCCCCCCAGGGGCCTTCGGCCAACAGTTAGTTGCCAAAGGTGTCGCCCTCAGGCGTCCATGGGCGCCTAAGGCGCCCGATGCTCCATGAACACCAAAGGTGCCCTAAGGAAAATTTTGTCCAATTTGCACCCCAACACTATCCTTAAACCCAACCTTGACTCTAAAACCCACCCCCAACCCTCAGCCTACTCCTATCCCTACACCTAACCCTAACCCTAACCCTAGCCCTAACCCTAGCCCTGGCTCTCACCCTAGGCTAGGGTCAGAGTGAGTGTTGGGGTCCAAAATGGAGAGCAATGATGTGGCAAAAGCAGCCATGAACGAAATTGGAGGGATCTTGTTCAGCCCAATCAACATGGCTGGCATGGCCAAATCAATTGGCTGCAAAGGTTAGGGTTAGGTTTATGGTGATGCTATGGTTAGAGGGAGGGCAAGGGGAGGTAAGGGGAGCCTGTGCCCCCCCCCCCCCCAACACCCCAAATCGCCCCACCTGGACCCCCCCCCCCCACCGACCCTCCCGGAGCCCCCCCCCCCATCGCCCCTCCTAGACCCCCCCTCCAATGCCCCCCCCCCCCCCCCCCCCCCCCCCCCCCCCCCCAGGGGCCTCCGGCCAACAGTTAGTTGGGGGGGTAGTTGGCGTCCAGAACCGAGGGGTCGCCCCCCCCGGGGGGTAGGTATTCTGGAAAAAGGGAATTTATACCCTATGTGAACCGTATTTTTGGTTGGGGAGTTTTCTCCATTTTGAGTATTGCGACTTTAATACAGGGTCGTTACCCGGTGGCTGATTGCCCTTATCCCGCGGCACGCTTGTGGCGTGCCCGTGGCACACATGAAGTGCTCCCCACATGCTTGTGTCATCATGGGGGATGGGGATCCAATGTTGAAGGGGCGCGGTGGCATACTTGTGTGACGCAGCCAAGCAAGCCACACACATCATCCCAGAAGCGGCACGGCTAAGTGATGATTTGCTAGGCTTGTGCTACTAGTGGGTGGCGTAAGGCACCACAAAGCCTGGCATCAACGTGTGCAGGGAGTGAGATCATTGCCGTTGTAAGATGGTGTAGCACGGTGTTGGAGGGCTGTTGCAATGCTTTTGGAGTCCGGAGACCCACAATATGTGGTGCCATGAGATGCCTCCGACGCTCGTTGGTAGAAACGTTGCACTGGGTAAGATGCACCTTGTAGCACCAAGCATGTGCAGTCCAAGGTCCAGCTGCGTGCACCCCATTTTAGTGGTGGCTTGGTTGCGCACATCATACCTCAATGGCTCATGCGGCAATCCCATTGCAGGGTCCAAAGCTGCCCAACAACAAACACATCACGCCCATTTGTCCGCCTGTGAATGGTGGAGGCAAGGGGGGGTATTAGGGGGGGTATTGTGGCCCGTTGCTGCTGAATGTGGATGGCCTATATGTGAGAGTTGAAGTGGAGCCGCATGAGGGCCGGTACAACGTGGCACTGTGGCCAGTAATTTGCCAAAGCACCTCGACCACTCGGCCATGAAAAGGGTGTATGGTTTCCCTTAGTGACATCATCCACGTTTCCGGGGCTGTCTACAGTGTGCCTCTAAATCTCGTACATATTAAGTCCCGATGAGCACACCGTGCAAGAGGTCAAATTTGAGTATATGGGGCCCAGGCTTTGCGAACCCCCCAAGTCTCAGTCTGCGTCCACCGGGCCACATGGGAACACCAGTTTGTCCCATAAACTGGGTTTACCACCTCGACCCCCCCACTGCTCTCTTCTACAGGCCTTTGAAAAATTATTGCTAGATCATGATGTTTTGTTCACCCTCTCCACCACAGCAGGCACCTAACCAGGGTTGAAATGGGGAAGCGGCTCCAACCAGGGTGGAAATGGGGAAGCGGCTCCAGCAGTGGCTGCCGCCCCACCTGCCGCCTCCTCTTTAGTACCCGAGGATGCGTCCCAAGCCGAGCTCCGAGCGGCCCTGCAGAAGCAGCAGATGGAACTGGAGGGCCTGAGGGCCCGACTCGAGGCCCAAAATCTCTCCGATAAAAGCGTGGTGCCGGATCTGACGCTCAATGGCATCGAGGAGTTCTTGGGCAGGGACAAGATTCCGCAGTGGATGCGGGAATCGTCGGTGGCACTCAAGTAGTTCTTGGCAGCGAACCACTCGCCTACACAACCTCCTGATGTCGGCGGAGAGGTGCAGGCCCAGCCGCCGCCAGGCGATGCCCTAGCCTATCGCATCTAGGCAACCATGCTTCGATCCTAGGGAGCATACCAACAGCAGTATCACACCCAGGAGATGAGCGCCAAGGCCAGGGAGTCCCTGGACAAGTTGCCATGGGAAGAAGCAATGCAGAAGGGGGGAGCCGCCTTCGTGTACCGTGGGGTCAAGTTCCTTACCGAGGAGGGGATCCTGCGATGGATGGCAGCCAACGGCAACCACATCCCGGTCAATGCCGCCCCGAGTGGAGACTGTCGCAAGTGCACGTCCCTGAGAGTCGAGGAGGGCAAGCGCAGGCACTGGCACTTCTCGTGTCCCCACTGGTTGTGACTCTTCGAGTTCGACAGGGGCGCCCCAGTTGGGGCGCCTTTCCTGCGGCAGGGTGGCTTGCCGGCATCCAGAGGGGGGTCCCCAGACGTGTCGGGGGCCATGGTGTGGGGCTTGGAGGCGACATCCTTTCGCCAAGCCAGGCAGCTGTGCGATGAGGCCGCCAAAGGAGATGGAGAAGGCGGCGTCCGAGCGAGAGCGGTGCTGGCATGGTGCCCCGGCACCCGTCAGAGGTATCGATCAGCCATTGGTCAGCTGGCGGCTGTCGAGGTGCGGGAGAGCCCGGATCCGGGAATGGCGGAAGTTCTGGCATTGTGCCTCTCCGAAAAGTTGGACGAAGGCCAGTCAGCATCGGGGATGCAGGGCATCTTCTCTGCGGTCCGTGCCCTCGAAGACATGTGCATCGTCCCACCCCTTGTCGGCGCCATCCACGGGCGCATCGCGGGGGGGGGGGTGCCAAGCCAGGGGCGCAGGATTATGCGACCCCGGAGATGCCCCGCCACCGGTGGCAGCGGGCGACCACGGAGAGGGACCGCGCCTTCGTGGCCCTTGTCGTCCTGTCCTGGATCCGCTTTTGGACCTGTGGCAGCGGGCCGTCCCTCTCTTTGGAGCTGGGCCGCCGTTGCTGTCTCGACTGCGCTGCGGACACCCTGTGCCTCTCTTTGATGGTGCTATCGGAGTTCCCACTGCCTATGCGCCTCTGGGCCCTGGTCGGGCGGTTTTGACGCCGGCTCTTAGGCGGATGAGGACCTTTAGTACACCGCCACACTGTGACGGGCAGTGGGCAGTGGGGATCCTTCCGTAAGCTACCACACTAAATAGGGCAGCGGGAAGTGTATCCTGCAGTCTATTGCTGCACTGCGCCGGGCAGGGCACAGTGGGGATCCTTCTGTTCAACCGCCACAATGCCCGGGGGCAGTGGGCAGTGGAGCTGCTGCTATACACTGCCTGACTGCCTTGGGGCAGTGAGCAGTGGAACTCCTGTGGCACACTCCCACACTGTTTGGGGGCAGGGGGCAGTGGATCTCCTCTTATAGATTGTCTCAGGGCCTTTGGGCAGTGCGTAGTGGAACTCCTCCTTGTCGTTGCCTCACTGCCTTGGGGCAGTTGGCAGTGGAATTCCTACTGGACACGGCCTCACCGCCTTGCAGCATTGGGCAGTGGAACTCCCGCGGCACACTGCCGCTCTGCCTGGGGGCAGTGGGCAGTGGAATTCCGACTGGACACCGCCTCATTGCCTTGGGGCAGTGGGCAGTCGAACTCCTGCAGCACACAGCCGCTCTGCCTTGGGGCAATGGGCAGTTGAACTCCCATTGAACACTGTGGTGTGGTGTGGTGTGGTGCATTGCGGTGTGGTGTTGGTCAGCCAAAACTTGGGGAAAGGTGATCTGTTTTGACTTGTCGGGCCCCAATATCCCTGCTGCCAAGGACGTGGGCGACCAGCCAGATTATGTTTTCCTGAAAACCTTTCACCTTCAAATGACTAGATATAAAACAATCGGTTTACGTTGTGTTGTTTCCATCGTGGCTCACAGTGGGGCGAGAGAGAGGGAGAGACAGAGAGAGAGACAGAGAGAGAAAGAGAGAGAGAGAGAGAGAGAGAGAGAGAGAGAGAGACAGAGAGAGAGAGAGAGAGAGAGAGAGAGAGAGAGGGCTCTGCAGGCAACCCTCTGTCGGCTGATTTCTTCCATCTCTTTGCATTCCAGATTGCCGGGCTGCACCCACTGTGTGCACTGTTCCCCTTCACTCCCAGATTGATGAGCAACCGTGCAGTATACCTGTCGGAATGCAGCCGGCTGCGGGTGAAGCCCAATGGTATGCAACCCCAACCAATAACAATGAGATGCAGGTGGGTTTGTAGGGCAACAGCCAAGTAGCATTCACTGATTATGCAGGACTGCACTTTTGCAGCATTCCAGGTGCCATATCAAGATGCATCAGCATCCACAGCATCACCCTGATTGCCAGGAGTGTGGGAAAATGAGATGGGAGGGTAAGAGAACAGGACAATTGGCGGTTTGGAAACAGACCGGCGCCAGGACCAGCGGGGAATACCTGCATTGTTTCTGATGCTCTGGTTTGCGGGTGCCATGTTGATAGAGGAAGTGCACCACTGGTGGTCCATGTTGGTGGTTGCGTCAGTGCTGCTATTGTGGTGGTGCAGCCAAATTGGAGAAGACTTTGTCTGACGTCGATGGCGCGTACAACATGACGAGCTTTAGAGCCTCGGGTCTAATGTTCGACAACATTGCTCCACTGCTGGATGTCGTCAAGATAAACCAAGGTACGTTCAGGGCCCCAGCAACAGCCTGATGCGTTTTTTTATCGCCTTGATCATGGGCCATCGTTGCACTTTCTCCTCATAGACACCCCAGCCCTCACACAGTACTGTGCAAGACAGTACTGTGGGCCGCAGTGCTGTGGAAGGGAGCACTGTTGGAGGCAATGCTGTGGGAGAGAGCACTGAGGGATGAAGTATTGTAGGGGGCAGTGATGTGAAATGTAGTACCTCAGGCATTCTTGTCAGAGGAGCGTTGTGGGAGGGAGTGCTGCCTTTGGACGTCAAAGGCCGCACTGCGGGATGTGGTACTAGGGGAAGCGGTGTTGTGTGATGCCCATTCCAGATGAATGCCGACCACCAGCCCCTTGGGCCATGGAATCCCATGGCCCAAGTGGGTCAGCCAGTCAGTAGGGCAGACGTGCCCTTCTGTCCAGGAGCAGGGCTGCCGAGGAGACGGTCCAGGCCTGGCGAGGGAGATCCGCATGATTCGGCAAGGAATAGGCTCTGTGAGAGGTCAGGCAACACACCAGCAAGAGCCACTCTCTACATGATCCCGCGGCCTGCGATTGGAGCCCCGGTGTGGGAGCTGTGTGGTGACCTCCTGTTGCATGTGTAGCATTGTCAAGGTAGGCTCGGGTCAAATCCGTTGGTTGGTGAGGGCTGTTGACTAGCATCATTCGCCATGCTATCGACAACCCTCGTTGACAGTCAACTCCCAGAATGTAGCCCAGGCCGATCTGGGGATATTATTTCTGCCTGTGGAAGGCAGGGCTGCTCTTCAGGAAGGAGAACCCCCGCCCATGTTTTCTTTTTCTCAGGACGCAGAATGGTGCTGAGTCAACCAGTAGTGCACAGTCAACTGATGAGGGTCGACTCCGGTTGGCCGGTAACCGACTGCGGTTGCTGATCCGCCGGTGCTCCGGCAAATTGTTTTGGGTTTTTGTTGCATGAGGGAGAGCCCGGGGGGAAATACAGGAAGCAGGACCACTAACTTCCCGCTTCTGGAAGTTAGCGGGAAGTGTAATGGCCAAAGAGGCGAATTTAGGGAAAACGGGGGGAAATGGGGATTTGTTGGAGAAATTTTTTGTCTGTGGGAAAATGGGGGCAACTCTGCATGAGAAAAAGAACCCATTTGTACACCATGGGGGGAGGGGGGAGGGTGTACTGGGCAAAGTGTTTGAGGAAAAACGGGGGAAATGGGGGGAAATGGGGGGGAATGGGGGGAACTGGGGGAGAATTGGGGCGCTTGTGCTTGTGCTTGTGCTTGTGTCTCGCCTATTGCAGACGGCGGCGGTCTGCCCGCCCCGCCGGTGTCACCACTCACAGTGCACACGGACCTATGTACTCACGCACTGCTTGTAGACCTGGTGTTGGTCCACCCCCTGTTACTCTGCTACCTGTTTGGGCCTCCGTCTGCTCTCTCGGCCCCGTTCACCTGGAGCCTTGATTTCCCGCTCGTATCCCCTTCCCTGTGGCGCCCTGCACAATGCTGCACTCACCTTGCACCGATGTCACATCTCTTTGTCTGCTGGGCGCTGCCTTTCGGCTGCCTCGTCTGTGCTCGTCGGCCGGCATCAAACGCGCTGATGCCCAACGGGACCATCGCCCTGGCCCCCGCGTTCGCTCATATGCCGGGGCCATTGGCCACCGCTGCGCATGTGCTTCGCAGGACGGTTGACCTTACTCATACCCTCACCTGCGACCACTCTGTGCGCTGCAATTGGTTTTCTGCGCTCTGGCCTGCCCTGCCCCTGCACAGACTGACGCTCTGGTGCCCCACGGGACCAGCACTCTGGCCCTGGCGACTGTCCTTTCGCTGTCACCCACATGCATTCTGGCCTGCTTCTGCCTACCCCAGCGCACCTGCCCCTGTCCTCCCTGCTGTGCTCTCGTACATTCTGACGGCTGGGTTGCCTCAATATATATCTATAAGGGATGGCTGGTGCTGGTCTCCGCGGACCAGGTGCGCTTCTGTGGCCGTCTCTCGGACGATGGCCCCACGGGTCTTCACCACGTAAAACCTTTGCCTCTGCCTTTGCCGCGCTGTTGCGGCTGATGATGGTCGCGTCCGCGGCGGCCCGCCGTATCGGGGCCGCGCTCTCGACCATGCCCTCGGTCTGGTTGCTCTTCCCCGGCGCGGGCATCCCATCCTGTGTGACTGTGTGACGCAGGTTGTGCCGGTAACGCTTTGCTTGCCTCTGCCAGAATGCGCGCGTAGTCCCATCGCTGGATAGTGAACTTCGTGCCGCGTACTCCATCTGGTCCTTGCAGCCTCACAGTGACCTCCTGCTGGCCCTGCAGCGCCGTGTTGATGCTGTCTTGGTCCGCGACGACCTGTATGGCCTGGCGGGAGTTGTGTTTGTCACACAACTGCACCACGTGACCCCACTGTTGCTCTACGTTGCTGTACCTGAGCACAAGCTTCAGCTCCCGCAGCAGATCTGCCGGTTCACACCCTTTGACGACCCGTATCCATGCCACTCCTAGGGCTCCTGTGTGATCGGTGACAACCTCGAACTCGCCGGCGCCCTCGTCGTCTCGTTGCACAGCCCGTACCACTCTGTTGTGCGACGCCCCTGTCGCTGGAGTCGTTGCTCCTCCTTGCCGCTCTTGCTGCTCTCGTCGACGCTGCCTCTCTTTTTCCGCTGCTTCGGCCCATTCCCTGTGCAGCCGCTGTGTGACCGACTGGTCTACTGACCCCGAGTCGTCTTGTGGCGTCACTGGGAACAGCCGGCGGCTCGTGCTTGGCGGGACCGGATGCTCTTGTTCTCGTTCTCGTTGCGCTGCCCGTCGGTCTGCCCGTATGCGCAGCACTTCTTGACTTGCTGCCCGTTTCCAGTCACCCAAGACGTTCCGGAGTCGCTCCCCCGTGAATGCGGTGAGGCGCGCCTGTAGGTGTTGTACATCCCGTTCTGTGGGCATGTCGGCCATGACCTCCAGTGCTGCATCCGTTTCCCCGGCTCGGGCCAGCACCGCGCTCCCGGCGTCAATGAGTGCTTCAGCATCCGCGGTCAGGAGAGGTCCCAGTTGCGCAATTTGCCGATGCAGCGCCGCCACTCCTTGTTTGGTGTCATCATCGTCATCCTGCTGTCGTCGCCGGTCCTCACTGGGCTGGCGCCCGACAGTTGCATCATGTTCTCCTTCCTGTTCGCGCAGGCGTGGGCTGCGCCGCGGGGCTGGATCTACCGCACGGCTCACCTCCCGTGGAGACTGTACCTCGGCGCTGGGTTTGGCGTAGATCGCATCCGCAAGCTGCTGCATGACTGGTTTCCACGCAACTCTATGGAAAAGCCGCTCGACAGTCTGGCTGTCCAAGGCCGCCACAAGCTTTGCTCCTGCTCCTGCTGCTTCACGAATGCAGTGCAGGACAATCTTCCATTTGGCCGGCGCTGTCAGCCTGCCCCCTGTTCGAACTACGTCGACGGACACATCGAAGGCACGCGCCGCTTCTTGAATCCGGGTCTCGGTCAGCACCTGCAGAGCCACAACCATGGACTGCACTGCCGGCTAGTGCTCACTATCCGCCAGTCGCGCCCGTTCGGTGTCTGTTGGGTATGGCGTGGCGAGCCAGAACTTGAGCAGCCTGGCACTTTTGGTCCCTTCCGTGAGCGCCTCGTCACATGACTTTGACCGCTCCATCTTTGAACTTGAACTCTACGTTATGTTCGTGGACGTTGATACGCTCAAACGTGTCGAGGGTGTACTTGATTTTGCGGTCCACCGCCTCATGAGCCCTTGGGTGCGCCCCATTGCTATCCGATCCATTGCTAGACATGATGCTAGACGTGCAGACAAAGCGAGACAGGGCCTTTAACCTGGTCTTGCGTTGTGGTGCCCCTCCTTTCGCCCATGCAGTGCACGCCGTCTCGCTGCAGGCATTGTGCCGCACTGTTGAGTACGCGTCATCTACCACAGTACACGTCATCCCTTCGCTGTAGCCAGTGGACTCAGCCGGGTACACGTCATCTGTCGTAGTACCCGTCATCTGTCAGGGAGCGGCCCGGTTGGTCCATCCCGAGCAGTACACGGCATCTGCCATGGTGCACAAAATTGCAGTACACGCCTTCTGCCGAGTGCGGCCCGTTCGGCCAACCCTGGGTCAGTACGCGCCATCTGCGGGACATGGTGTGGGCTCCATGCCCTAGCTCTCCATCTTGTACTCCGCACTGCGCAAGTGGTCGTCTACCAGGGAAGTCAGGGCCATCTGCAGCCCGCCGCCAGCGTGTGACCCCAGGCCCCCGGTGCGCCCCTGGCGCCTCCCCAGGCGAAGGGCGTAGAGACAGCCCCCAGGGCCACCAGCCAGGCCCCCGACCACCCGCTGGCGTCAGCTGCATTCGGCTCTCTGAGATCCTGCTGTCCCCGGCAGCTGCTCGCTGCAGCGCTCCATCTGTGCGCGCCCCTGCTGGCCGATCTGGCCTGCTAGCCGATCTGCCCACGTCCCCGCTCCTTCGATTCCCGCATCTTGCTCGCACCTTGCTGGCCTGTACTCAGTCCTCTTCGGGCAACATCTGGAACCAGCTCCGCGGCACCAGCTCCGTGGCGGTCTTGGCAATGTCGTTGCGTCGCCCCTGCTGGCCGCACCGCGGGGCCGCTCTCGCACGCCGCACTCTCTGTGAGTCCGCGCTGCACCCGCTCCGCGGCGATCTCGGTGACTCCGTCCTTGACCCTGACGCGGTTGAGGCCCGCTCGTTGTCCACGCCTGGGCCGCCGCGGGCCTTCCGTCTCGTCCTGCTCTGGCTTCCGCTGCCCGTCCTTCGAACTCCCCTTTCCTCCTGCTCTCCCCTCGGCGTCGTTCTCCTGCTTCCCGCTCCTGCTGCGCTCGCTGCTGTTTCCTGCGAGACACAATGGTGTGCAGGCGGGCCGTCGGCCGCCTTGCACATGGGTTGCCTGAACACACACGTATACCCACACACACTTACCACTGCACTGTAGGGGTGAGTGATGTCCTGGCGACGCGGGAGAGAATTGGGGGAAAGGGGGAGAAAAATGGGTGTAGCTAGTGAGTGTTGTGCAATTTGGTGCACTGTATATTCATTGCATCTCTTCTACATGGTTTTACAGCCAGCCTTCTTGGGCTGCCCTGCCCATTTTTTGTCCATGACTGATGAAGTGCGCACCTTTAAGGGTGTGCGTTATGTCCCCTTCAAGGTGTTGCGGGATCTTGAAGACAATGGCTGTCTGCGAGCTGGTTATCGAAGCAGATGAAATATAACAATGTCAAGAATTCGAGCACATGCGTTTTATGTCGCACAATCACAGTGATACTGCAACATGTTCTGCCATTTTCTGAACTTAACTTTTGCCACTTCTTTGGGTCAATGGACTATTTTCCCCACCTGCCTATCACACATTCCCCCCATTTCCCCCATCTTCCCTCACGTAACCCCCCCTTTCCCCCCGTTCCCCCGCATTTTTCTGTTTTCCCCATTTTGTAGCGGGAAGTTGAGCGGCAAATTGACATGTCAGGTGGAGCAGGTAGTTCTGGTCCCTGAGGAAGGGCTGGGGCAGGACATCATGCAGGGCACAGGGTGCTTTTCATGTTCCTCTCGAAGCGATTGGAAGACGCAAGCACAGGGCTGTCCTTAAGA
>OZ038390.1:25484991-25878051 GCA_964036045.1 Eutreptiella sp. 'Long Island Sound 2002'
AACAGGTTTGGGCCTTTTCAGGGCGGGATTGTCCCTCATCAAAAGGTGCAATCAGTTGAAATTGCCGACGGCAATACCGGCGGTTGATCCCCCTGATCGCCAGGGCCCCAGGACTGCGGCCCCGGTTTGGAGAAGGGGCTTGGGGGCTTTCCCCCGGATTTTGGGGTGGGCTGGCGTTGCAGTCCCCCAGAATAACCTCGAAAAAATTTTATTGCATAGGCCGGTGTAAACAAGGGCGGGATCAACAACATTGGGGGGGAACGTTCTGTGCTTGTTGATTCGTGGTTGCGACTCCCATATTGGCAATCCGGTGGATCTCAAAAGGAATTTCAACGGGACTTTGGAGATGGACGATCTGATCCACTTCTTCACATATCACTCCATCGATGGGCATGACACGCTCAGAGGGAATTTGGAAATCACCGAAGTCCCGGAGCGCAGTCCTGTGCAGGCACAGAAGATGGCGGCAGCTCTTATGCACGTATCGCCCCCTAGCCGCTGCATTCTAACGCTGATGTCCGCGGGTTAAGGCCTTGCTGTACATGGTGTTAAGGGATTACGGCATGGCTTGGTGTGGTGAGGGTGTGGCTGTGATAGAGAGATAGAGGGAGAGAGATGAGGATGGAGGGATGGAGGTGCGTACCTGAGAGAGGGAGGTAGTAAGGAGACGGATGGAGGGAGTGCATCCGACATCAACAATATCGCCACAACAACAGCAGCATCACCGCCCAACATCAGAGTCTGGCCGGGAGGGAGTAGTAGAGACGGAGGAAGGCAGAGAGATTGAGGTGGAGGGAGGCAGGGAGGGAGGGAGGGAGGGAGGGAGGGAGGGAGGGAGGGAGGGAGGGAGGGAGGGAGGGAGGGAGGGAGGGTTTGAGGAATGTCACAACGCGTCCAGGAATGGGACGGCGCATTTTTGGAAGTAAAGAGGGACTGAGGGAGGGTCACACAAAGGGGGCCGTCGGGCTTTCAATTGCAGCGCGGGGAGGGGGGGTCAATAGAGTGCCCCAACTCTGCAGAGGGGGGGGGTGCCCGTGGCTCAAATGATGGGATCGATGGATCGCACACATGAACATGAGCAATTTTTTTCCTGTCAACCGGCTGGAAACTCCTTTGGTGGAGGGCATCTGGCTGCCGGGCTCTATTGCCCTTTCTCCCCCCTGCAAACGTAAATCCAGAGTGCCAAGAAATGGACGGAAGAGGTGAGGGAGAGATTGATGGAGTGGCAGCGAGATGCTGAGCGAGAAAAAACGTTGAGGGAGGAACGAAAGGAAAGGCAGAGGAAGGGCAAAGGCTTGTGGAGGGGGGGGGCGTTGGGTGGGTGGAATGAGAGCTATGCACTCAGTAGAGCTTCTTCGTGAGGCGCAGGCAGGCTTTTTCAGTTCCGAATTTCCACGGTGTCACATTAAGTGAACCAAGAAGCACACAACTCAGGCCGCAGTCCCCATCTTACCTCCCTTGTTGCAGTTATACCACTTGCCCAGGCGGCGGGGGTATAAGCCGCCACAGAATGAATGAACGCGGGAGAGAACACCGGCAAAGGGGGGACCCTCCACCCCGTGTCTTAGGGCATGGACACCGATGGAGACGGGCTGGTCACTTTCAAGGATTTCTTTGAGTACCTCTACCCCGAATGGACCGTGGACAAGCAGGACATGGAGGCAGACGGCTGGCAAGACCTGAAAACCATGCCTCAGCCAGCGGGGGGCAGAACATGGTCCAATACTTGCTCCAGTGACCCCGAGCACGGCGATGAGGGTATGGCATCACATGCACGACTGAGCCTCATGGTGGAGGCTCTCCTCTTCGTCTCCTCCAAAAGGAAACCCGACCCACTCACCACCGCAGGCAGACAGTGTCGTGGGAGGGGGAGCGTGTCTGTGACCCCGGCTCCATGTGCGAGGGAGAGGTACAGCTGCACGCAGAGTCAGAGTGAGGCCCGGGGGGGGGTCCGGGCGGCCGGGCCCGGTCCTTGTATGCAACCCCCCCCAGCCCCCCCTCCCCCCCCCAGGTTTTGAGAGATAGTAGGTTGGGGGGCATGGCGCCAACGGCGCCCAGTTTTTTTGTGCATGCTTCCCTTTCATCAAACCATCCATGCTTTGGGCGCCAGATTAGCAAGACAGGGCGCTCCCGGCAAAGACGAGAAAGCACTATTCACATACATACCTCCATACCCCCCCAACCCCCAGACACACATCCCCCCTGGAGGTATGCATGTGGTAGTAGTGGGAGTGGGTCCCCCCACCTTGGGAACCCCCCCCCCCTGCCGAACGCCCCATCCCCCCCCCCCGCCCACTCCGGCCGACCCCCCCCCCCCCCTCAACGCCCCTGCCCCCTCCCCCAGTTTTGACAGATAGCGGGGGGTTGGTCGCATCAGGACCGGTTGTAGTCGCCCCCCCAGGGTGTAAGGGTGAGAGGCAGGGTGCAAGTGAGACGTGCGGTGAAGGGCCGCAGCACAGCCTGATGGCCTTCTCCTGGCCCCAGTCCCAGGCTGAGCTCTGGCATTTGCCTTCGCTGGGCACTGGCACTAGCCCTCATGGTATTTTCCTGAATTAACCCCCGGCGCCTTGGTAAGCGCGCCATCAGATAAAGAGATCTTCAGTCACATTGCAGCAGAGCAGCAGCCTCAGAGAAACCCCACCAAACAACGTATCATTGCTCAAATCAGGGGTCCTACGCTTGGGCCAGAACCCGGTCTTGGCTACCCAAGAGGCCGGTCTGCGAAAACAATTGCTTCGTCAAAAGTGGGGTAAGTGCCCAACTTTCTGGTTTCCCTTGATGCACCGATGTCACAAACGCGAATGTCAGTGTTTTCGTTTTCGGGTCACCCTCCATGGACAAGGGAATGCTCTAACAGCCATCTACTGCCAACAACATGTCTTGCTGCTCCTGAGTCAGACGGCTCGTGCACCATCTACCTTGGATAACTTGGCTATTGTCACCACCAGCCCCTCGGTCTCTTGCTCTCTTTGAAGGTGAGCCACGAGCCTTTTACGGCTAGCAGCCTATCATTGATATCTCATCGAAACCAAGCAAGAGCTCGGTAGCCACCACTCACGGTACAATGTAATTGCAACATGTGTGTTTGCATGCCCATGGCTTCGTCTAGACTATGGAGCCCCACCTTCTGCCTTGGAATGGCCTTGCTATTGACTCTCCTCTTGGTGGGCAAATCAACCCACATTAAAGCTGTAAATTGTAGTTTCAACACAAGGAGAACTCGCAAACTTGGAACATTGGTGTCAAGTACATGAATGCGTAAGAAATGACAAGCACCCGAGGACTAGTGACCTATGTGTGGACCATGGAAATGGTATGGTGTCAAATGGTGCTATGGCGGTGGTGGGAGGGGAGGGCTTGCACCCCATACGTTTCCCACGGGCTGCAGGACGTACCAGACACAACCATAGGGCAGGCTCTGCCGGTTGGGGCCCTGAGAGCCGTTGGGAGCCCCCGGGAGGGCAGCTGGGCCTGGTCCTTTTATGCGACACCCCCCAGCCCCCCCCCCCCCCCAGTTTTGGAAGATAGCGGTGCGGGGGCCATGGCGCCAATGGCGCCAAATCACCTTGAAGAGAGGTTGTTACATCAAGCGCAGGCGCGAGCGTCGTATGCCCCCCTTTTTTGGGGTCGTTCGCGTAGCATACCTCAATGTATGGTTTCTGACGTCTAACCCCATGTAGAATCATCATTTTAGGACCAAAAATGATCCCCCAATGATTTTTTGGATTTTGACCCAGGTACCCCCCGCACCTGGGTACCCTTTTTTGGGGGGGGGGGTCAAAACTTCTTTGCGTATTGTGGCCGCTGTGTGTGTGTATTTGGAGCTGGGTCTTTAAGAAGTTTTTTCTTGTATACGGACCCCCTAACCCATGGCGGGGGTCGCGGGTCCCAACTCTAGGTACCCCCAGTCGCCCCCCCCCCCGCCCCATATGGCCCCTTGCCAGTGAGGAATGCTGGATACGCTGGATAGGCTGTTTAGTGGCACGTGAAAGTTTTTTGAAATCACCTCCCAAAGGTTGTTAGATCAAAGCCAAGCATGCGTATATAGCGGAAAACGCCGCATACCCCCCCATTTTGGGTCTTTTTGGGCCTATTTGCGTACCCTACCCCAAGGGGTTGAATTGTTAGTTTAGCCCCTTGTAAAATCATTATTTTGTCCAATAAACGCATCCCCCAATGAGTTTTTGGTCCGGACCCCCCCAGACCCCCCCCACTTGAAACCCACTTTTTTGAGCTTTTGAGGGAGGTGGGCGGGGGGGGGGTCAAAAAAATTACCCCCCTTTTTTCGGTTGACAATCATGAATCTTTTGGTTTTTTTTGATTTTGAGCCGAAAAAGTGTTTTCGGGTCCCGACTCCATGGGGTTTGTACGGGGCGGAGTGGACGAGTGCATATGCACTTTTCAGCCTTGATGACCTCGGCGACCCCGTGGTACCACACTCTGAGGGGTGTCAGTGGGGATGTTGTGACGGTATATGCCTACTAGGATACGAAAAGACGTTTTTTGCAGTTTGTAGCCTTGCCTAGGGCCGGTCAAAACCCGTGCCAAAAATGCGAAATGACTGTTTCCACCAATAATGGCCTAGTGATTGGGCCCGTGCACAACCTTGGGCAGCTCAAAAATAGAAGTTCTCCAAACTTATATTTTTGATATTGTAATCACCTAAAGTGACCATCCAAGGTGTGTAAAGCATGTTTTAGCCTAGATTTACGTGTTTTTCACCTTATTTGGGTAGTGGGCGGGGGGGGGGGGGGGGCTTTCACCCTATTTGGGTGTTGGGCGCGCGCGCGCGGGGGTTCTCCCAAAGGATTGGTACACCACCTGCTTATGCAGTTTTTCACCCTGGGCAGCTCAAAAATGGAAGTTTTCGAAACTGATGTCATTTTGATATCCTGATCACGTAAAATGGCCATCCCAGGTATTTGAATCATGTTTTAGGCTGCATTTATGTGTTTTTCACCCTATTTGGGTATCGGGCGCGGGGGGGGGGGTCTCCGAACAACCTGCTTATGCAGTTTTTCACCCTGGATAGCTCAAAAATAGAAGTTTTCGCAGCTTGTTTTTTTTGATATTGTAAGCACCGAACATGATTATCCAACCTGCTGGTCGACGGGGCGTACCGCGTGGCACGTCGTCCAGCTACTGTCGCCTCCGCACCTGTGGCAGCCCACAAACTAGTTCTTGACTCCTTCCTTGCCGCTCTTGTTGTCTCTGCCGTCACTCTTTCTAGCGCCACGTTGCTTGCCGCCGCTGGTGTCGTCCCTGCGCTCCTTTTTTTGCTGGGCGTCTCCTTATCGCTGTTGTCGGCATCTCGCTTCTTCTTCGCGTGCACCTTGATCTCTTCTCCCCTGATGATCACCCCCTTGCGTACTGCATCGACTGTCTTTCTCGTACACATCACGCGGACCTTGCCTTGGTTGTCTCCGGCAGTGGCTCGAAGGTGTCCCCAAACTCCACCTCCATGTACCTGTTGATGCCCTCCGCCTGCACCCGCCCAGGGATGGTGATGTCCACGGCGTCTTTGGCTCTGCCCGTGGCTGCCCCTCGAGCGGGGCCTTGTAGGACCGCTCTGATCGCCAGCAGCAATTTTGCTAGCAGCAGCTCCTCGTCATCGAGCCAAACGTCAATCCACTCTTCTCCCAATTCGGCTGCCATGTGTAGCTCTGCGGGAGACGCCACCGTTTGCCGGATCTTCTTGCTTGCCCGTTCTCGGGCCCCCGCACTGGCCTCCAGGCTCTCCTCCGCGATCTTACGCTGCAGCCTTTCCTGCGCGCGCGGCTTCGGCGGGGCCGCTCCGGGCTGTCGGCCGCCGTCCGGCGCCCGTGCCGCGACTATCCCCGCCTGGGACGCCTGGGTCGATGGGAAAACGTTCCTCAGCGCCATGGGTCCAGGCTTTCCTCCTCCGGCGCCGCTTCTTCCTCGACTAGGCTCTCACGGCTCCATGCGATCGTTAGCTCCCCGAGGGATGCCCTTGGTGGGCGGATGTGCCCCGCCCCGGCGACGAGCGGCTTTGTGTCCTCCCATGTCGACTCCCGCACCTTCTTCTTGAAGAGGTCGGCTTGAGGGGGCAAGGCATTCGCCATGTGCCCTTTGACCTCCTGCCACCTCTGGGGTTGGGCTGCTACGTACTCCTGGAGCTCACCTGTCGCTTTCTTGGCCAACTGGATGTGGGCCCTCTCCATGCCCGGCACCGCGCGTACTGCCGCCGCTTGTGCATCGGAGAGGTTCACAAGCAGGTTGTGTACCAATCCCTTGGGAGACCCCCCCCGCTACCCAAACAGGGTGAAAAACACATAAGTACGGCCTAAAACATTCCTTACATACCTGAGAGATGTACCTGTTGTGGCAAGAAAGGACACGTCACCAAAGTGTGTGCAGAGGCGGCAGCGGCCAGGGCGGTTTTCCTCAGGAGTTATGGCAAGCCGTGGGAGTTGGAGCACAACCTGCCGGACGACGAGGAAGAGCGACGAGACAGAGACCCCAGCCCCGGAAGAAGGGGGTAAGGACACTGTGACCGTGACCGACAACGCCGAGGGCGTAGCAGGGAGAAAGCACATTCCACACGGACGACATCCGGAAGCCGAGAACGCAATGGGAGCTGGTGCCGGAGCGGTGACTGTGGCCGCCACAAGAGTACAGACAGGCGCAGGGACCCAAGCAGAGACTGCCGCAAGAAGCGCAACCGCGGCCGCCAAAAGAGTCGTGATCGGAACAAATCTAGGGGCTATGACACGAGGTGCAAGCGGAGCACGAGCCGGAGCCGAGACCGCCGATCCATGGCCGGCGACAGTGACGTGCGGAGAGTATACGAGCCCCCGAGAGTGCCCCCCGTGCTTGCCCCGCAGTGGCAAGGGAGGCTTCCGCCGCCGCCCTAGGACTGGCGGCGGCGGACCGGTGGGGAGGCCTAGTGGCGGGGCCCGGCACCACCGCTACCTGGAGGGCCGACGCCCACGTGGAGCCCGATGCCACTGGGGCGACGACAGTTGCAGGTACTGCCGACGCCAACATCCTAGAGTCCATCGAGGAGGGCACCGCCGAGGTACGAGGACGTGGTCTAAGGGTGCCCACGGGCACGCCTAAATGCACCCTGAGATGGGTGAGACCCGTGAGGGGCGCGGGCAGTCGCAGTGCGGCAACCCCCTGCGCCCAGCGATGCCGGCCGGGGTCGACAAGTTGTGGCCTAGCCCCTAAGGGACTGGCCAGTGTGAGCGCTATATGCCAGTAGCTAGGTGTTAGACGCGGGTGGCCCTGAGGCCCCGCCCAGGTGTGCGACGAACTGCCTAGTCCTAGGGGGGCCTGTGGCCCCCGACAAGGTGAGTCACATGTGCGAGATATATAGTGCGGTTTGGTGCCAGAGCACTATGGTGTGCTGCAGCCTACTAAGGGCTGGAATACGTAGGGCAGTAGCCCGGGACCGGGCCGCCCAGGCGCAGCCACGGCCCCAATCAGTGCCGGGTCCCGCCGTTGGTGGGAGTCACGAGACCTGGATAAAGAATGTGCGGCATTCGAAGCGCGGCGGTGCCAACTAACGACAATGGAGTTGTGCATGGCGGGGACGTGCCGGTGACAGAGGCGAGGACAGATAGTGGGCGAGGGCAACACGGAACGCGAGGTGACGCGGCACGGGGGCGGAGGAATGTGAGAGAGGGAGTGAGCGGCAAACAGCGGCACTGACCTCCCAAGGAGAGACCCCACGACAGCCACGAAGAGCGAGAGATCGGCGCGAGCGTGAGACGAGGAGAACGCCCGCGGAGCGCCGCACCGGTAAGAATCAGGAGCACGCGCTGTGGCACGTGGACCAAAACGAGCCGCAGACACGGCACCGGCCGAGGATGAGGGTAGCAAGCGGCGCAAGGAGAGGCCAGAGCGATGATGCAACCGCGAGAGCACGAAGGCTATGTCGGCGGTGGGGGTGGCGAGGCTAGACGGGCGTGGCAGAAGGCCCCCGGAGGTGCTGACGGGCCAGCACGAGAGGAGTGTGGAGTGGGCAGAAGCCGAGAGGGAACAAGGCGCGTGGGGGCAAAAGGCCGGCCACGTGGGTGTGCGACAGCGGCAGTTTAGAGTGCGCGCAGTGCGACCCTAGGCGAGGAAGCGACCAAAGGGCACCGGGTGACAAGGTCGGAGAAGCACGGAAGCAGCCACAATGGGAGGCTGGAGTCACACAGACGGGTTTGACTGAGAGAGGTGGCCCGCAAGGGGGACAAAGGGAGCAGGTGTCCCAAACATGATGGTGGCACAGTGAAGCGATTGGAGCGGCGCAGCGGCGTTGTAGCCGGAGTGCACGCGGAATGGCCCTCTTGGATGATGGGTCGAGAGAGGGGGCCACCCAAGAGAGGAGAAAGGGGTGCAGAGGCGCCGACCCTAGGGCCGAGGGGCGAGCACACGCCTGTAGAGTGAGTGCTAGGCGGGGGGCAACGAGAGGAGAATAGGGGGCAAGCTACGAGGGAGCAACTAAGAGGGTGCCATTGAGCGCCAATGGCAGCACCGCCACGGCCCGCGGGCCATGTGTGGTCGACGGACCCGGCGTTTCAGCGATCCGGCGGTCACGCGAACAGATTCCGAGGCCTTGGTGCCCAGGCGTGAAGCTGGCACTGCGACACGAGGGTAGACTCGATGGCATGGATGACCGGTGCAGCGGAGAAGCTCAGCACGGGGTAGCTGGGAGAGGTATCCGCTCTCCCGGATGATGGGTCGAGAGAGGGGGCCATCCAGCCGAGGAGACACAAGTGAACAGGCGCGGACCCCAGGGCCGAGGGGCGAGCACAGGCCCGTAGAGGCTAGGCGGGGGGCGGCTGAGGAGAGCAGGGAGCCAACTATGAGGGGGCCACCTAAGAGGGTGCCACTGAACACTAGCAGCAACACTGCCATGGCGCGCGGGCCGTATGTAGTCGATGGATCTGGCGTTCTAGCGATCCGGCGATCATGCGAACAGAGTGCGCGACCGTGGTGCCCGGGCGTGAAGCCGGCACTCGACTCGATGACACGCATGACCAGTGCAGAGGAGAAGCTCAGCACGGGGCAGCTTAGAGAGGTATCCGCACACTTGGGATCGACCCGCAGCCCTGGGAGCTCCGGCAAGGCTCCAGGTGGCAGGCCTGGCCTGAAGGAGATGCGCCGCCCTGGCAGTGCGCCGTGAAGAGACACATGGGCACCCTAGCTGCGGCGCCGGTGGTAGTCCGCGAACTGTGGGATGCCATGGGCGAGCTGCAAGGTGACGACCTGGAGGCCTAGTGAGTGTGCTCCCGCTCGGTGGGTGGGCTGTACTGCAAAACAGCGGGTGTGAGGTGCACCTCCCGGCAGCAACGGGGGTGGTCTTCGCCGGGCACGCGTGCGGGCCGCAAGGGTACCGGCGGCGGCCGCGGTTAAGTGGAGGGAGCAAGTGGAGACGAGGGTGCGGACCCTGCCGGTCATGACCGTAGGGGAAGGACGTAGGTGGGGGAACGCAGCCCGGTGTGCCGAAATGCCAATTCCCGCAGATGGGGACAGCTCACACGAGGGCCTTCTTGCGAGCGATCGCAGTGAGCCTCATGACAGCGCCGACTCTGCCTCATTTGAGGAGCGCCGGAGCAGTGACAACGACCAGAGAGGGGACACCGGGAGCGAGAACCTGACCCTCTTCGCGCGGCGTGTCGCGGCGTTCAATCTTCGCGGCTACCAGCGTAAGAAGACGGAAGTGCTAGCGACTGCCCTCAGACACAAAGTGGACGCGCTGGCTCTCATAGAGACCCGTTCTCGTACGCAGGGCAAAGTGGAGGGGGAGGACCATGACCTGTGGGAATCCGGGGCGAATGGGACAGAAGGTAAGGCCCTCCTGGTCCACACATGAGGCTAGTTTACGGCGGAGCCCGAGGTTCTTGCGGAGGACGTGTTCGTCGTAACGGTGAGGTACCGCGAGAAGGACTTGGTCCGAGTGGGGGTGTTGTACGCCAGCCGGATACACTGGAGAGAGAGGTCCTGGATGGGCTCCAAGATGTGGTGCAGCGGCACCCCGGGCCCGTGGTATTGCTGGGCGACTTCAACAAGGACGCACTGCAGCGCCCGACGTACCAAGACTACCTCAGAACATGGAGATACACGGCCTACCCCACAGGGTGGACATGCACATGGAGGGGAGCGGGAGCGCACGCCCATGAGCGGTCCATGATAGACTTCATCTTGATCCCCCACGACATGCCGGTGACCCAGATGCAGGTCCTCGGTTGCATCCCGGTAAGGACGGACCATCGCATGGTCCCGGCGGAGATACAGATACACGGCACATACCGAGTGGCCCCGATGGGGGCACAACCGCGCCCAGCCCAAACACGACACCAGACCATCACCTAGGAGCAGTGGCAGCAATTCCGAGAAGATCATGACCGATGGGCCCACCGGTATGAGCCAAACCCGGTCTTGCCGGTTTAGGCATGGTCGGAAGCGACAATTAAAATCCTCATGCGGGCCGTAGGCCCCCCCCGCCTTCAACAGCGGGGCACGTGTCGAGGCATAGGAGTGGGGCGTGCCGGTGGCGCGCAAGAGGAGATGGTAGGCGCGAGCGGGATACCAGCAGCAACAACGCGTGTTCTTGGATCAAGGGCCGCGGGACCTCCCGTCCGCCCGCGGGCTGGTAAGGCGGCGGCACGGCAACGTCTTTGCGCCTCTCACGACGGTCAATGACGCGATGGGAGCCCCGCGAACGGGAGCAGCCATGATGTAGGAGTTCGCCAGATAGATGGAGCGGAAGCAGGGACGACCGGCGCGCGTGATCTCCGACCCGGGAGCAGGGCACACCGACCTCAACTTCCCGATGGAAGCGTGGATCAGAGCGGCCAGGGCTCGAGAGCTGCCAGCCTTGGGCAAGTTAGGCATGCGGACTGCAGCGATCAAGCAACTCACGGCGACGTCACTATCGACCCAGGACTCGGGAAGCGGTGGGCAGGACGGGGGCTTTGGCGTACATCCAGCCGGTGCTCCAGTTCGTACTGCATGTGCCCATCCGCAGGCCCCCAGTCCCGCGGACAGAGGAGGACACGAGGCCCATAGTGATGGAAGAGGAAGTAGCCAAGCTGGTGGCGGTCATGATCATAGCCCAAACGGAACAATACGTCAATGACAGACAGCGGGCGTACTAGAGAGGGCGATTGGCGGGGGATGTCACCCGCATGCTGACAATGCTACTCGACCACACGTGCGAGGAACACAGCAACGTGGTCTTGTACAAGAGGGTTAGAAGCAACGTGTATGGCACGGTGGTTCTGTATGGTGTTGTGCACCTCCTGCAGGAGGCAGGGGTGGACCCGCCCAAGGCGCTCTGGTATCAGAGGTACGTTCAATGGGCCTAGATAGTCTGCGTGACGGCGGCAGGCACCATGAGAGCGTGGGGATTCCGAGTGGGTGTCTTCCAATGGTCGCCTCTTGGGCCCAGAGTATATCTGTACCACGAAGTACAGTACATGGCGGCAGTGGGGCCTAGGCACGCCGGCATCCCTAGTGTGTGCAACAATGGAGTGGAGTTTGCGTTCGACACGGAGCGGTACTCCGATGACGCGCACGTGCCGACAGCGTCGGAAGAGACGCCGGTGGCGATGCTCAGTCCGCCAGACGCAGTGGCACCAAGGTTCAGGGTGCGCCATGTCTCGTCGAAAGAGGAGTACCTGTGCATCACGTGGACAGGCCGGGTAGAGACCACAAAGGCCATACGGCATGCAGAGTACAGCAAGGCCCACCGACGCCCCAAACATCAGGGCATCTGGGTGCTGGGTAGCCAGGTCCTTAGCGAGGCGGCCGGGACGGGGCTACGGCGTAGGGTCCGAGCGGCATTGGCGGAGTGGGCGACGGCGACCATCCACCTCGCGATGATCTAGGACGTAGCACGAGTGTTCACAGAGCAAGTGCTGGCACAGGTAGTGGCCCGGACGCAGGGGGCGCTACCGAAGGAGGCCGATGTGTACCGTCTAGCCGCCCCCATGGGGAGAGTGTGGAGGAGGAAGATCCACGTGCACTTCAAGATGGACTCCAGCCCACTTTGGTGGATCATGTGGCTGGCTTTCAAAGTACGGCATCCGCGGACCGCGGTGTACAGCGCGGCGGTGCAGCAGCAGCCGCGGGTCATGAACATGACCCGACAAGCGCTGTCGGCGTGGTTTGCGGCACGGTGGTACCAGCACGGGGCGGCAGCGACGGAGAGCGCGCTACGGAGAGCACTTAGCGAAATATTATGAAATATTAATCGGTTGGGAGATTGTCGATGTAACGGCTCAGCTCTGTCAGCAAGCAGGAAGGCCGATGCTTCAGCTCCCATGGGAAACGTGGGCAGACAAAGTCCCGGGGGAAGACGGCGCGGTGTACTCTGATGTAGGGGCACACCAAGACCCTGATGAAGGGTGTCGGTGCGGGGTGGGTCTGGTCATCGGGATCGGCGACAATTGGTGGGGGGTAGTGGTGCCTCTGGAGACATGGGTAAATAACACCACGGCCGAGCTGCTGGGTGTCGTGCTTGGACGGTATGTGGTGGAGCGCCTCCGCGACCTCGGAGCAGAGTCGATAGAGCAGACGTATGAGGCGCAGGCGGCGGCGGCATTGGCGGAGATGCCGCCGGAACGGCAGCGGCATCCCCCGAGAAGAGCATTGCTGTGGTCGTTCCGTGAGGCCGCGGCATCGCACTGGTGGGTGAATTCTGACCAAGAAGTGTCGGCCTTGGTGACAGGAGGAGATGTCCGGAAGATGGGCAACATCCGGGCGGACGCGCAGGCCACAAAAGCTGTAGCCAGGAGTGCCAGACGGCAATGTATGGCAGTGCCACTGCTGCTGTCAACGACGTATGGGGCGCGCCCGACAGCCCAAGGCTTGGCGGACATGAAATGGAGCATACACACACTGAGCAAGTGGAGGCCGCCATGGGCCCTCCATCCCAGGATGGCGGAGCTTCTTCTAGAGTCCCCGGAGACGGGAATATTGCTGGTGCCGCTACACTTGGGGATGTGGCACCCGAGTCTAGGGGCATGCCCTCGCTGCGAACGGCACTAAGAAGTTACGACGCGGTACAGATGCCCGTTCCACAGAGCCAAGTGGCGGAGGGCAATGCAGGCAGTGGATCCGCCATGGAGACTACACGGGGGGGCATCGCTGCGCATCATCAGCCGGGTCCCCCGGTCACACACATGCATAGCCGCGGAAGGTGAAGGCACGCGCGACTGGGCGGCAGTACCAGCGGACCATGTACACGTGCCGGCAGCAATGCAGGAGGTGGAGTTCCGCCCGTGGATCACCATAGTACAGTTCTTCGCCACCGATACGCGAGCAGGTCCACGACCAGCGGAGGGCGTCGGACGTCCAGGGCAGAGGGCCAGGAAACAGCGCACAGCACAGGCGGTCAACGTGGCGAGGCACGCGAAGGTACGAGAGGGTAAAGGCGTTACAAAACCGCATTCCCATGCCTTAGGTCGGGCGTGCACAGTCAGAGTGACGCCAGAGACCACGGGCCGGGTGCTAGCCAAACCAAACCAAACCAAACCCACCCCCCAACCCCCACCCCCGCAAGTTTCGACAGATAGCTCGGGGGGGTGTCGCATCAGGACCAGTTGTAGTCGCCCCCGCGGGTGGGAGCCGATGCCCCTGTGGGTACCTCACCACAGGTCTGTGGCCGTGGGTCCCTCGGAACGCACACAGTGCGGTTGGTGCCACCAAAAAAAAAGAAGCACACGCAAGAAAATGCGTGGGAAATGAGGACAAACAGGTGGGCCACATCATCTCCCCTCAGGAACGCCTGAGGTGAGGGACTCACGCGAGGGTCTGGGGACAGGGAGAGCGCCGGAGCGGGAGCTAGAGCTGGAGCAGTAGTAGCTCAGTAGCAGTAGTAGTTACAGTAGTGGTAAAAGTCAGGGCTGTGCCTCCGCGACAGGATGAGGAAAGGTCTGTTGCCCCAGCGAAGGCACTTTCTCTCTCACACACACACACACACACACACACACACACTCTCTCTCTCTCTCTCTCTCTCTCTCTCTCTCTCTCTCTCTTCAGAAGACAAAGAACTGTGCAGCGGCTTCGGGAGCCAGCACTCTGTGCTCTCAGCAGGTGCTCCCGTATTGCACTGCTGGGGGGGTGGGGCGCTTGTGGAACGGGTGCGAGCGCAATGGCGGGAGGTATCCCATACCCCCCTGCCTGGGCTCTGTGCGTGCCTTCATCAGGGTTCACACAACACACATCCACACACAATTGCTGCCGGGCCGACCCACCGCTGTCCCGGTCCCAACGGTCCGCCATTGCGTGGCCCTGGGCCAGAGCTGTGCACCTGCACAAGACGGTCTGAGAGGGGGATCCCCATGGGGTCATTTCATGGGGTTTGGCGTGGGCCCCCGCGGACTGAGGGAGCGGGGCATGAGAGGCCCGGGGGCTTGGGGCGAAATGGATGTGGCGTTGGGGGGTCTGATGGGGGGCCAGGGTGCGAGCAAAGCCCTTCAAAGAGGTCAAGGGGGAGGAATTGGGGGGGGGGGGGGGGCAGAAGGTCAACTCGGGGACGTGAGGGCACCATAGCCCGCGTTTTGAGGAGCCGGCGCGTAGCCTGTTTCAAGGGCGGCGACCCCGTCTGACCAGTGGTTGCCGACCGCAGTCTTCGTGGTCAAAAATGCGAGAAGACATGTCTCTGAGCCAATTGCAGCGTGAAAGAGGGGCTGCGTTGTGCCAGTGAAGAGGTGCTGCTGATCGGCACATTGTGCCTGAGATGGTGACCCGCTGGTAAACGCCAGCCCCCGCCTCAACGCCCCCAGTGGGTGCAGGATTGGAAATGAATGGCATGGTCGGTGGGGGGGGGGGGTATTGGTTGGGAGTATCCCAGGGGACCAGGACCAGGGAAGTGTGGGTTTGTGGTACATGACGTGTTCTATGTGTACAGAAAATGGCTCAGCCCTTGTTGATGCAAATGTAGAGGAAGTAACCGTCATGAGATAATGGAACAGTTGTCACATTGCATGCCTCACGGTTTGTTGTGCTGTCCCTCTTTGGGGAATTGGTCCCCGAATTACTGAGATTCTCGGGAATGGGTGTTGCAGGTGGTGGTGGTGGGGAGGGGGTTATCGGTGGTGCTGGTGGGGGTGGGGTGTAGGGGGTTGTGGTCTGTGGGGGGGAGGAGGCTTGAGAGGTGGTGGGTCCTGGTTCCTGGGTTCTATGGTACCGGAGAGGAGAGGAGAGGAGAGAGAGGCCGACGATGGTGGGGGGGGGCGGTCACGGTGGAGTTTTGGAAATAGTGGACTGGGGCGGAGACAAGCTGGACGGTCGGTGCTATAACGTGGCGCAGGGCGGACTGCTGCTTCGGGGAGTGGAAGGATGCGGCCTGCCATGCACTGCTGTCGTCGGAAGGTGGGGGATTAGGCGGTCATCACTGAACATGAGGCGGGTGTTGGGGGTCGGTCAGGGTCCACAGGGGGATGGCGAGGGACATACGCAGGGGGAGAGCGGCCACGGGGCACTCACGGGAGAAGCGGTGGCCTTGGGTGACGAAGGGTGGGGCTCGGCCGTCGGCCACGACCGTTACGATGCGGAGGCGTGAAAGGAAAGGGTGCTCTGCCTCCTCAGGCCAGGGCTGTCGGGGGCGTGGGCGCCTGAGACTTCGAGGGACGTGTTCAGGCGCCCCTGGACTCCTCTTGGGGTCCGTGCCCTTGTCTCTGTGGAGGCAGTGGTGCGCGTATTGTGGCGGACGATGATGAGGAACTGGGGGGCGTCTCAGGGGCTGGGCAGGCGTGGGCGGCGCAGATGTGGTCTCGCTGGGCAGCGGCAGACAGTTGGCCGAAGGCGTGTGGCATCGTACGTGCGCAAGCAGGAGACGGACGTTGGGTGAGGCAGGGCGGTCCTTAAGGGACCAGATTTTTTTTTTTTTGCTAAGGACCGCCCTTAAGGACAGCCCCAAGGGACCACCAACCGCCAACCGCCAACTCCCATCAACCGCCAACCGCCACCAACCACCAACCGCCACCAACCGCCAGCCACCAACCGCCGCCAACCGCCAGCTGCGACCAACCGCCAACTGCCAACCACTGCCAACCGCCACCAACCACCAATCACCAACCTCCAACCGCCGCCAACCACCACCAACCGCCACCAACTGCCAGTTGCCAACTGCCAACCGCCAACCGCCGCCAACCGCCAACCGCCAACCGCCACCAACCATGGTTGAGCACATGGAGTGCCTGCAGGCTTTTTTGGGAAAACTGGTTCCGGAACACTTTTTTTTTTTCCTTCCATTAAGGACCGCCCTGGGGTGAGGGGGCGAGGCTAAGCGACTGGGGGCGAGGGGGTCAACGCTGACAATCGCCCACTTCGCTTGCTGCTGCACATCCACATCCGATAGTCAATGGCACATTTATGAGGAAGGCACTGGGTGGACATGCCATTGATGGTGGCGAGGATTGAATGCCGTTCATGGGCTGTCAAGACCCCTGCTTTGTCCCTGTTCTCTGGGGCTTTGTCTCTTTGTGGTATCTCAGGGTCTATGTCCGGCTCCATCGCATCGTCTCTGCGCCGCAAGTCGTCCACTGCAGGTCTGTGTCGCAGACGGGGACACGGTGACCTGCGCCCTGTGCACGAGCTGTGCAGGCAATCCGCACAGGGCCCACCCACGCAGAATAGTAGAATATCGTGTAGGCGTAGATTTGGGGGTTGGCGCTGTGTGGGGGCGGGATGTTGGGGGGCAGTGGGGCCGAGACGCTGCCCTTTGGGTGATGTGTGCTCCGCGCAGTTTCTGCAGGACCTGCCCCGTAGCCTTCACATGACCCTCTCATGCATCTCTCGCATTGCTTCACGTACCCCTTTGCATTCCCTCGGCGTGCCTCTCGAAGGCGGCCCCATAGTACGCGACTACATTGTCAAAGACACACAGACTGCCTCGGCGGTGTGACTACCGGAGTGCACGAGTTTCCCGCCGGCAGGCGGCATGTTCCGACCTAGAAAACACGCTTGAGGTTTGGCGGGCTATTCTTACCGCATGACGCATACTTGACGATGATCAGCGCGTCGTGGGGGATCGTTTTGACTTACGTGTGTTGGGGTAACCCCCCTATGAGCCCTGTCGGCGGGTTGCTAAGGGCCACGGTCGTGGGGGTCGATAGTATGCACGAAGTCGCCCCCCCCTACCTCCCCCCCCTACCTACCCCCCCCCTACCCCCCCCTACCCCCCCCCAACCCCCCCCCTACCCCCCCCCTACCTCCCCCCCTACCTCCCCCCCCTACCTCCCCCCCCCCCACCTTCGGCTCGCTTCGCTCGACAGACGGCTCGCTTCGCTCGACGCGGGGGCCAACCCCCGCACCCCCCTTTGTGTGCGCCGCCTTGTGTGTGCACCGCCTTCTGTGTGTACCGCCTTGCCTGTGGCCCCTTAAATAACAAGACTCCTGCGGTGGCCACAGACCGCCTTTTGTGTGCTCCGCCTTGTGTGTGCACCGCCTTCTGTGTGTACCGCCTTGCCTGTGGCCCCTTAAATAACAAGACTCCTGCGGTGGCCACAGACCGCCTTGTGTGTGTTCCGCCTTGTGTGTGCACCGCCTTCTGTGTGTACCGCCTTGCCTCTGGCCCCTTAAATAACAAGACTCCTGCGGTGGCTACAAACCGCCTTTTGTGAGTTCCACCTTTTGTGTGTTCCGCCTTGTGTGTGCACCGCCTTCTGTGTGTACCGCCTTGCCTGTGGCCCCTTAAATAACATGACTCCTGCGGTGGCCACAGACCGCCTTTTGTGTGCACCGCCTTGTGTGTGCACCGCCTTCTGTGTGTACCGCCTTGCCTGTGGCCCCTTAAATAACAAGACTCCTGCGGTGGCCACAGACCGCCTTGTGTGTGCACCGCCTTGTGTGTGCACCGCCTTCTGTGTGTACCGCCTTGCCTGTGGCCCCTTAAATAACAAGACTCTTGCGGTGGCTACAGACCGCCTTTTGTGTGTTCCGCCTTTTGTGTGTTCCGCCTTGTTTGTGCACCGCCTTCTGTGTGTACCGCCTTGCCTGTGGCCCCTTAAATAACAAGACTCCTGCGGTGGCTACAAACCGCCTTTTGTGAGTTCCGCCTTTTGTGTGTTCCGCCTTGTGTGTGCACCGCCTTCTGTGTGTACCGCCTTGCCTGTGGCCCCTTAAATAACATGACTCCTGCGGTGGCCACAGACCGCCTTTTGTGTGCACCGCCTTGTGTGTGCACCGCCTTCTGTGTGTACCGCCTTGCCTGTGGCCCCTTAAATAACAAGACTCCTGCGGTGGCCACAGACCGCCTTGTGTGTGCACCGCCTTGTGTGTGCACCGCCTTCTGTGTGTACCGCCTTGCCTGTGGCCCCTTAAATAACAAGACTCTTGCGGTGGCTACAGACCGCCTTTTGTGTGTTCCGCCTTTTGTGTGTTCCGCCTTGTTTGTGCACCGCCTTCTGTGTGTACCGCCTTGCCTGTGGCCCCTTAAATAACAAGACTCCTGCGGTGGCCACAGGCCGCCTTTTGTGTGTTCCGCCTTGTGTGTGCACCGCCTTCTGTATGTACCGCCTTGCCTGTGGCCCCTTAAATAACAAGACTCCTGCGGTGGCCACAGGCCGCCTTTTGTGTGTTCCGCCTTGTGTGTGTTCTGCCTTGTGTGTGCACCGCCTTCTGTATGTACCGCCTTGCCTGTGGCCCCTTAAATAACAAGACTCCTGCGGTGGCCACAGGCCGCCTTTTGTGTGTTCCGCCTTGTGTGTGCACCGCCTTCTGTATGTACCGCCTTGCCTGTGGCCCCTTAAATAACAAGACTCCTGCGGTGGCCACAGGCCGCCTTTTGTGTGTTCCGCCTTGTGTGTGTTCTGCCTTGTGTGTGCACCGCCTTCTGTATGTACCGCCTTGCCTGTGGCCCCTTAAATAACAAGACTCTTGCGGTGGCCACAGGCCGCCTTTTGTGTGTTCCGCCTTTTGTGTGCACCGCCTTGTGTGTGTACCGCCTTGCCTCTGGCCCCTTAAATAACAAGACTCCTGCGGTGGCTACAGACCGCCTTTTGTGTGTTCCGCCTTTTGTGTGTTCCGCCTTGTGTGTGCACCGCCTTCTGTGTGTACCGCCTTGCCTGTGGCCCCTTAAATAACATGACTCCTGCGGTGGCCACAGACCGCCTTTTGTGTGTTCCGCCTTGTGTGTGCACCGCCTTCTGTGTGTACCGCCTTGCCTGTGGCCCCTTAAATAACAAGACTCTTGCGGTGGCTACAGACCGCCTTTTGTGTGTTCCGCCTTTTGTGTGTTCCGCCTTGTGTGTGCACCGCCTTCTGTGTGCACCGCCTTGCCTGTGGCCCCTTAAATAACAAGACTCCTGCGGTGGCCACAGGCCGCCTTTTGTGTGCTCCGCCTTGTGTGTGCACCGCCTTCTGTGTGCACCGCCTTGCCTGTGGCCCCTTAAATAACAAGACTCCTGCGGTGGCCACAGGCCGCCTTTTGTGTGTTCCGCCTTGTGTGTGTTCTGCCTTGTGTGTGCACCGCCTTCTGTATGTACCGCCTTGCCTGTGGCCCCTTAAATAACAAGACTCTTGCGGTGGCTACAGACCGCCTTTTGTGTGTTCCGCCTTGTGTGTGCACCGCCTTCTGTGTGTACCGCCTTGCCTGTGGCCCCTTAAATAACAAGACTCCTGCGGTGGCTACAGACCGCCTTTTGTGTGTTCCGCCTTGTGTGTGTTCCGCCTTGTGTGTGCACCGCCTTCTGTGTGTACCGCCTTGCCTGTGGCCCCTTAAATAACAAGACTCCTGCGGTGGCTACAGACCGCCTTTTGTGTGTTCCGCCTTGTGTGTGCACCGCCTTCTGTGTGCACCGCCTTGCCTGTGGCCCCTTAAATAACAAGACTCCTGCGGTGGCCACAGGCCGCCTTTTGTGTGTTCCGCCTTTTGTGTGCACCGCCTTCCCCCCCCATACCCCCCCCCTACCTTCTCGACCCCCCCCCCCCCTACCTCCCCCCTCTACCTTCACGACCCCCCCCTACCTCCCCCCCCTACCCCCCCCTACCTCCCCCCCCTACCTCCCCCCCCTACCCCCCCCCTACCTCCAAGGTAGGGGGGGGCGACTTCGTGCGATATATGGGGGGTCCTTTTTAAAGGGGAGGGACGGCGTCCGGAAAGCCGGCTCGAACGCCCCGCCCCGAAGGAGTGTTCCCACGCCCCTCCGCCTTGTGTCCACAGACCCGGCGTCGATGCAGTCGCCACACTCGATCTCGTTGGGAGCGTCCTTGGCCGCGGCGTACGCAGACTCTGACGGTATGCCTCCGGTGGTTTGACGTGCCTGCGCCACAATGGGACGACGGACCGCACTGCGTGGGTGCAGGGGGCGGTGGCGCCAGTGGATTGGCGCTCGGCCGTGTACGTCTTGGAACTGCAGACAGAAGGCACCGGACGTAGCCGTGTGGAGTCCCCCTTTCGGGGAGCGGGGAAGGGGGGGGGGGATGGCAGGGCACAGTCAGGGGAAGGGCACGAGGCCGCCGACGTCGACTCGTCGAGTCTGTCAACGCTGTGCATCGCTGTTCGGCGCGGCGGGGCGTCGGTTGGGGCGTTGGGTGTGGCGGTTGGGTCGTCGGGTTCGGCGGAGCTTTGGCTTCGGAGTACACGAGGCGTTCGCCTCAGAAGTGTTTGGGGTCCGCGTGCGCACCGGCGCCCACGTACATCGGCCGCACCGAAGCAACGAGTGCCCACGACCGTTCTCATTGTGTCGGACAGTGTCTTCCGATGCCGCGGAAGACCCGGACCGGCTTTGCAGCGAAGATATGGACGTTAAAAAGGGGCTGGAGAGTCCGGGGGGTGGGTCCCTGGCGGACTGCGAAGGGGGCGACCCATCGGTACACCTGCTGCACCGCCCCACCACCGAGTCGGCGCTGCTCTCCCGGAGCAACCGCAGCTCTCGATGGGATGATCCCGTGGAGTTGCTGCTGACGCCTCCCGCCCGATGCCAGACCGACCCATCCGCGCGGAGCCCCGTGTCGCCGAGATCCCCCATGTCTCCGCGGTCCCCCGCCCAACCGTCTTGGATGCGGCTGCCGCGCCCGCCCAACACGTCGTCCCCGAACCCGCAGCGCTTCGCTCGCTCGAAGAGCCCGTCGTGTCGAGTGACAGCCAGTCCTGTCCCCCTGTCGCCTCCGGGGGAGACCGGGGACCCGACCAACGGCATGTCACTCCGCACCACCGGCATCGTGTTGGGGCGGTTCAGCAAGAAACCGGTAACGACGGGCAGGCCCCATTCCTCTCCACAGGTGTGCCTCCCGCTCCGAGGGGACCGGGTCTGTGTTTGTGATGAGCACCTCTCTGTCTGGGATTCAGGAAGATTCATGCAGATCGGGCCAACGCCACGTTGCACATGATATGATATGATATGATATGATATGATACGACATGCGATGAAACGATATGATACAATATGATACGACATGATACGATACGATACGATACGATACGATACGATACGATACGATACGATACGATACGATACGATACGATACGATACGATACGATACGATACGATACGATACGATACGATAAGATACGATACGATACGATACGATACAATACGATATGATATGATATGATATTGCCACACCTGCACATGCCACACTTGCACATGCCACATGCCCCAAGGCCATCCTCCTCTCCACGCCACAGCCCCGTGCATGCCGCACTGTTGTTAAAGGCCGTCCCTGAAGGAATCATGCTTCTCAATATAACAGGATTTGCCGCGGCATAAGTCCTCGCCTCTTCGGAAGGTCTCGGCCGAGTTCAATTTTGACAATTCACCAGACGTATGGCCCTGTTCCCTAACAATCCGGGCCTTTGGGCTGAGGAGGCCAGAGAACAGTGTGATCTGAATGGGGTTCATACCGCCTTTCCTGTTCGCCCTCCCTGGACATACGTAGGAAAGCAGGGGGGGCAGTCATGTGGGAATGCCCCCGTCAAGCTTTGGTGCCTAGACCATTTGGCCGTACGGATGTATGAAGGGGCACCTGAGAGAAGGCGATTGGGCGAACACGTGCGCAGATGGAGGGGGTATTCCGTGTCCGTTGGGCGGTATTTCAAGCCTTGGGGGCTCTCAGGCGTGGGTCTCTGAGGCTTTGGGAGTGGCTATTGTGTCCGGGAACAGCGCCTGGGGCTATGTTGCTGATGATTTGTTGTTGATCTCTTGCTGCTGTCGTTGCCTCCATCTCCGCCCTTCGGAGGTCGGGTACCAGGCACCGCAGCCGCTGAATCCCCTGAAATGGGGTGTTTGAGTGCAGATCTGGACCCTCAAACCGACATCCAGGGGGGTCAGCAGTGGTTCTGTCTCAACTGAATTCGCAGGTCCTCAACAACATTTTCGGCAATGCACCCACCACCGATGCATAGTCCAAAGGCTGAGAATTCAATGGTGCAGTCCCCCCTCCCCCCCTCCCACCCCCCCACAAGCAGCGGCAACATTTTGGATTGCTGGACCCCACTCGGTATCCCAAGGGGTTGGGCTGGCTTGGGCTGAGCACACCGCAGGAGGGGTTTGCCCTCCCTGCCGCTCCCCAGTCCGCAAGGGCCTGCCCGTGCGCAGCAGCCAGCCCGCTGCGCCCACGGCCCTGTGTCTGATGTCCCCCTCCCCCTCCCCTCCAGGCCCCCCTGACGCTCAGGGGTCGGGTGTGGGGGATCGACGGCGAGGCAGGCAGCACCCCAGAAGTACCCCGGGACATGCACTCCCTGAGAACGGCCCTGACGCTCCCGTTGGCCTCACGTGTCTGAAGAGGCAAACAAAGCGCGTGGCAGCGCTCGCTGGGTTCTCAACACAAGGACCAGGGCGTTGTTTAGTGGACACATTTTTTTCATTTCTGTTTGTTCAAAAAAGTTGACCGCCAACCGCTGTCGGTTACTCTTCAAGTGCCGTCCATGGTGTGCCTGAATAATGAACTGGCTACCAGACACCCCGCGTTTTTCTTTCTTTTGATCACACGCCGTCCTGACAGGGATGACGCCAATCCCCATCCCCATCCCCATCCCCATCCCCCCTCACGCCGCAGGTGTTGGGGTCCACGTCTCCGTTCCTCATGACCCAGGCCCCACCCCCGCCTTTCTGCAGGTCGAGACCCCCCCGCACCACCGGACACGCCTGCAACAACGATCCTTCTCACGAAAGGCCTCGCCGGCCCCTCCCAAGTCCTCCACCTGCCTTGACCTCCAAGCGACCGTATACTCTGCTCAGGTACATTGCACCGTGCCAGACCCCCCTCCTCCTCCCCTGAGCACACCCACAGCTGCTGTGGGTGAGCGCAGACACTCCACTGACCGCATTGTATAGGGCCCCTGTGCCCCCATGAATTGACGTTGCCGTGTGTGTGGGGGGGTTGTTGTGGACAGGGCTTTCCTGTGTTATGTGCCTCCGATGTGCCTCCGAGTGTGTCAATACAGATTGCAAATGAGCAAAGGCAATGCACTCCTCAGGGGGGGGGTCCTGCCTCCAGTATTGATGTGACCTGAAGTGCCTCCATCCACAAGGGACTGCAGAAGACCTGTCAGGCTGTCAGGGCGCCCCAGGCTGCCCTGCACCAGACTTGGGACCATCAGGCCACCACTGACCTTGGGCTACCCTGCCAGCGAAGCCCTCTGCACTCTAAACACATAGTTTCGTGCGTACCCTTGTTCCTCATACACGCACACACGCGCGCGCACACACACACACACACGTACACCCACCCACGCACACGTGCACACACCCACATGCTTCATGCGTCATGCTTGGGGCGTGGCTGCTTACAGGCCTACAGGGCTTTCTGTCCCCCGCACCGTTGGCTATTGTCGGTTGGAGATCCCACCCGAACCGACACCGTCGGCCCGTCTCCTGCCAAAAGGAAGCACAGGACCCCAGCCAGCTGCTATGAAAAGCCCACCCTCTGTGAAATAGACTGCTGTTTCTTGACCCTCACTTCTCCCCATTCGACACGGGATCCCCCCCCCCTCATGTTAATAACGTTAAGGCGCAAGCTGGCAGTAGTTTTCCCTCCACCAACACCCCTTGTCAGCTCCACGGGTGCAATGCCCTGCTCTGTGGGTAGGGGTGCAATGCTCTGTTCCATAGGCGTAATGCCCTGTTCCACGGGCGCGATGCCTAGCTCTAGGGGGGCTAACAATGACCTTCAAGTGCACTTGTGGAGGCCTGCAGCTAATAGTTGCACACCAAGCATGAAGTATGAAGCATGTGCACGCATGTGTGTGTCTGTGTGTGTGGGTGGGAAAGGGATGGCTCTGGAGACCCATTGCAGCATCCCCCAACCCCGCCATCTCCAAAATGAAACTAAGGACTTGTGTGAGGGCATTTTCTCGTCTTCTGCGATACCTCGTCACGGAAGTTCCGATGAGTTTCTTGAGGCTGGCGGAAACTCACATGGCCGCCTGGTCTGAATGGTGCGGCGAGAATGGTATGACGGCCATTGCCGAGCTCAAGTGCAAAGAGCAGTTCAATAACATTCCACCACAGACCGTAATTGACCACCTAAAGGACTGCACTAACTGACTGAATAAGCGTTGCCGATGGCGCGCTTATGAACTTGTCTGGAGTGTCCATCATACACACTCACGCCTCGATAGGGCAGGGAAAGCAGCCAATCACGGTTTCACGTATGTGTCTCATGAGGCTCTGAGTACTATTGTGACACAAGAGGTGCCCGAAAACAGCAGCTTTTTGGGGGCAAGGCAGGTTGTGGACAAGAACGACCTGCATCCCAATGGGCGGGGCATTCTCTGCTTAGAGTGCAGGCCTCCATTCTGTGTGGGCCATTATATTAACAAGAAACACTTCCATTACCCGAGCCGCTTGGACATCACGCCGGAAGGGTGGATAGTGTGGCATACTCCAGAAGGAATAGTGGCTTTGTGCCAATTCGGGTCTAATATATTGATTGCCACCGACACTGGCCCCCGAAACAGAGCGGCATGTAGAGAGTGCGGTCTACGCTTAAAGATGGCTAAAATCTTCAAGTGGAGCGCTCTTGTATCACCGTACAGGTCACAAGATGCACCGGAAAGTGTTGCATGCCGGTCACCAAGGCAGTCAGGGTGGTGATGGTACTGCCAGGGATTAACAGTTAGACTACTTTTGCAAAACCGGCGGCAATCAGCGACGATTAGACACTTAAACTAGGCTCGCCACTGATTACTCCACTCCACTCGTCGCTACTTGCCCTCCATTTTCATAGGAGTTTTGAAGAAGGCACTGCCATGGCTAGAGACGTGGTTCGCCCAAATCCTGGGAACGTGCGCGTGGCTACAGGTAGCAATAGTCTCACGGTACCGCCGATCCGATGCCATGCGGGCCATGCATAAGGCAGTTGCCACAGCATACTCGTACACACTCCATGCGCACTAGGATACCACTAAAGTACTTCATCACATTTCCTATAAAATGCCTGTGAAACGATGTGTGGCAGTTAGGGCGGTGGGGATATGGTTGAGAAAACATGTGTATTGGTGTGATAACCTGTATTCCTCTTGGATCCTACCCCCCCGACTTGGCTGTTGACGGCACATGCGGGGCATGGAACTCGGATTTCTAGTCAGTACAGACACTCATCCAGGGGTGCAGTGATGACAGCTATAGATGCAAAAAGCCCCCGGAGTCCAATGTGCGTGTGTAATGCACCAATGATGGTGCATTCCAAACTCTGCTTTCTTGACTTTCTATTTTTCTTGTTGATCTAATGATACCACAAACCTCGGAAGGCGGTGGGCGGGACAAGTTACAAAGGGGTAGCCCTGAACGGACCCAAAAGATGTGAACTGACGAGGGCACACGTGTTCATGGCGTGATGCATACATGACTTGAGGCGTGTTTGTGTGTGTGTCCGTGTGTGTTTGAAGCACTGACCGGTGAATCACGGGCCAATTTTTAGGCCAGCAGCTACGGAATGGAAGCGTTAAGATCCAGACGGTTTGTGGCCAACAGCAAATTGCGTCCGTGGAACAGGGCATTGCACCCATAGGTTGGGCAGTGCGCCCATGGATGCACACTCACACACATACACACATGCACACACACACAGACACACACAAAGGAAAAGAGAGAGAGAGAGAGAGAGAGAGAGAGAGAGAGAGAGAGAGAGGGAGAGAGAGACACGAGGAGGAGGAGGAGATGCTGTCCGCCTGTAGGGTGCACCCGCTTGCTAGCCCCATGGTGCTTGCTGGCCCCCATTGCCTTGGGCACATCATCGGCAGGCTAACCACCTGGGCCTACCCGGCTCAAAATCATGGCGGAGGCTCTGCTTTTCCAAACCCACGCAACACTTGGCGGTATGTGCTGCGGGTCCCACTCATGCCCCCGTGGAAGGGGGACGAGGTACGGACCCCAGTTCCACTTCCACCCCCCCCCCCCCCCCACGGGTGGGGACACACACACACACACACACGTGTCAGCCCTTAGCCTGCCAGGTACTGCCAAAGGGTGGCGTCTCGCCGGCAGGTCACAAGGGCCTAGTCCGTCGCCCATCCCACACACACCGGCAGAGGCCCTTTGCCCAAGGACACGGTGCACACAGATTGGTACACCCCCCTCAGCGTGATCCCCAGCAGGGTACACATTTGAGGGTGCTGGGTGCCCCGGCACTCTCACTGTGTTGGTCGTAGTGCCAGCCCTAATAGCCGCTATGCGACCCGGGCTTGGAACCCAGCCATGCGCTGGGTGGCCAGTGGCGAGTCTCACACACACCCACCCACACATAGACACGCCCACACACGGACACACACGGAGAGAGGAATGCACACTCACACGCAAACACACGTATGCACACAAGCACACACACACACACACACACAGAGAGACATATAGGCTTTGACTTTTGGACACGGGCACAACAAGAAGGCACCCATCTCGCCTCGTCTGTTGTGTGTGCCAATGCCTTTCTTCATCAATTCTAGTCGAAATTTAACTTGTAAACAACTTTCCATATTAGATCTATATATACACCTCAATGCCTTGCTGACATTTATTGGCTTTATGTTCCCTGTCCTTTCGCACCTTCTCCTTCCGTCTGATGGCTTTAACTTATTGCCATTGGTACTACAATGAGAAACCTAGACTATCTCATGCCACACACACCTTTTTGGATATAAAATCGTCCACCTTGAGCATTGTGTTCTTCAAGTTAGGTCTATATACACACCTCCATGCCCTCGTGACATTTATTGGTTCCGTGTTCTCCGGCATGTCCCACTTTACCCCTCCGCTTGGTGAGTCCGACAGCATCCACGGTGCCAAGGTTTGCAGCCAGTGCCAAGGTGGCAGGATGTACCGAAGATTGTTCAAACATTAAAACAAATTTATATTCAATAGGGTTTGTGTGGCACACACACACACACACACACACACACACACACACACACACACACACACACACACACACACACACACACACACACACACACACACACACACACACACACACACACACACACACACACACACACACACACACACACACACACACACACACACACACACACACACACACACACACACACACACACACACACACACACACACACACACACACACACACACACACACACACACACACACACACACACTGTATATGCCACAAAGCCCATGTAGCCCGGGCCATGGGCCCCTGGGAAGCCCCAAAATTGCTATCGTGTTGCGGGCAGTCCAGCACCGTGTGCAGGAGGCACTTCGCTACCATGTGGCACGTCAATTGGAGGCCCGCCGGCCGGCAACGGCGCGGCGTGCCTCGCGGCGCTCCGGGTGGCCTCCAACGAGAGGGAAGCCTGGCCACTACGGGGGCTCCTAATGGGGGCCTTGTGGACCTCCATGCCGGGTGCGCGGGCGCAGGTTGCGGACGGCTTCGACCGGCCCCTTTTGTGGGGCTGCCCATGAGGAGGAGGCGCATGTCTTGTGGAACCGCCCGCAATGGCACGACATCAAGGATAGCTAGTCCCCGTGGCCCTTCCTGCCTCTCAGAAGGGCTGGATAAGGCCTTGGTGGATACTTTCCTCTACCGCTTGTACGGCATGTATCTCGCTGTGTTGGTGGCATGCATGGCCGCCTGCCAAGAGGTGCGTGACAATTCGGGGCGCCCGCTGTCCTGTGTGCACCGCAACCGGGGGAGCGCAGCCGCTACCCCTTGGGCGAACCAGTGTGGCCCTTTGCCACGCCCACAGCGGGTGCCCGCGCTCCGCATGCGGCCGGGCATGCCGCCCGGGTTTCGCCGGGATTGGAACCGGCCTTCGCCCACGACTTGGTCAGATGGGCAGGGGCCTTGGTATGGCAATAAGGCCCTGGAGACGTGTCGTGGCCTGTGCTGGCTTTGGATTTTGAGGCCTTTGTAAGTCGGGCGCTCCCCGCGTCCCGGCACCACAAGCTACAGGGGATGGTCCTCCCAACGGGGGAGCGCGCCCAGGTGTTGTGCTAGGCGGCGCGCCTGGTGCAGCGCCACATGGTGGCAGGACAGGTGCTGAGGGGGGTGCCCACGAACCGGTGCCGCTCCTTCCTCTTGCTCAGCGGGCGCCTCTACTAGGGGCTGTGGGCACGCCCGTACTTTGGGGCCCGGGAGGCCTCAAGCTGCCGCACCTTGCGTTCCACTCCCAGGAGGTATGGCTACAGCGGCTGCGGGCACCAGCTCGCCTCCGCCCGGCAGTGGGGGAGAGGATCCTCATGCGCTACTCCCCTCGCCCGCTGGAGGGGGACAAACGTTACTGCCGTACGCGCGGCGGCCCCGATAGGCCCCGGCGCAGAGGGTGCCGCTTGCGGAGCCATAGAGACACCGAGGCTTGAGGCAGGGCCGGGGGACGGTGGGGGCGCGCTGCTGGGATCATGGGGCCCTACTGTGCGACCGCTATCGCCACATGCGGTTTGTCATCGGCCGATGTTGCCGCGCCGGCGACATAGGGCATGAGTGTCATAGAGCGGCGGCAGCAGTGTGCCCTCCGGTGCAGCCAAGGTAGTGCCTAGGACTGCGGGTCTTGACGCCGCAAATGAGGCGTGAGGGGGCGCAGGCCCTGTTAGCGTGGCTAGGCCAAGCGCGCCCCGCTTCAGAGCCCCTGCCCCCTACACCCCCCTCCCCGGAGTGCCGTGGCCCTTGGAATTGCCGCCGGCCGGAGGCCCGCACTCTTGGCGACGGACGTGAGGAAGCGTGAATGGCGACGCGGTGCGCATAACGCCGCGCTCGTGGGGGCCGAGGGGGTGTTGGAAGAGCGCCTCCCCCGCCCGACCGCCCCCGGACCCAGCGGCCCAGGGAGCTGCCCCACCCGTCCCCCCCCCCCCCCTCTTGCTGCATCGGCGGCGGGTGTCTCCTCACCATCGGGCTCTCCGCCCAGCTGGCTTGCAGCCCCCCCCCCCCCTCCCCACGGGTCGGGCAATGTAGTGGCCTCGCTGCCAGATTTCTTTTTGAGCATTTTGCGGGCGCTCGCCGCCCGTCGCTCTTGGGGGGCTTCACCACCCCAAGGGGCAAGGATCAGCCCCTCCCCCAGCGAGGGCTGTGCCATCCTCTTCATCCTCCTTCATCTCCTCGTCCTCCTTGACGGCAGTGCCCGCAGCACTAGGGCAATCCGGCCGACCTGTGTTGTTCAACGCGGGGAGGCAAGCCGGCCTACTGGCCCTGGGTTTTACCCGTATCTCCTTTTCAAGGGCGATTGTGAATAGAGGAGGGTAGCCCACACGGCCCGGAAGAGACCTAGTATCACCCGGCCGTCCCTCTCGGCCGCCGTACGTACGTACGCTAGGCCCATGTAGCCCGGCCATTGATAATTTTCGAAAATTCGACATTTTTTGAAACCCTTCTGTCAGCCAAGGGATGGGTTTCGGTCATCATTTGGTGACAATATAGGTAGTTCAGCACCCATGGGACCCACGTAGTGGCACTAGGCCCATATAAGCCCCGAACCCCCCCCCCCCCCCTCTTGCCCCCAAGGACACCTCCAGCCAATAATCAGTCGTCTCTCGAGGTGGCTTGCCAAAGGAGTGCAATAGAGTTTTCCACCTCAATGACAGTAAAGGGGTTCGAGAGCTCAAATGTCCAAATATATCCACCAGGGGTGGATTTCGATGAGTTGCTTGTGGGGGAAAAGAATGCCATCTCTGAGTGCAACTGGAAGGGGAACAATTGTTGACCTCCTTGGCCAAAGGATCCAATCTGTTGGAAACCATGCAAAAGGAGGAGGAGTATAAAACAGGCCTCGCAAATGCAACTTGGTGATCAAAGGTGGTTGCAATATGGAAATGACCCATGACCGTGGGCCCGTTTTATGCGTGAAGAGGGCCTGGGACTAGGGGCTGTGCTTGAAGAAGATGGTTCACGAGCGGGAGCGGTGGCTGGCGACTTGCAAAGCATTTGAATGCGAGTTTCGGCGGTTGCAAAGCAGTTGGGGAGCTGTTGGGAATGGACGGAGGTGGTTGAGGTGGGTGGGTCCGAGTATCCGAAGGGGTGGGTGGTGGGGGGGGGGGGGCAGCTTCTTTCATCACAATGCCGCCCGGGACCCTTGTAGTACCAGGGGACAGGGGGGGGGGGGCGTGGCACTGCCTTCGAAGGTCTAGTCGAGCGCGGCGTGGCCCAGGCCATCGCCTGCGAGTGCCCTGAGGCCCAGGCTTGGCTGCAGGTGCCCCGGGCACCAGCAGGTTCCACAAGCCAAAGCACAGGCCAAAGGAAGCTGTGGAGTCACCCCCCACCCCCCAAGTGCATCAGCAGTGCCCTGAAGGGCTGGTTGGCAGCATCCTGCACACCTCCACCGGAGTGCACCATCCCAAACCCATCATGGCCTCCAAACGGCATGCAACCTCTGCCCCTAGCCTTGCGCTTGAAGGGAACGAGGGGTACACCCCCCCCCCCCTCTGTGAGTGACTGTGGGCCCTGCCAAAGGCTTCTGTCTGCCCCCAACGGCCCTCCAACCGATTTGCACCCGCCAAAACTTGTCTCCCAACCGCTTTTCCAACCGCCAGCAATCGCTTGCCCAATGGGGTCTGTTTCCCGGCCGCAGGCGGTGGCATTTCCCCCGTCTCCAAACACCCCCCGCCCCCCCACCCCCCCCAAAAAAAAACTTTGTGGCACTTTTCGCGCCCTGTTCTTGTGGGCCCATTCGCCACCGGGCGACTCACTGCAGAACGGCGCAGGTGGTGCGGCGGCCGTGCGCATTACGGCAGGGCCCATGGCACGGGTACTTGCCTGCCCCGTGCCCCCGTGCGCTCGACGGCACAAGGGCCCCCAATCAGCAGCAGATTCAGGGCACGCAAGGCCCCTGCCTTCCGGGGGCCCTTTGTCCCTCGGCAAAGGGGGGGGGGGCGTACCCAGGGACACGATCCCCCGCCGCCACCGCCTTTTGGATGGCCAGGACTGCCCGGTGTTGATGCCCCGAGGGATGGGGGGTGCTGCGTGGAAGGCCCACCGTCCGGAACACGACCTCTACGGCAGCGGCGACGACCAAGACAGCAACGACAAATACGCCACTGACAAAAGCTACGCCATGACAGCCACAAGAACTACAACAAATATGGCAACGATGAGAAGCACTATACGTACAATACCTACGATAACTTCGCGGACTGTGACTCCCGTGTTTGCTACGTCCACTACGCAGCCATGACAACTGCAGCGCCACCACCGCCATCATCATGACACCACGTGCCCCCCCCCCAAATACACCCATGGCGATGACCCCCTGCGTGCACCCCAACTTGGGCCATAGCACGCCCTCTGCAACCAAGTCTGCATCCCCCTCATCTGCAGGATATCAAATCCGAGACGGAGATGGAGCCGAGGCAGTCCTCGGGTTCACCGCCGCCCCAGCGCGCGTCGCCCGGACGAAGGATTCCGGCCAAAGTCGTTCCCCACTGTTCGACCAGCGCCAAGTACCAGGTTTGGTGCGACGGATCTTGAAGTTCGTGAGAGCAGCCGAGAGAGAGACGCCCCGTGGCGCTGGCGCGGGGGGCAGGAGAGTGGACGCCCCTGGGGCAGTGGCTGCAATCTACAGCAAATGGGGCCAGCATTCCACTTTCACCCACAAAACCGCCCCAACAAGCGCGTCATCCCACCGCCATGGCCCTGGGCACTCTGTGCGCCCCCCCCCCATCACGTGCTCCCCCGTCTGTGTGTTGTCAAATGTGATCCACCAGCCCCACCACCCCTCAAAACGCCCGGAAATGCCGTGACCCACGAGCACTGGGTGGTCCGGGGACCGATGGCGCAGTGCAGACCCACGGCTGCACTGTGTTCACCCGTGAAGGTAGGCCCCCAAGCGCAGTCTGCAGCATCCGCACCGACTGATAGGGCCGGGGCAGTCAGTGTCAGTGAGTGCACAGACCCCCGTCTGTAAGTGCGAGTGCCTGCACCGGGTGAGTGCACTGCATTGAGGCAGCGATGCAGCCGGTATCCACGGCCCCTTCCCATTTCTTCGCCATCCACCCCGAGCCTGCCCCATCCGCCGTCCGGCACTGTCCACAACACCCGCCCTCACCATCCCCCACTGTAAAGATGGGAGTTGGGTATTGTTTCCGTGAGAAGAAGGGTGCCCAGATTTATCAAGGGCTTGGGCACACCCGTTGGTAGTCCGGGAGCATTGTCGGGTGTGACAGAACACGCGTGACGGAGGCTGTTTGTTGGAAGACGGTGGGGGAAGGCCCTCATTTGTCAGTGGGGCGCAGGGGTGTTCAAGGGCAGGCCTCTCTTCCAACATGTTGCCCCCGCTGCCCCTCACTTCGCCCCCTCCCCTGCACAGGCCCATGACCCTGCGGACCCCGGCCAATTGGGCGGCGGACCCGTCCGGTGTGGCCCTCAGCCCAGTGCCAGTGGGAGCCCGGGGCTGCAGACAGACCCTCCCTCTGGGCCGGGGCTGGACAGTCCCCCGAAGCGCGTCAGCTTTTGTTCGGACGCCGAGCCGACCAGTGGTATGTGTACCCCCCCCGCGCCCCCGGCCCTTCTCAACCGATGATCTGCCCACGCCCCAGTGCTCCTGGAGACGGCAGACGTGTTCAGCCCACGACCCCCTCCCCCACGGACCGCAGTGCAGGCCGCCCTCACAATGCGTGACAATGCTACGCACCGCCGATGTGTAACACTTGGCGATCCGAAACCCCCCGGCACTCCGCGTTTCTCACATCAGCGGTGGTGAGCGCCCTCTGTACTTCACAGTCTTGGGGATGAGTGTGAGGCATGGCCGGCGCCGGCGTGGGAGGGACGCCGAGGGGCCCAACGGTCCCGCTCTCACTTGCTCAAGGCACTGTTCCCCAGCGGCTTGGCACCAGCAATGCAGACATTTCCCTTCCCCCCCCCCCCCTCTGCCGGAGGATTGCTGTCCATTGTGGCGGTGATGTGGTGCCGTGAGAGGCGCAATCGGCACACACGACAAAGACAGAAGTTGTCAGTGGAACATGTGTCCATTGCCACCAAAACACAACACGCCCTCAGAAACCTTTTTTTGTGTGTGGGGGGGGTGTCCAGCACAAATATCCTGAGGACAACAATCACACTTTGCGCTCGCAAATGTTGGGCCACTTTTGATTCACAAACCTTTGGGTCTCAGACCACCGCCCCCTCTTACTCCACCCGCTGCAGGTTGTCCCTGCCCCACCCTCTGCAACAACCTTCAACCCCTGCCCTCCGCCTGCTTTCCCTTCCCAACCCTCGTGCCCTCCTTGAGAGCTCTCCCCCCCCATCCCCACGCTGATCGGCGCCGGTCTGCATTGTGCCAAAACGCTCAGGGGTGCGAATTGAGGGGGAGATGTATGCGACCCGCACACTTTTGCATCGCTTTTGGATGGCCTGGCATGTTCTGCGTTGGGGACAACACAGGGCACGGAGGCCGAAGAAGTTCTGCGTGCCTCTCTTGCGGGAGACTGTACTGACGGCCTTGTTTGGGGGCATGTGGCAGGCACATGCACATCAGTGGTCTTTGTCCCGGGGCCCTCGCTGCCCGCACCGCTGTGCCCATCTGTAGCCAAGCCAAAGGTGGGCTTGCCACTATCGTCCGCCGGGTCAAACGTGATCGGGGGGATGTGCCGATCTGCAGCGACGCAGTCGGTATGTGCGATTCATTATGAAGCGCCCTTCAGGAGCGCCTGTCAGGCCGGCGGTGACCGACCAACCGACGGCTGTCACTGGCCAACCGCCGATGCTTCACCAAACGCTCTGGGGGGTCTGGGGGGTCTACCGAGCGCCAGCCATGAGCTGCCAGCTGCAGTGCGCCGACCCTCCATCGTGGACAGTGCCTGCCGGCCCACCCTCGGTGACCGGGCCGGCGCCTTTGGGTGCTGCGTTGTGTGGCTGTGTGGCATACGGATGCACATTCGGTTCGGAATTGCCCGGGGGTTGGGGCCTACCCCATTGCCCGTCGGGCACTGAGTTCTGGGTCCGACCGCGGCGGCCACTGGGCAGTGCATTGGACAGGGCTGCCTCCTGACGCCACCCCATCCCCCCTGCCCTGCCCCCGGGCGCTGGGGGTATGCGTGGCCAGTGCTGCTCAGAGCCAAAGGGCCCAAACAAATTGACGTTTCGCCTTCCGCCCATGGCCCCACTTCTGAACTGGGTGTTCTGTGACCCGCCGACTTGGGGCATTGGGCACAGTGAGGCCTGCCGCGCAAAGGGGGTGCGCATGCAGCCTCCGGTTAGGCGTGCTCGCATCTGCAGGACTGACGGTCTGCGAGAGCAGCTCCAAGGAGCCTGCCGATGTGGTGCAGAACCCAAAGCTGAATCTGGCGATGTGGCAGGTACGACTGTCTTGGATGCTCGAAGTCGACCCCCCCCCCCTCACCTCCGACCCCACCGAACCCCCCGGTACAGGGGGATAAAGTATCCCCCTACTTCCCCCCCCGGCACCCCTCTGGGCCCCTCCCGCTCAAAGGGGGGGGGGGGGACTTTGTGTGTGATACATGTGAACATCCTGTACTTCATGACCCGGCTCTGGGACACGAGGGGACATGAGGCTTCGAGGGTTGGGACTGTGATGCTCTCGACAATGGACAGAAGGCTGGACTTGACTTGGCATCAAGAGGCGAACAGATGCCATGCGCCAAGACTGAGTTGTGGGTGCGCATGCGGCGTGCGGCGCTATGTGGCAGCGACTACCGCCGGGTCTAATGTCTGTAGGCACGTGTCTTTGAAGTCGCAGACGACTTACTTTGCTGTTCCCACCCTGGGTCCCCAAAGGGGCACCGCTGCTGCGGTTGTGCCACAGGAGCCCCCCACCCCGCGGCAGCAGAGTGCACGCCACAGGGACAGGGGCTGCACCGATGAGCAAGGGCATGGACATCCCACACTCGCTCACACAACCCCCCCTCCCTCCACACGTCCTGTGCCCTCGGCCCGTACACGCATACACACACAGCTTCTCTGCAGGAAGGGCTAGATCTGCCGCAGGGTCGACCCCTCTGATAACGACCCCATTCAGCAGAAACTGTGGCACTCGGGCAGTTGGCTCCATGTCATAGCATGCCTGGGTGATGGGAGTGAACACATCAACATCCAAGTGGTCTGTGGTATCGCACGTAACGCGGCACTTAACCGTGACTTCTGGGAGGCAGTCATCTGCTACTCCGCGGGGCTGGGAAATGCAGGTCTCATCATCCTAACTGATGCCAATTTTAATCTGGACAAACTCAATTCCATTCCCCCCGCCCCCCCCAGGGCGCTTGTTGACGGGTGGCTGGTGGACATTGACCTGGCACGTGCCCAACTGCATGATGCTCGCCCCCTCAGTGCACACACACGGGGGACGACAACACTTGGTGCATTGATGCCATGCTGACGGATCCCATGCATGCAGGCTCAGTTATCTCAGTGGAGGTGGGCCCCGACCACGGTCTGCCAGGGCACAGCGCAGTGCGTTAAACACTAAACGTCAACGCACCGGTGCAACGAGTGGTAAAGCTTCGCAAGCCCTGCCCATTTAGAGGGAACATAGACCTCAAAGAAATCTGCACAGACTTGTTGTGCCCACACATACCTAAATGGGACTCCATGATTGCAGCAAATGCATCGCTGGATGATTTGTGGGCCATGGGGACATGGCTCGCCGAAGAGACGGTTTAGCCTTGAGCTGCGATACGCTCACAGTGCAAACGGCAACCCCTGTCCCTTTCGCCCCCCCCCCCCTTTGAGAGGCCGTGGCACGGACAAAAAGTGCTTGTGGTAACCACCCTATGCCCCACTAAAACGTCGAACTTAGGGCCACCACGCACTAGACTGCTCTCCAAAATACAGAGCGCCCTGGGGTAATTTCGAGTGGTGGTTTGCGCGGCTTGCATCCGGCACGGCAGAGGGCCACGTCGCAAGCAGAAAGCCGATCAAGACACAGCACAAATCGGGCCCATGCCACAGCGTATTAAGCACGGCTGGGATGCCGCATGCCTCCGCATGCGTAAAATTGGATAGCTGGTCCGATATGATCTCGCATTTCAAGAATTGTGGCACTTGGCCCTAGACCCTCAGTTGCCATTACCTCGAACCCCCCCCCCCCCCCCTAGTTGATACCATGGCACTGCACGACTCCCTGCAATCACAGGCACGGCGTCACACACGTGCACTAGGGTTGGAACACCTGCGCTAGTGGCGGCTGAAAATGGGCACTGCTTGGCTGCACCGGCCTCAGGGTGTGTGCAAATGGATTAAAAATAATTACCAGGCCCCCTTGGCCGGAAGACCCAGGCACGGGCGTGCCTAGGGCCCATGTTGACCGCATGGATGAGATACTGCATAAATCCCCGGACAAAGTCATGCGTAAATACGCGGATACGCCCGAACCACACCCACAAGTATTTGTGCAGAAATAGCGGAGCTTCAATGAGCGCAACAGAGGCATGGACGCCTCCCCCGTCACAAGCTCAAGGTTGCGCAAATGCTTTCAGGGGGACACACACAGCCATGGGGTTGCATGGGTGGTGTGTGGGAGACTTGTTATGCCTGCCCAACACATTACGGGATATGCTGGCACAGGTGCTGACTTTAATTGAAGCCACGGGCCTCTGTCCCTGTGTCTTGGCACACGGCTTGTCTCCTCAATTTTGAAAGGCGGAGGGCATGCTTCCCATGCAGCAACAGCTCTTTTCTGTTCTGTTGCATCTCTACCGGGTATGGGCGGGAGTGAGACTAGAAGAATGTATATGTCTGGCAAGAGAAATGGGTTCAACCCCATGCTTGTGGTTTCTGTAAGAAAACGGGGGTCACAGACGCCGCGGGCCTGACCGCCCTCCTAATTGAGTTGCACACCGTGATGCACGTGGCGCTCAGCGGTTTTGGGCCGGACTACATGAAGTGTTTTGACTTGATCCCACAACAAGTGGTCACGCGCGTTGCCTTGGAGCAAGGAATGCACCTGGGCACCCACAAAGCACTGTCCAAGATGTTAGAACAATTCACCTGATGTTTTGAGATCATGGGATGCCTTTGCACTTTTTTCTCCGCAACAAATAGCAATTTACAAGGGTGTCTGTTAAGTGTCATCTCAATCAAGTTGATGACCTGCATATGGAAGAAAATCTTGGATGCCTACCAGCAGACCCTCCGGGTACCATCCACTCGCCTACCACCAGGGGGACAATCAGGTTAAGCGTTCGATTCATTCTCACGGCACTCGGCAACATCGACGATACGTACAACGTGGCGGCAGGACAAAATACAGTCTAGCCCCTCTTAGAATGCACGCATGAATGGTTGCATGCAACCGGACAGGATGTTAATCCCAAGAAATCGGTCAGTTTCATTATTCCCGACAACAATCAGACCATCCAAACGCGTGGCGTCCCCTTTCCCAAAGAAACAGATTTCCGCTACAGGCGTCGGAACCACAAACAGCGTGGCCTCATGCCCTCGTGTTATGAAACGCATTAGCAAGGCATTCACTCTACTAGATCTGATACACGGTGTCCAAGGGAATTTTGAGGACAGGGATAAAGTGGTTTCAACCATGGTCAAGGCCACGTTTGCACGTGTCAAAGTTTGCCACCATCAATCCGAAGGACATTAGACCCTTTGAAATACGCATTCTGCGGGCAATCTAGGTTCATCCAGGCCACGGAGGGCTAAAAAGGTCATCTTTTACCACGTGTGCCAGGGACACATGATCGCACCCTCCCCACTCGTACCGTATAGCTGCGCCGTTCGGTTGGCACGATTGTGCAAAACACGCAGGCCCGCACTAATCACGGCACAAGCGTTGTGGGAAACAGACCCAAACATGCGCAAATCGGGGCTGTTCGGCAAGGCATTACAGACACTGCACAACTGGGGGTGGCGCCCACGCCCTGGCGGGTGGGAATCGCAAGTGCCGAGTACCACCGATGCCCTGCATGCAGCTAACAGGAGCTTTCAACACGATCAAGCGCAACATCGGGGAGCAATTGCGTGCGCAACATGTCACACAGTTGATTGCCGGGCGACCACACCAATTGCTGGCATGCACTACCACACAAACGGAAGGCTAGTGTGCGCCAACGTTTGATCCCTTCATCTAGCACGGGAACTGTCCCTTTTACGCACATTGCTGGCCGCTGGCCTTTGGACAGTGGTCTGGGCACACGAACGCGATATGATCAGGTGCCCCTATTACCAAAAGGATGATGAAACAGAGCTGCACATACTATGGGATGGCGTGGAATGGATGGCTCTGCGTGATGTGCACCTTGCGAACGTGCATGCATTGGCCGCCGAAATTCTAGTGGTGCCGCCTTTCGACAGCTAGCCCGCCTGCACGGAACTCAGTGATTTGCTTACGAAATTGAGGCACCGATTAACCGCCGGGTGGAATAGCATGATTTGCCTTGGTACGCAAGTTGAGGGATCAGCAAGCGGCCACACTTTTCATAATGGTGCGTACCACGACACACAATGCCTCGGCCTAGCACCAATTGGAACCGCCCCTCCCGCCCCCCCTCCCCCCATATCACGCATAGTGTGCTTGTGTAATCCCACAACCCGCATGTGGCCGTCGGAAACGCAATTTCTAATTGATCTGCTTGTCTGGGTGCGTGCCCAGCAGTGGACACAAGGTACATACATGGTGTCCTTTATTGAGCTTGCTCCGAATTTCGAGGAGCATGCCTTACGCACCCTGCCAGCAACCCCGCAAGGCAAGTTTAGGGGCCACACACGACACGGGCACGGGATATTCTCTTAGCGCTCTGTACACACAATTTAGTGTAGACAGGATCGCTCCCTCCACCCAAGGTAATTACGCGCGTCACAACCGTGGTTCGGTTGGGCCACCCCTTTTTTGCCTGCCGTGAGGCCATGAAAGCACACATCTAGCAACTGTCCTCATAATGTGATTCCATGTGGGCGTTACGTACGCACGCACGCTCTAACGCAGACAGACCTTGTGTCTATCGCCAGCGCCGCTCGGAACAGGAAGTACAAGAACACAGGGCGGATGCCTTCCTCCTCCCTATGTGCCAAAGGGGGGACGGGGGCAGCCAATTTTGCAGGGGATCTCTACCCGATATTGGGAGACGGTAAAGTCGCACAGGGACCCTACACGGTCACCGGGAGACTCGCACCGGAACGCGGACTGGTGCTACAAGAGCGATTCGCGCGCTGGGCCACTATTCTGCGGTGGGTGGGATGCCTGCCGACGTTCCGCATGCGGGAGGTGGCCATTGGCATCCCTTGGGATCAAGGGTACACATCAAGGCCTTTGGATCCTCCATTTGGGCGGTGATGACCCATCAAGGCCCTTGGATCCTCCCTTGGGCTGTGGGTACACATCAAGGCCTTTGGATCCTCCCTTGGGGCCGTGGTACACATCAAGGCTCTTGGATCGACGATGTACGGAGTGGAGATAGCGGACGTTGGCTCCCGGGACGTGGCGCGGCTAGAGCTGGCCGCGGTCCGCGCCATGTGGGGACCGACGCGCACGTCGGGGGCGAAGGAGGTGCTATGGGCGGTCTTGGTGCCGGGGCACCGGGTCTCACTAGTGTGGCGCCTCCATTATTCGAGAGTGCTATGGCTGGCCCGCCAGGCACAGCTGGTGGGTGTGGCGCGTGCCGTGGCAGCGCAAAGAGCTACACCTGGTCCTTGGGAATCAGGGCGAGGTATGCCACCGGTTGCGGCAGTCGCAGCGGTACACCGCTTTGGCGGCACTAGAACGGCGCCGGCCAGCCACCTTTGGGGGGCTAGGGGCGGAGGTCTGCAGGCTAGCATGTACCCATGGCATGACAGTGGCTAGCTGGGAGACAGAGCACTCACTGCTACAAGCGCTGCAAGCCGGGGCGATGTGGACCGGGGCACGGGTCCGGAACCATCAAATTTCGGATATAGCCGCCTGCCCCTACTGCGGGGACCCCCCTGAGACAGAGGTCCATCTCCTTTGGGACTGCCCGCGGTGGCAAACACAGCGTGCCGCCTGGCTCCCGCTGGTGTGGGCCAAGGCGTCGCAGTTGCCGGCATTCGCCCTCCCGTCCGCTTGGCCGGTGTGCCTCCGCACGACGGGCCTATTGCTAGCAGCATTGGTCAGACCAGAGGCGGCTGATCAGGCGGAGCAGCTCATGTACCGCTTGTACTGCATGTATCTGGCGGTGCCTTCGGCATGCAAGGGAGCGGAAGTTGAGGCACGCCGGGACGCGGGCGCAGGCCCCTCGGTGTTTGCGATCACCCGCAGACGCCCCACCGATGCGCGCATCCGCCGGCGCCGCCAACGGCGCCGCAGGCTGCGCGCACCGGCCCGCCGCCGGGCCGGCCATGGGAGGCATCGTTCGCGTTCGCGCTCCTGCAGTAGGGTAGCCGACTGCGGTGGGTACCAGGGCAGGGCCACGTGACGTACCTGGAGCTGGCCCTGGACTTCGAGGCCCACGCGGAACGGGGTCTCCCGGCCCCCGGCGACTATTGGCTGCGGGGCCTCACGTTACTGTTACGCACCGGGGACCAAGTGCTGAAATTGGCCCTTGATGCGTTGCACCCGCATTAGCAGGCAGGGGACCTTTTGCAGCGCAAGGAGGAGTGGATGGCCAAATCCCTCCTGCCGCTCGGGGGCTTTAGGAGTCTGGGGCGGGCGGCGCGCCCACTGTTCGCGGGCCCCGTCGCCATGCTGTTCTAAATGCGCTAGCTGGAGGCGCACCGCCACGCGCTATGGACGCGGCGCCTCGCGCGGCCAGGATCGCGGCGGCAGGATGTGTTCCTAATGGATTACCATACCCCGGCAGAACCAGGGCAGCAGCCCCTACGGCCCTCTAAGCGCTTGCCGCGCCGGCGGGTGCATTGCGACCGGCAAGGGAGAGAAGGCCGCGGGCCGCGTGGCACCGCCGCCGCGGGTGGCTCTGTGTGCAGGACACCGGGCCCCGCCCTGTGCCGCCTGCTTGCAGCACGGCGCCGAGCACTACTGCTAGCGGGCGCACGAAGGGCACCGCATAGATGCGGCGCAAGCGCATGTGGCGGCGGAAGCGCTGCGGGCGTGGCTTCAGGCCGCGCAGCCGGCGGGGGCCGGCTCGGTGGCGGCGTCCAACTCCCGTCCGCCGCGCCGCGACACCCCGGGGGGCCAAGGGTGGGATAGGGCAGGCCACAGGCAGGCTCAAACCGCTAACCCCTAACCCTCCCGTCGCAAGAGCGGCCAGGACATTAGAAGCCATCAGCAATCTCGTTAATAGCACAGAACACACACACACACACACACACACACACACACACACACACACATACACCCAATGCAACACAGCCCCGGGGCATACCTCCACAAAATACACCCAAAGTGCATCAGACCGCTAGTACCTACCAGCAGGCCTACTCGACCTTCACCCCCCCCCCCCCGCCCGACCAAATGCCATGACACTTTCTGAGTGTCTATTTTTTTTCGCACAGCGCTCTTTTCTGGCGCCTTGACCGTGGTTGGGCGCTTACCCACAAAATGCCAGAGCCGGCCGTCTCCCAGCATTGAGGGCCACCCACGGCCTTCACGCAGGGCCGAGCCCCGCGCACAACCGTCGCGGGCCGCCGCCGCCACCGTCGTCGGCAGCGGGAAGAAGCAGCTAGATGACCCCGGCCAGCTCGCGCGGCCACTTATGGCGGCCATAGAGGAGGCCCTATGGCGGCATCGCGCGGCCCTCACAAGGCGCCTCCGCGCGGAGCCCACATTGGAGGGCTATCACCGCTCTCTGCCCCACCTAAGCCGCCGCGACTGGGGCATATTCGCGGGGCTGATGTGGGATTGGCTGCCGGCCGTGACGAACGACATCGAGCGCCTGGCGGGCCTCCCGCGGGGCGCAACCAGGCCGGCGGTCGGCAACAATGTTTCCGGCATGGGCAGCAGCACGGTCGGTGGCGGCGGCGACGACACCAAGGAAGACAGCAACGAGACGCCAGCCGTGCGGCAGGCAGTCGCGGACAAGGAGGCTATCGTGCGCATCGCGCGCGCCGGGGCCCCGCCAGGGCAAGCGGCCGCCACGGCGGAGTGGCCAGAGCTGCTGGCAACATGCGTGCCCCCGCCCACGACGCCCTCCCGGGGCGTGCCGGGGCGGAGGGCCCAGGGGCGTGCCCGCACTAGGGCGCGTCGAGCGGTCGCGTCCGTGGCAGCAGCGGCCGCGGCAGCAGTGGCAGCAGCAGCAGCCATCGCAGTGTCGGTCTCGGCCACAACACGGGCGGCGGCATCGGCAGCCGACGCCGCCGTGGACTCCGTGGAGTCGACGGCGGCAACGTGCAGCGGGCTGGGCCTCATCGAGCAGGGGGCCGTGGTATGTTTGCAGTGCAAGGACCCCCGGAACCTGTGGGGCCCGGTGGGGGTATGGGCGGATGAGCCCTACCCCCTATATGACGCGACGCAGGCTGCCAACGGCGAAGTCTGTGGCGCTACCGGGGCGCCTGGGGCTGGTGGGGACGCATCCCCCAGCGCCCAGGGCGCCATCTGTGACTTTTCTGGCAGCATGCGGGCTGCCAGTGGCGCTGTCTGTGGCGCTACCGGGGCGCCTGGGGCTGATGGGGACGCATCCCCCAGCGCCCAGGACGCCATCTGTGACTCTTCGGGCAGCCTGCAGGCTGCCTATGGCGCTGTCTGTGGCGCTACCGGGGCGCCTGGGGCTGGTGGGGACACATCCCCCAGCGCCCAGGGCGCCATCTGTGACCTTTCGGGCAGCCCACAGGCTGCCAATGGCGCTGTCTGTGGCGCTACCAGGGCGCATGGGGCTGGTGGGGACGCATCCCCCCGCGCCCAGGGCGCCATCTGTGACCTTTCGGGCAGCCTGCAGGCTGCCAATGGCGCTGTCTGTGGCGCTACCGGGGCGCCTGGGGCTGGTGGGGAAGCATCCCCCAGCGCCCAGGGCGCCATCTCTGGCTTTTCGGGCAGCATGCAGGCTGCCGATGGCGCTGTTTGTGGCGCTACCGGGGCGCCTGGGGCTGGTGGGGACGCATCTGCCAGCGCCCAGGGCGCCATCTGTGCTAACCCCACGGCCCTTACCCGCTTATCTGGGCACCCAGGGGGGAGGGGGGCGGAGGTGGTCACGACCAGCCCCCCCGTGGCGTTGACCCAATGCCCTAAGGCATCAGAGGGCTGCATTGTTCTTGAGGATGTCTCACAGGGAGGGGGGTGGCAGCAGGAGAAGCTAGAAGATGAGCTGTGCACTCGTACGTGCATAGAGGAGCTCCAGGTGGCGACGCTGGGGCTCCTGATGGGTAGGTTTCGGGAGGGGGGGCTGCGCTCTGCCCCCCCCTCCCCCATCAATTTAAGCCCTAACCCGCCCCCGGGCCGCCTGCCCTGTGCGGCGCCCTGGGGGTCAGATGCCGTATGCTCTGGCGGGGAATGGGGCTTTACCCCCCCCCTCCACTGCCCTCACCCCAGCCTCCTGCCCCCCAGACCACGGGGCCAGGGGAGGGGGGGCGTGGCGGCTCCGCCGCCATCTTTGAGGGGGCCATTGGCCCAGCCCACCAGCGGTGGGAACGGAGGGGCCCAGCCGGTTGCCAGAGCCGCCGGCCTCTCTGTTAGTTGTGGGGCCCAGCTGGCTTTCGTTTCAGCTAGCCCAGTGATGCCACAGGCTAGGGAACCCCCCCCCCCCCCGTGCAACCCGAGCCCGCGCTCAGGGCACAAGGTGCGTACATGGGGGGAGGGGGATCACAATCACCCCCTCCCACCACAGGAGCATCCAGCAGCACCGGCGCTGAAGCTGGGGCAGTCGGTTTCGGCAACCGCCAGCCCGGAGGAGGTACATGAGGGGACGTCGGCTTCAACCGCTGCCGGCCCAGCGGAAGAGGCATGGGGGGTGGGGATTCCGGACCGCCCCCTCCCCCCTTCGTGGCCGCAGGCAGCGGCACGGGTGGTCCTGGGGCACAGCCCAGGAGGGGGGCACGCCCCCCCAGCAGGAGGCAAGGAGGCGCCGGCTCCGGCGCACCAGGGGGGCAGCAGGGTGCCGGTGATGGCGCACGGGAGAGCCTCCAGTGAGGTGACCTGAGTCGAGGGCGGACGTCCTTCCGCCGCGCCGCCACATACCGGGGGGCCGGGGGAGGGATAGGGCAGGCTTCAGGCAGGCTCTAACCCGCTAACCCCTAACCCTCCCGTCGCAAGAGCGGCCAGGACATTAAAAGCCACTGATCTCGTTAATAGCAGGGGGGGGCTGCAGCTGCAGCAACAAGCGGGCGTCTTGCCCTCCGGAGGGTCGGCGGTCGTGCCAGCCCCCATGATCAGGGGGGAGGGGGGAGGCCCAGCAGGGCAGCGGACGGCGGCGTCGCCCCGGGGCGGCACACAGGGCCCAGGTCAGGGCCACGGGAGGGCCTCCGAGGAGGGCACACAGCCTCAGGACGGCGTCCTTCCGCCGCGCCGCGACATACCGGGGGGCCGGGGGTGGGATAGGGCAGGCTTCAGGCAGGCTCTAACCCGCTAACCCCTAACCCTCCCGTCGCAAGAGCGGCCAGGACATTAATAGCCATCAACAAAATCTCGTTAATAGCACAGAACACACACACACACACACACACACACACACACACACACACACACATACACCCAATGCAACACAGCCCCGGGGCATACCTCCACAAAATACACCCAAAGTGCATCAGACCGCTAGTACCTACCAGCAGGCCTACTCGACCTTCACCCCCCCCCCCCCGCCCGACCAAATGCCATGACAAGGATTTGCTCAGACCTACGATGCACTGGACATGGCCCAGCAGCACTGGTCGCCCAATGGCATCTTTGTGTGCTTATGTGGACTGTCTTGTCCTAGTTTCCAAGAAAAGGCAATCGAGCCAAGAGCAACACCCGAACACCCACACCACCCGCGCTGCATGACCCACCCACCCCCTCCCTGCAGGGGTTTAGGGCGGGAGGGGGGCGGAGGAGATGCGGAGGGGGCGGCGCCTATCGAGGGCGTCGACGCCGCCGCCCATGCGCAGCGCCCCGATCTGCTTTAGATCAGCGGCGGGGGCGGCTGCCGGGCTTTGGGGTGAGCACGGTGTGCACCAGCGGGCCGTCGCTGACACAAGGGGGTACGGGCAAGGCCGTGCTTCTGTGCGGGGACGTTGAGCCTAACCCGGGGCCCCGCTTGGGGGGGGGTGTTGCCACTGACCATGGCCATGATGGCCCTATTGGCCCTCCTAATGGTTGCTCTAGGCCATGTGTGGATGTGGGCTGCACAACCAGCCTTTTTGTGGCCACCGGTGGCGGCAGTGGCCCCACTCTTATGCGCCAGGGTGCAGTATTGTTAGGCCCTGATGGCGCTCCAATGTGCGCACGCTCGTGGAAGGGTCCAGCCTGGACACGCCCCAGCTTTGACCTATTCAGGGGTCCACTCTTATGAGGCCCCAGCTGTGACCCGTGCCAGGGCCCAATCTTGTCAGGCCTTGATGGCGTTTCCATGTGCGCGCGCCCGTGGAGGGGTCCAGCCTGGACAAGCCCCGGTTTTGACCTATGCAGGGGTCCAGTCTTGTCAGGCCTCAGCGCTGACCCGTGCCAGGGCCCAATCTTGTCAGGCCTTGATGGCGTTCCAATGTGCGCGCGCCCGTGGAGGGGTCTAGCCTGGACAGGCCCCGTTTTTGACCTATTCAAGGGTCCAGTCTTGTCAGGCCCCAGCGCTGACCCGTGCCAGGACCCAGTCTTGTCAGGCCCCGGCACTGACTTGTCAGGGGGTCCTGCTCTGCCCAGCCCCAGCTCTGACCTGTTCCGGGGTCCAGTCTTGTGAGGCCCCGGCACTAACCTGTGCAGGGGTTCGGTCTTGTTAGGCCCCGGCACTAACCAGTGCGGGGGTCCGGTCTGGTCAGGCCCTAGCCCCAACTTGCGCAGGGCGGTGTGGGGCAGACCGGGTAGACCGGGGGCGCGTCGCTGCTTGGTGTCGAACATTGCTGAACGGCGACGTCCACCCCCACCCAGGGCCGCTGCGGACGGCCATCGTCAAGACGCGTCATTGCGTCTACACATGGACGAAGTGACGTCAGGGGACGTGGGCGTCATTGTGGTCTAGGAGACGAAGCTGCCCGCGTCAGGGCAGCGGGTACTTCGCGGGGCGTTGCGCGAACGGCGGTGTATGGTGTTCTGGGGAGCACCCCTTGAGTCTTGGGGGCAGGGGATCTTGGACGTTCCGGAGGGGGGCATCGCGGTGCTCGTGCGTGACGGGCACGCGGCGGAGGCGGCAAAGCTACCCAAAATGAGGCGGTTAGACCCGTTGGCGTGGGACCTGTGGCTGTCGGCGAGGTTCTTGCATGTGCGCGTCGCCGTGCAAACAGGCAGCACCGTGCTACATGTGCTGTGTGTCTATGGGGTGCTGGGCAAGCCGGAGCTCAATACAGAGCTGTGGGACTCGGTACTCCAGTACGCACCGCGGCTGGGGAACGCCCCGTGTGTCATCGGTGCCGATTTTAATTTTTCCCTGGGGGAACTGGGGGCGGTGCCGCCAGTGGTCGTGGGGCACTTGCTGATCCAGCGGCTAGTGGACGTGGACGCCGCCTTTGCAGCAGGCACGGGGCACTCCCCTCAGTGCTCCTTCCATCGGCAAGGGGTGCACCCGGGCGCCCGCATAGACGGGGTCCTTGCAGACCCGCGTGTGGCGGCCATGGTCACGGACGTCGCGGCGCTGCCCTGCAAGGGCATCCTGGGACACCTCCCGGTGGTGTTCACCATGGCCATGGAGCGGGCCACGCAGCGCCTCGTCTGCCCGGTGCCCTCCCAACCGGTGCAGGTGCCGAAGAGGGAATTGGTCTTGCAGATGGATCTTGGAGCTGGAGGAGCGGCTGACGGCGCCATTGCAGCCAGACTGGCACCGGCAGCTGGCATCGCAGGAGGTGGACGCGCTGTGGTCTTACTAGACGTGGGCAGCAGAGAAGTCCCTCTTGCAGCTGTCGGTGCCCGCCCTGCAGCCCGAGGACGTCGACGAGGCCTACCCGCTGCTGGTGGCGCCCATGGCCCTGCAGTGAGGGCGGGGCACGGCGGCCTTGATCCGCGAGGTGTGACAGTGCCCCAAGCAGATTCGGGCAGGCGGAGGGCCGAAGACGCCAGCTCTGGCCCGCATACACGCTGTGCAGGGAGCGGTGCGATCGTTGCGGTAGCAGGCACCTCCCCCCCCCCACCCGCCGGCCGAAAGGGCGCAAGGAAGGGGGGAGAGCACGTCCCACTTGTGGTGCGCGCTGCGCCGGTGGGTGCAGCGGCTGCTTGAGTTGCAGAAGCCGGAGCTAGCCCGAGTTCCGCTAACGCCGCAGGCGGTAGCCAACGAAGGGGCGCCGGTGCCGTCCGCGGCGGTACTGGACGAGTGCATTGTGCAACTAAAGAGACTAGCGGCCGCTCAAGTGCAGCGGGAAGACCGGGAGCGCGTGCAGGCGTGGCGGGCCTGGCTGCAGGCCGAGTGGGGAACCAAGCCGGGTGCCGTCTACCGCTGCCTCAAGAAGGAGGGGTTCCCACCGCCGGTGGTGTTTATTGCGCGAGCGGATGGACACCTCACGGCCAATGTCCGGGAGATCGACGAGGTGCTCCGCGCGGTGTGGGGGCCCATCAACCGGAGTACGCGGAAGGGCCGAGGCCATGCCCGGAGGCATTCTTGGCCAAGTACGGGCACCTGCTGCATGGGATGCCCATGTTGGCCAAGCCAGTGACAGGGCTGTATCTCACGTGCCGCCTCATGGCCTTGCGCCCATTGGCCATGGGCCTCGACGGGCGGAGCCTACACGATCTTCGGGCCCTCCCGGACCGGGTGCCGCATTGGTTGGCCCAGCTCCTCACGCTAATTGAGAAGATGGGTCAGTGGCCCACGTCGCTGGCCTAGGGATACACCTCCCTCATCCCCAGGCCGGGGGGGGAGGGGCCATTGGGCACGCGCCCGCTGACGGTCTTGTCCATGGTGTACAGACTGTGGGCACGGACGTGTTTGTGGGAAGTGATGCTTGCAGCAAGACTGGGTCCATCCGCGGGCCTACGGTTTCCGCCTGGCGCGGGGGACCGTAGACGCGGCCACAGTCACCCAGGTCCCCCTGGAGCTAGCCCAGCTCAAGCGATGGCGACTGGAGGGGCTAAGCCTCAACTGCGTCAAGTGCTGTGACCTCATCCCACAAGCGGTGGTGTTGCGGATCGCCCGCGAGCTAGGCATGGACAACGGGGTGCCACGTGCCTTGGCGGCCATCTATCGGCAGCTCCGGCGGGCGTTCCGTCCGGCGGGGGCGCTAGGGGCGTGGTGGCAGGCCACCGACGGCATCTTGCAGGGTTGCCCGCTCAGCGTCATTTTGATCAATCTCCTCAGGACAGTGTGGAAGATGGAGATTGACACCATGAGGCGCCACATCGTCGTGACGACCGCCGCCCTCCTGCCGCTGCTCGAACAGCCCCGGGCAGCGCCAGGGCAGCCGCTGCCCTCGCCGCGCCTACGGGCACAGGGCCCGGGGCGCGAGGACGTATGCCCCGTGGGGTATGCGGACGACACCCAGGCCATCACGCTCGAGCCCCGGCCCGGAGCGCGAGGGATCCCCGGCTTGCAAGCAGTCGTGGACCGCACGGCCGTCTGGCTAGCGGACACCGGGCAGAACGCCAACGCCGGGAAGTCCAGCTCATGGAGGCTGAGCGACCGGCAGGCGTGGCCGGTCACCCTGCACGGAGTGTCGATCCCGTTGGCACGGGAGTTAAGCAGCTCGGGGTGGGGGTACGCCTGGACCCAGAAGGAGGCACTGGACTGGTGCTCCAGGAGCGATTCGCGGCCGCCATTTTGCGGCGAGTGGGATGCCTACTGACGTTCTGCATGCGGGAAGTGGCCATTGGTACACTAGCCCTCGCCAAGGCAATGTACGGAGTGGAGCTCGCGGACGTCGGCTGCCGGGACGTGGCGCGGCTAGAGGTGGCCGCGGTCCTCGCCCTCTGGGGACCCACGCGCACCTCAGGGGCAAAGGAGGTGCTATGGGCGGTCCCGGTGCCGGGGCACCGCGTATCACCAGTTTGGCGCCTCCAGTATTTGACAGCCCTGCCGCTAGCCCGCCAGTCACGCACGCAAGGAGCCGGACAGGTGCTGGTCCGGGCAATACTGGAGGGAACCGACCGCCCGCCGGACACAGGACCAGTGGGCAGGGCCTTGCAGTCGGTCCGGCACCTGTGCTGGGAGGCCGTGCACGGCTGGTGGGTATGGCGTGTGCCGGGGCAGCGCGAATAGCTACACCTGGGCCTCGGGGACGGGGGCGAGGTATGCCACCGGGTGCGGGAGTCGCAGCGTTACACCGCTTTGGCGGCACTAGAACGGTGCCAACCAGCTGCCTTTGGGGGGCTAGGGGCAGAGGTATGAAGGCCTGCCTTCACCCGGGGCATGACGGTGGCTAGCTGGGAGACAGAGCGCTCACTGCTACGAGCGCTGCAAGCCGGGGCGATGTGGACCGGGGCACGGGTTCAGAAGCATCCAATTTCGTATTTAGCAACCTGCCCCTACTGCGGGGACCCCCTTGAGACAGAGGTACATCTCCTATGGGACTGCCCGCGGTGGCAAACACAGTGGGCCGCCTGGCTCCCGCTGGTGTGGGGCGAGGCAGCGCAGCTGCTGGCACTGGGCCTCCCGTCAGCATGGCTGGTGTGCCTCCGCACGACGGGCCTTTTGCCGGTAGCATTGGTCCGACCGGAGGAGGTGGATCAGGCGGGCTGGCTCATGTACCACCTGTATGGCATGTATCTGGCGGTGCCTTCGGCACGCATGGGAGCGGACGTCGCGGCACGTCGAGACGCGGGGGCGGGCCCCTCGTTCTTTGCAATTGTGCGCAGCCGCCTTCCCGATGCGCGCCGGGGCTACTCTTGGGGACAACTTGGCGCAGGCCCACATCCTCCGGCGCCACCAACGGCGCCGCCCGCTTTGCGCGCCGGGCCGCCGCCGGGGTCGCCGTGCGAGGCGTCCTTTGGGATGGTGCTCTTGCAGTGGGCCAGCCGACAGCGGTGGGTAATAGGGCAGGGCCACGTGACGTACGTGGAGGTGGCACCTGGACTTCGAGGCCCACGCGGGCTCTCCCGGCCCTCAGCAACCACCGACTGCCGGGGGTCACACTGCCAGTACGCACCAGGGGCCAAGTGCTGAAAATGGCCCTGGATGCGCTGCAGCCGCATTTGCAAGCAGGGGACCTTCTGCAGGGCAAGGAGGTGTGGATGGCCAAATCCCTTTTGCCGCCGGGGGGCTTCGGGTGTGTGGGGAGGGCGGCGCGCCCACTGTTCGGGCGCCATGCCGTTCCAAATGGCCCAACTGGAGGCGCAGTGCCGCACACTATGGACGCGGCGCCTGGCGTGGCCGGGAGCGAGGCGGTAGGATGTGTTCCTATTGGATTACCTCCCCCCGGCAGGACCAAGGCAGAAGCCCCTGCGGCCCTTTCAGCCCTTGCCGCGTCGGCGGGTGCAGCGCGACCGGCAAGGGGTAGGAGGCGGAGGCGCGGGCTGCGTGGCACCGCCGCCGCGGGTGGCCCTGTGTGCACGACACCGGGCCCTGCCCTTTACCGCCTGCGTGCAGCGGGGCGCCGAGCACTGCTGCCAGCGGGCTCACGAAGGGCACCGCATGGACGCGGCGCAAGCGAACGTGGCGGCGCAAGCGCTGCAGGCATGGCTGCAGCCCGCACAGCCGGCCGGTCTGTGGCGGCATCCTAGGCCGCGCCGGGCTCGCCAAGCGCACGCAGACGCCTCCGCTCGCGGTCTCCCTCAACAGCGCGTGTGACGTGACGAGCGCGCCCAGCAAAGCACGAGTGCGCGCGACGCCCGGAGAAGCTCTCAGCCCCCCCCCCCCCCATGCGTCTCCCGGGGGGGTCGGGGGCACAGCCTAAGCGTCTCCAGTATGTTAAACGAGCAGTGAGGGCTCAGGCAGCCCTTCCCGCCCTGGGGGAACACGGGGAACGGCTGCAGGCGTCAGGAGCGCCGGCAGGGCGCCCGGATGGAGACACACGAGTGGGGCGGGGGGGGTACAACCGCGTCCTCATCTCCCCCCCCTCCCGAGGGCTGGCGGATATTTTTGGGGACATCTCCCGCCGGCTGACTGCGGCGCGGGCGGGGTCATCAGCCACAGCGGAGGGCATTGACCCCCTCGCGCGGGTTCGTGGACCCCCCCCCAAGGGGGGGGGGGGGGGCAGGAGCAGGGGACATCGGTCGACCCCCACCCCCATCCCTCGGGGGGCGGCGCGCAAGGGGCGGAATCGGCGACCTCCGCAGCACAGGTGGAGCTGGACCAACCCTCCCCCCCACGGGCCGTGCCGGGGCAACCAGGGCAGCTTTCCTCCCCCCCATGGAAAAGGGCACAGCGGGTGGGGGGGAAACGAACAGGGCATCCACGGCGGCCTATGCAGACCCTGTGTGATGAGCACAGGGCCCAGCATGCAAGTCATGCAAGGGGCACAGGGCGGTGCGGCACTGCTATAGACGCCACCACGAGCGGCATCCTAGGGTGCTGCGGGGGGGGGGGGGGTCAACGGTGTCTGCCGGTTCATGGGGGGCTGCAGCAGCAACTGGGCACTATGCCCTTCGGAGGGCCGGTGCGTGCGCCAGCTCCCTCGTCCGGGGGAGGGGGAGGGGGTCGAGCGGGGCCGGGAGCAGCGGTGCTGCCGCGCGGGGGCACGCAGGAGCCGCAGCACGGCCACGGGAGGGCCTCAGAGGAGGGCACATAACCCGAGGCGGACGTCCTTTCGCCGCACCGCGACACACTGGGGGGCCAGGGGAGGGATAGGGCAGGCCACAGGCAGGCACTAACCCGCTATCCCCTAACCCTCCCGTCGCAAGAGCGGCCAGGACATTAAAAGGCTTCAACCTCGTTAATGGCATAGAACACACACACACACAGACACACGCACACACACACCCAACACAACACAGCCCCGGGGCATACCTCCACAAAATTCACCCCAAGTGCATCAAACCGCAAGTACCTACCAGCAGGCCTACTCGACCTTCACGCCCCCCGCTCCCCCCCCCCCCCGACCAGAGGCCATCACAAGGATTTGCTACCAACGATGCACTTGACATGGCCCAGCAGCACTGGTCGCCCCATGGCATCTTCGTGTGCTGATGTGGACTGTCTTGTTGTAGTTTCCCGGAAAAGGCCATCGAGCCAAGAGCAAGAGCCCAAAGCCCACACCGCCTGCGCCGCATGACCCGCAGCAGACACTCTGGTTGTTCCCTACGCTTTGTTGTGTGGCACGCACCCTGGCCCCTATGCTTGGGTAGGCCTCGCTTTGTGTACAGGGCGGTCTCTAAGGACATGGTTGTTATCTGTGGTTTGTATGGTTTTCCTCAACAGCAAACCCACAAAGACCGCCCTATTCTCTTCCAACTGCTGTCTGTTACCCTCCAACTGCCATCGCTCACCCTCCAACCGCCTGTTTACCCTCCAACGGCTGTGGGTCACGTTATGACCGACTGTCTCAGTGTAGCAGCCGCGGGGTTTTCGTTTTTTTCTGCTGCCAAAGGACGGCTTGACTTTGTACCCCTCAGCCCAAGGCGCATCTCCACAAGCACACACACACACACACACACACACACACATGCTGCCTCCTTGGCCTTGCGTGGACAGCCGCTCCTCATGAAACGCCCCCTTGCACAAACCTCAGCGTGACACCCTGTTTTGGGACCTTCCCGTTGATGAGCCTCTCTGAGTACGTATGCCAATTGTGCGCACTGGTTTGCCTCTGCATCTCAGATACGGCATGTTCCGCAGTAGCAGTTAAAAGAAAGTTAACAGTTTCATGAAATCAACTCAAGTTAGATCAACAGAACAATTGAATTGACAATTAGAGATTGGCAAGACATGTCAAACATGATGATCCACGCATGCGCAAGTTTTCTCAGCCCCAGCCCACGATAAGTTGTGGCCAACGGGTGCAACCAAGTCCGCCAGCCAAACTGCTCCACACACATTGTGCATCGATAGGGCACACAAAGAGGAAATGGGCGACGTTGCATTTTTTTGTCCCAGGCTGCCACCAAACACCCCCTAGTAGCTACCCCTGAGCGGGCCTCTCTCACACACAAGCAGGGCGGTGTCGTGGGGTAATTGTGCTGTCATTGCTCCGGGAGTCCTTGAGACTGAACATACCGGTGTAGAGGCCCAGCCGCGCTACGGGAGGTAAATGCTGAGGCTGTGGGAATCCGGCCCTCCTACGGGCTATTTCCGAACGCAACCAAAGGCCAGCTCCAACTTGATTATGCGTTTGTCTGTGCCGGGGAGAGGGGGGGCTCAGTGCATTGGACCCGCCGCTTGTAAAAAGGTACCCCTCCCCCACATAAAGATCTGAGATGGCTTCCTCCCTTCCCCGGCAAACAAACACACACACACACAAACATAACTACAATTGCCACTACGACTGTGACTACAACAACAGCTCCGATTACTACTACGACTACGATTATGACTACAACTGTGGTTACAATAATGACAACGTCTGAAACTCCAACTCCGACTGTGGCTCTGACCGACACAGCTCATTCCAGAACAAGCCCCTTGGTGTGTGGGGGGAGAGGGGCCAGGGGTGCTGCCTCCCCTTTGGAGCACCATCCCTGACGTGCACGGTCTGGGCCTGGTGCTGTATGCCCCTTGCTTTTGGCAGGAGGTCTCCCGCCGATATTGAATGCGTGGAGCTGGACAACTAATGCAGGTCCCATGTGGAGTCGTGAACAAAGGGGCCGTGTCGCAGGGGCCCTCAGGCAGCACAGATCTGCAGGAGGACCCAGCCCAAACAGGAAATCACTTGGGGCTCTTGGACACAGGCCTGTGGGCTGCTGTACATTCTTTTGCCTGTTGGTGGCATGGGATGCCCTTTGTGTGCCATGGACCCGTGTGTCGTCGAGCCTTGAGCTGGTGTCGGTCACGATTCGTTGTCTCAGGGCAGGGGAGGGGGGGGCTTTTGGGGGGCCTTTTCTTTGCCCCTCCCACCCCTTTTCCTTCCTTAAGGATCCTGAGCCCCCCTTCCAAAAAGAAAGCAACGCTTGGTGCACTGCCAACCACGGTCAGTTACCGCCAACGGCCTCCAATTGGTGGCCGGTCTCGAGTTTGGAATTTTGTTTCATTGCTCCCCTGTGTGTTGTAGAACGAAGCAACACCCATGGCTTTGTTATGTACAATCCCCCCCTCCTGTTGTGAGAGCAGCGCCTGTGTCAGAGTAACAGTAGGTGTTGTTTCTGTCAAATCACCTTGAAGAGAGTTGTTAGATCAAGCGCAGGCGCGGACACCATATACCCCCCCCCCCCCCCTTCGGGGTCATTCGCCCAGGATACCTAAAGTTATGGTACTGGATGTTTAACCCTTGTAGAATCATCATTTTTTGGAGAAAAAATGATCCCCCAATGAATTTTCCGATTTTGAAGCCCCTACCCCCCGTACCCGGGTACCAGGGGGTCGGGTTCAAAACTTCTTTGCTGTTATGTGTGGATTCAGACCTAGGTGGTGAAGAATTGTTTTCTTGTATACGGACCCCCTAACCCATGCCAGGGTCCTGGGTCCCAACTCCGGGTACCCCCAGTCAGCCCCTGCCCATATGGCCTTGCTAGTGAGGACTGAGCTGTTGTTACGCTGGTTAGGCCGTTTAGTGGCACCTGAATTTTTTTTCAAAATTAGACGTTTTCTGAAACTTGTGTGTCGCCCCTGGGATGGGTTTGGGTGATCATTTGGTGACAATAAGGGTACTTGAGCGCCCCTGGGGACCCACGTAGCAGCCGCTGAGATAATGTAGCCCGAGGCATGGGACCCCCAAAAGCCCCAAAATTGCAGTTGTGTAGGCTCCCTAGGGACACTTGAAAAAATTTCAAAATTCAACTTTTTCTGAAACCCTTCGGTCGCCCCTGGGATCGGTTTGGGTGATCATTTGGTGGCAATACGGGTACTTGAGCACCCATGGGGTCCCACGTAGTGGCTATCAGGCAGCCAGGGCCATGGGCCCCCTAAAACCCCCGATATTGCTATTGTGTAGGCAGTTTAGGGGGCGTATTGCGTGCTGTGCTCGCGCTATGCACAAAGTTTGTACAATACCACACCCAAACTGCATAGTAGTGCCTAGTATCAATAACAACGAGCCCTAGGAGTACCGGGTGCGGTCATCATCCCGGCTGTAGTCTCCTCACATCGCTAGAGGCTAAGAAGTGCGATCCCCCGCCATCGCAACGGTCGAATACACCGTCTACGACCGTGTCACAACCACGCGCCGCAAGCTAGCCGGCACAGTGCCCCTCCGCTTCAACCGCAAGTAGTCCATCTCTACCGGTGCAGTGCACGTCACATTTGCAGTCGGCACCGGGGTTGGGACATTCACGCTCACGGGTCAGATGGCCTTCAGGCTCAACAAGAAAGCCGAGGCCTAAAAGAGGGCGCGCTCCGAAGACTACGGCACACTCTCATGTGGAAGCTGCATTAGCAGTTTTCCACCGTTGACAGCTCAAAAATCGAAAATTTTCAAATCACCTCGTAGAGGCTGTTAGATGGAAGGCACGCGGGCCCGTATACTGGGGGGGATCAAAATTTGGCAGAGGCGAAATATGGCATTGTGCAATTTGGCACAACAAAATTCTACCACATTTTGCCACGGCATTTAAGGATCAAAGCCATTTGCTTAGGTCCCTGGGACCTGTGGCAAGCATCATACTAAAAATTTTTTTTCTTGGTCAACGCCATACCAAGCAGTGTCCGCACCAAATCCCCCCCCCCCCCCCCGCAGTATGTGGGAAAACGCCACATACCGCCCTTTTGCGCCTTTTCGGGCATATTCGCGTACCCTACCTCAAGGGGTTGAATTGTTAGTTGAACCCCTTGTAAAATCATTTTTTTGTCCGATGAATGCATCCCCCAATGAGTTTTTGATCCGGACCCCCCCTCCACTTGAAACCCGCTTTTTTGCTCTTTTGAGGGGGGGGTCAAAAATGTCGAAACCCCCCCCCTTTTCGGGCTGAAAATCAAAGCGGGACGACTGCTGATGCAGTTTATGCCCTTTTCAGCCACTTTTGCTATATTGACGGTTTTGGCGACCTTATTGACCCCGTGGTACCCATTCAAAGGGTTGCACGCAAGGATGTTGTGACGGTACATGCCTACTAGGATAGAAGCGGACGTTTTTTGCAGCCTCTAGCCTTCCCTAGGCCTGGTCAGCGCCCGTGTAAAAGACGCAAAATGACTGTCTCCGCCTATACATGTGTGTATGGGCTGGTACACAACCTGCTGACGCAGTTTTTCACCCCAGGTAGCCCAAAAATGGAAGTTTCCGAAGCTCACTTTTTTGACGTTGTGGCCATCTGAAATGACCATCCAAGCTATTTAAAGCATGTTTTAGGCAGCATTTATGTCTTTTTCACCCCATTTGGGTGTTGGGTGCTGGGTGGGGTTCTCCCAAGGGAATGAATGATACGCAACCTGCTGGTGCAGTTTTTCACCCTGGGTAGCTCAAAAATCAAAGTTTCCGAAATTTAGTTGTTTGATATCGTGACCACCCAAAATGACCATCCCAGCTATGTAAAGCATGTTTTAGGCAGCATTTATGTGTTTTTCACCCTACTTAGATATTAGGTGCGGGGTGGGGTCGGGTGGGGGTTTTCTCCTAATGGAATGGTATACAACTTGCTTGCGCACGTTTCAGCTTGGGCAGCTCACAGGAAGGAAGGAAGCAAGCTAAATGGAAGAGTGTCTATTGTGTAGTTGTTGTTGTTATGTGCACACGATGTGCCCTCAAGGTCTCCACTATGCGTGTTGTGTATGTCTGGTATGGGCTGTTATGCATGTCTCTACGCCCTTGGCCCTTCATGGGCCATCGATGCATCCCCGTTGTGCTTTTGTGTGAAGCTTCCGAAACTTAGTTTTCTGATATTGTGACCACCTAAAATGACGATCCAACCTATGTAAAGCATGTTTTAGGCAGTATTTATGTGTTTTTCACCCTATTTGGGGTATTGGGTGCCCGGGGGGGGGGGGGTTTCTCCCTGGGGAATGGTATACAACTTGCTTGTGCAGTATTTCACCCTATGTAGCCAAAGTTTCTGAAACTTCATTTTTTGATGTTGTGACCACTTAAGATGACCATCCAAGCTATGTAAAGCACATTTCGGCGGTATTTTTTTTCACCATATTTGGGGTGTTGGGTGCGGGGGGGGGGGGGGGGTTCTCCCAAGGGAATGGTACACAACTAGCTTATGCATCTTTCCAACCCGGCCAGCTCACAAAAGCAAGTTTTCCGAAACTTAGTTTTGTGATATTGTGACCACTTAAGTTGGCCATCCACGCTATGTAAAGCATGTTTTGAGTAGGATTTCTGTGTTTTTTACCCTATTTGGGGTGTTGGGTGTGGGGGGTTTTGCCAAGGGAATGGTATATAGGTTGATTCTGCAGTTTTTCACCCTGGGTAGCTCAAAAGTCGAAGTTTCCAAAACACAGTTTTTTGATATTGTGACCACCTAAAATGACCATCCAAGCTTTGCAAGTGTTGGGTGTGTGTGAGGGGGCTTGCAAGGGATTCATACACAACTTGCTAGCGCAGTATTTCACCCTGGGTAGCTCAAAAATCAAAGTTTCCCAGATTTGTTTGTTTGAAATTGTGACCACCCAAAATGACCATCTCAACTATGTAAAGCATGTTTTAGGCAGTATTTATGTGTCTTTCACCCTATTTGGGGTGTTGGTTGTGGGGGGTTCTGCCAAGGGAATGATGTACAACTTGCTTCTGCAGTTTTTCACCCTGGGTAGGTCCAAAATCGAAGTTTCCGAAGCTCAATTGTTTGATATTGTGCCCATCTGAAATGACCATCCAAGCTATGTAAAGCATGTTTTAGGCAGCATTTATGTGTTTTTCATCCGTTTTAGGGTGTCGGGTGCAGGGGAGGGGGTTCCCAAGGGAATGGTATACAACTTGCTGATGCGGGTTTTCACCCTAGGTAGCTCCAAAATCCAAGTTTCGGACACTTAGTTTTTTTGATATTGTGGTCATCTAAAATGACCATCCAAGCTATGTGAAGCATGTTTTGGGCAATATTTATGTGCTTTTTCACCCTGGTTGGGGTGTTGGGTGCCGGGTGCGGGTCGCCCAAGGGAATGGTATACAACTAGCTTTCACGGTATTTCACCCTGGGTAGCTCAAAGTTCGAACGTTCCAAAACTTAGTTTTTTGATTTTATGACCACCTAAAATGACCATCCAAGCTATCTACAGCATGTTTTAGGCAGTATTTATGTGGTTTTGTCCCTGGGTGGCTGTTGGGTTCCGGGTGGGGGTCTCCCAGGGGAATGGTATACAACTAGCTTTCATGGTATTTCACCCTCGGTAGCTCAAAAATGAATTTTCCCGAGACCTACGTCTATAAAATTGTGACCACCTAAAATGACCATCCAAGCTATGTAAAGCATGTTTTAGGCGGTATTTGTGTGATTTTCACCCTCTTTGGGGTGTTGGGTGCGGGGGGGGGGGGGTTCCCAAGGGGATGGCATACAACTTGCTTGTGCACCTTTCCACTCTTGGTAGCTCAACTATAGAGGTTTCCGAAACTTAGTTTTTTGATATTGTGGCCAGCTAAAATGACCATTGAAGCTATGTAAAGCATGCTTTAGGCGGTTTTTTTTGTTTTTTTGACCGTAGGTGGGTGTTGGGTGCCTGGTGGGGGTCTCCCAAGAGAACGGTATACAACTTGCTCATGTAGCATTTCACCCTGGGTAGCTCAATAATCCGAGTTTCCCAAACTTAGCCTTTTGATATTATTCCCACCCAAAATGACTATCCAAGTTATGTAAAGCATGTTTTATGTGGTTTTCACCCTAGGTGCGATTTTGGGTGTGGGGTGGGTGGGGTTTCCCGATGGACTTGTATACAACGGGCTTATGTAGTTTTTCACCCAGGTAACTCACAATCCAAGTTTCTGAAACTCAGTTTTTTCATAATGCGACCACGTACAATGACCATCCAAGCTATGGAAAGCATATTTTAGGTAGTATTTATGTGTATTCCACCCTAGGTGTGGTGTTGGGTGCGGGGTGGGGTGGGGGGGTTCTCCCAAGGGAATGTTGCACAACCTGCTGATGTAGCTTTTCACCTTGGGTAGCTCAAAAATCACAGTTTCTGCAACTTAGTTTTCTAGATATTGTGACCACGCAAAAGGACCATCCAAGCTAACTAAAGCATATTTTGCGCAATATTTATATGGTTTTCACCATATTTGGCTGTTGGGTGTGTGTGTGTGGGGGGGGGGGGGGGGTTCTCCCAATGGACTTGTACACAACTTGCTTGCGCAGCATTTCACCCTGGGTAGCTCAAAAATCGAAGTTTCCGAAGCTTAGTTTTTTGAATTCGTGGCCACCTAAATTGACAATCCAAGCTATGTACAGCATGTTTTAAGCAGCATTCATGTGTTTTTGACCCTCTTTGGGATGTTGGGTGTGTGGTGGGTGGGGTGTCCCAGTGGACTTCTATACAACATGCTTGTGCTGTTTTTCACCTCGGTAGCTCAAACTCGAAGTTTCGGAAACTTAGTTTTTTAACATTCTGACCACCTAAAATGACCATCCAAGGTATGTATAGCATGTTTTAGGTAGCATTTATGTGGTTTTCACCTTAGGTGGGATGTGGGGTGTGGTGTGGGTGGGGATTCCCATGGACTTGTATGCAATGCGCTTATGCAGTTTTTGCACCCTAGGTAGCTCAAAATCCAATTTTCTGAAAATTAGGTTTTTGATAATGTGACCACCTAAAATGACCATCCAAGCTATGTAGAGCATATTTTAGGTAGTATTTATGTGTATTCCACCCTAGGTGTGGTGTTGGGTGCGGAGTGGGGTGGTTCTCCCGAGGGAATGCTACACAACTTGCCGACGCAATTTTTCACCTTGGGAAGCTCAATATTCAGAGTTTCCTAAGCTCATTTCTTTGATATTGTGACCACCTAAAATGACCATCCAAGCTATGTAAAGCATGTTTTAGGCGGTATTTGTGTGTTTTTCACCCTTATTGGGGTGTTGGGTGCTGGGGGGGGGGGGGGCAGGATTCTCCCAAGGGAATGGTATACAACTTGCTTGCGCACCTTTCCACCCTTGGTAGCTCAAATATTGAAGTTTCCGAAACTTAGTTCTTTGATATTGTGGCTAGCTAAAATGACCATCGAAGCTAGGTAAAGCATGTTTTAGGCGGTTTTTTTTGTGGTTTTGACCGTAGGTGGGTGTTGGGTGTCAGGTGGGAGTCTCCCAAGGGAATGGTAAACAACTTGATCATGCAGTCTTTCACCCTGGGTACCTCAATAATCCGAGTTTCTCAAACTTAGCTTTTTGACGTTATCCCCACGTAAAATGACCATCCAAGCTATGTAAAGCATGTTTTAGGCAGTATTTATGTGGTTTTCACCCTAGCTGGGATGTTGGGTGTGGGGTGGGTGGGGTTTCCCAATGGACTTGTATGCAACGTGCTTATGTAGTTTTTCACCCAGGTAACTCACAATCCAAGTTTCTGAAGATTAGTTAATAATAATAACAATAATAATAATAATAACAATTTTACCACCTAAAATGACCATCCAAGCTATGTAAAGCATATTTTAGGTACTATTTATGTGTATTCCACCCTAGGTGTGGTGTTGGGTGCGGGGTGGGGTGGGGGGGTTCTCCCAAGGGAATGCTGCACAACCTGCTGATGTAGCTTTTCACCTTGGGTAGCTCAAGAATCTAAGTTTCCGAAACTTAGTTTTCTAGATATTGTGACCACTCAAAATGACCATCCAAGCTATGTACAGCATGTTTTAAGCAGTATTTATGTGTTTTTGACCCTCTTTGGGATGTTGGTTGTGTGGTGGGTGGGGTGTCCCAGTGGACTTCTATACAGCATGCTTATGCAGCTTTTCACCTAGGGAGTTCAAAACCGAAGTTTCAGAAACTTAGTTTTTTGACATTCTGACCACCTAAAATGACCATCCAAGCTAAGTAAAGCATGATGTACGCAGCATTTATGTGTTTTCCACCCTATTCGGGTTTTGGGCGTGCGGTTGGGGGTCTCCCAATGGACTTGTATACATTTTGCTTGTGCAGTTGTTGCACCCTGGGTAGCTCAACAGTCGAATTTTCCGAAACTTAGGTTTTTTGATATTGTGGTCAACTAGAATGACCATCCAAGCTATGTAAATCATGTTTTAGGCAATATTTATGTGTCATTCACCCTATTTGGGGGTTGGGTGTGGGGTTGGGTGTGGGGTTTGCTTGCGCAATATTTCACCCTGGGTAGCTCAAAAATCCGAGTTTCCCAAACTTAGTTGTTTGATGTTGGGACCACCAAGAATGACCATCCAAGCTATGTAAAGCGTGTTTCACGCAGTATTTATGTGTTTTTCACCCTATTTGAGATGTTGGGTGTGGGGTGGGTGAGGTGTCGCAATGGACTTCTGTGCAACGTGCTTATGCAGTTTTTCACCTGAGGTAGCTCAAAAATCGAACATCCCGAAACTCTTTTTTATCATAATATGACCATCTAAAATGACCATCCAAGCTAACTTAAGCATGTTATACGCGGCATTTATGTGTTTTCCAACCTAGCTGGGGTTTTGGGTGTGGCCTGGGCGGGGGTCTCCGAATGGATTTGTATACAACTTGTTTATGCAGTTTTGCACCCTGGGTAGCTCAAAAATCGAAGGTTCTGAAACTTAGTTTTTTTGATTCTGTGACCACCTAGAATGACCATCCAAGCTATGTAACGCATGTTTTGCACAGTATTAATGTGTTTTCCACCCTAGGTGCGTGTTGGGTGCGGGGTGGGGGTCTCCCAAGGGAATGGTACCCAGCACCCAACGCCCACCTAGGGTGAAAACCACATAAATACTGCCTAAAACATGCTTGACATAGCTTCGATGGTAATTGTGGATGGCCACAATATCAAAAAAGTTTAGTTTCCGAAACTTCGATTTTTCAGCTACCCGGGGTGAAATACTACGCAAGCAAGTTCTGTACCATTCCCTTGGGAGACCCCCACCCAGCACCCAACACCCAACTAGGGTGAAAAACACATAAATACCCCCTAACACATGCTTCACATAGCTTGGATGGTCATTTTAGGTGGTCACATTATCAAAAAACTAAGTGTCACAAACTGCGATTTTTGAGCTACCCAAGGTTAAATACTCTCCAAGGAAGTTGTGTACCAGTCTATTGGGAGGACCCCCCCCCCATCCTGCACCCAACACCCAAATAGGGTGAAAAACACATAAATACTGCCTAAAACATGCTTTACTTAGCTTGGATGGTCAATTTAGGTGGTGACAATATCAAAAAACTACGTGTCAGAAACTGCGATTTTTGAGCTACCTACGGTGAAATACTGTGCAAGCAAGTTGTGTATTCACCCTAGGTAGCTCAAGAATCGAAGTTTTCGAAACTTAGGTTTTTGATAATGTGGCCATCTGAAATGACCATCCAAGCTATGTAAAGTATGTTTTACCAAGTATTTATGTGTTTTTCACCCTAGTTGGGTGTTGGGTGCCGGGTGGGGGTCTGCCAATGGGATGGTCCACAACTGGTTGATGTAGTTTTTCGCCCTGGGTAGCTCAAAAATCAAAGTTTCCAAAACTTAGTTTTTTGAATTCGTGACCACCAAAAATGACCATCGAAGCACAGTGAAGCATGTTTTAGGCAGTATTTATGTGTGTTTCACCCTATTCGCATGTTGGGGTGCCGGGGGTGGTGATGCTCAGGGTAGGTGGACTTGCCGAAGGCAATAGAATTTCTTTAGTGATATTCTGACCGTTCAATATGATCAAATACTATATGTACAGCATGTTTTTAGACTCTCTTTATGTGTCTTTCACCCTATTGGGGTGTTTGCAGCGGGGGGTGTCCCAAGCGGGATGGGGCACACTGTGCTTATGCAGTTTTCCACCCTCGACAGCTTAAAATTGGAATTCTTCGAAACCGATTTTTTGATATTCTGACCATTCACAATGATCAAGTATCCCATGTAAAGCATATTTTAGCCCCTCTTTATGTGTTTTTCTCCCTATTTGGGTGTTTGCATGGGGGTGTGGGGCTTCTGAGTGATTTTGTGACTAACTGACTGATGGACGGACTGTGCACCTCCCCTCTTCGAGGTGCTTTGCCGATTGGCAAGAGAATTTGGCATTCCAGTGGTGCCCTCACAAGGGGAGAGGGGGATAGTTTGGCGGGTGCGGCCCCTGTGCCCAACCCCGCTGCGTCTATGACCTGGAGCGGATTGGTAGGTCTGCATGTGTGAGACTGGCAGACAGAGGCGGGAGGTGGAGGTCGAACATGCGGATAACCTCCGGCCCCAACGAACCTTTTGTTGGTCTCCTCTGCCTTGCGGGGCCCCCGAGGGCGTGGGAAAGCGCCGTGTGCTCCCTCAGGCCCGGGGCTCAGGGCACCGACCTCGGGACCTCCTGCTCTGCTGTCCCAAGGGATGGCCGCGGGGCCACGTGCGCCCTGTCTGACAAATGGATGGCGTGTGGTGTCCGGGGCCGGAGCCATGTGGGACATGAGTGCCTGGCAGACAGGGGCCTCGAGAGGGAGACCGGGGGTGGCAGGGTCTAGGCCTCTGGGCACTTCCAAGTCGCTTCTGCCGGTGGGGGAGGGAGGGGGCGTTCCCGGACGGCAGGGGGCAGTCCCCCGGCCCTCACAGTACCTCCCTCCGCGCATTGGGGGGGGGGGGTGCTGCTCAAGTATGTCTGGCCCCACAGCCGCACCGCCGAGATGCACTGCCTCCCGTGCGGCCTAGTGCCCACTGGCCCACGGTTGTCCCTCGCGGTCTCCGTGTTGCCGACCCGTCACAAGGACTGTCCCCCGGACGACTGTTTGACGGCCATCGTCAATTTCATGGCCACGCTTCTATGGCCCTGATATACGGCACAGTTCTATGGCCCTGATATACGGCCTCAGTGTGATGCGTGAGGGTGCCAGCCAGTGGCACTCTATGGTCAAGCTACCCCTCGGCAAACCCGAGGAGAACACGGAGAAGTCGAGGGGCAGGGGAGGTAGTCAGTGCATCGGGACAATGTGCAATCAGTTGTGGCGGCGCCTCCGGGGCTGCCACATGGCCCTGATGCAGGGCCCCAAATTACCCGCTGCCGGAAAAGGGCAGGTAATGCCGCCCAAACAGCCCCGAGTAGGAAAATGGGGGGGAATGGGTCCCAGCTGGAGAATTCTTTGATGTTCTGGGGGGACATGGGGGCAACACTGCACCAGAAGCCCAAAAAAAGCACTTTTTGTGGGCCTTGGGGGGGGGTTGGGGGGGGTTGTAGTGAGCAACATGCCTGAGCAAAAATGGGGGGAAATTGGGGGAAATGGGGGGAAATGGGGAAACATAGCGGAAAATGGGGAAGAACACAGGAAAAATCAGTCATAATGCCTGCAACTTCACTTCCTTCCAGCATCTTTCGGCCCTCTTGCCCTTGTTCTGTCTATGGATGCCCACATGCACCCCTTTAACGGTGTGTGTTATGTTCCCATCAAGGCCTGAACCCAGGACTAAGATTGGTGTCCGTGTTTGCAAGCTTTTGGCCACCTTGGTGGTCCACTGAATATTCTACCATCTTCCTCCATTTTCCCCTGGTTTCCCCATTTGCCCCCATTTTCCCCACTTCCCCCCATTTTCCCTCTTTTCCCCCATTTTTCCAATTGGAACGGGAAGTCGAGCGGGAAATTGAGGTGCCACCCTGGGCAGGTAATCAGGGGCCCTGCTGATGTTGCGTGTCGCCACCGAGCGACGCCTTGTCCAAGCGGTACCGTGTGTTTTGCCGCGGCCCCCAATTTCGGTGCAAGTCGTTGCGTCATCATCAAAAGCCATTTGTGTTGTGGGACCTTCCCAATGGGACGGATGTGGACACTTGAGGCGCCGCATGTTTCCCACGCGCGACAACATTTTGTGTCACCCCGTCACTCATCTCCGCTTTGGAGCCCTTGATGGGGGTCCTTCATGCATGAGGGAAAGGGGGCTGTTTCTCAGTGACGTAGTCGAAAAGGCGCGTTGTGACTGCGCACCAACAGTTTGCTCATCCCGAACACATGTTTCGATTGCTGCATTTGAATGAACGCCACACGGCATGTGACACCCATAGCCCGCTCCCCTGGCCGGCTACCACACAAACCACCGGTGTTCAGCACCGCAGAGGGCCCGTTTGTCACCGAAAATGCAGCATTGCCCACCACTCCCAACACCATTTCTGCTGCAACACTCGATTCTGATGGCAATGAAGGCACATGCCTCTGCTGCGCTCGATCAGCACTTGTCGGGTGTCACGTCCGAGTTTCACAAATGCCACATCCACCGCCGGTGCAACTGGTACGAACTCCCTTTGTTTTCAAACCACCGCACCGTCCTGGTCGTGAGATGTCCAGTAATGAGGTCTTCTTCTTGATTTTGCTTCGACGTGGCAGCTCTTTGCTGCGCCCATGCCCCCGATTCTGGCACAGTCCACTGCCTGTCCCTGTGGCAACGAATGTCCCATAAGCAGAGGGTGTTGAGGACAACGCTGCGGATGTAGAGTCCGGTTACCTTTTGCCGGGGGCTTCACTGTAACATACCGATCGTTTTTGCGTCACCTGAACGAAGCCATGCAGCATGCCCAAGCGGAGGGCCCGGACTGCACAACGCCGGTGCCGCACAGGCACCCCATCACTAACAGTACGGTACGGTACTGCACAGCACTGCCATTGGCATTGTCGTGTAGCCGCCGTGCAGCACATGCACTGGCAGCGAAGGCCCAGTCATAGTGGAGCCTGGTTCGCTGATTTCATTGATTTGCGCCACTTTTAGAAGTGAGCTCACGGACTTTTCTCACCCGCCGGCGCAATGCCGTCCACTGCTATGGCCACAGAGCACGAACGCTCCATCCATGCGTTGGAGAGCACTCCCTCGCTGTCTCAGCACGACGACCCTGGCACGTGTCTGGGCAGGGGCATTGTACCTCGGTGGACCCCGTCGTCATTGATTTTTGGGGCAGTGTGGGAGCTGCGGTCTTTGCAGCCCCGAATGCAGGTCAACACCATTTTGAGGCAACTGTGCCGGGAAGAGGGGCTGTTTGATGGTCCCGAGGGGTGTGTGTGGGGTGCGCCGAGGATGTCGTTGTGCCGAAGGATCAGAGGCCCAGGCCCCTGCCTCCCAGCCCCCCCCCAACGCCTGCCCCCCAACAAAGCAGAGGAGACGCACGGTCCTGCGAGCGCGAGGAAGCGGGCGGGGGCTACACCTCTGAACTCAGCACGTTGTCCTATTGTTTTGAGCATGAAACTACTCGTGTCTGAGGAGGCGTGCACCTCGGGACTGTGCAATGCAGGACCGGGATGGGCTTCCCGGACGGACCAGAAGCCAAACCTGAGCAAAGAATGCCGATGGATCATCGCCCTGAACGCAGGTTCTTCCGGTTGACTAAGCTGCCATTGACAGACAGCCGTGGGGGTGGCTCTGAAGCCACCCCCAAACAAAATCAATTTTTGGGGGGGGGATCCCGACCGGGTACTCGATTTGCAGTCCCTTTCATCAGCCACGACCCACCCCACCCCTGTCCACCGCCCTGTGACCGAAACATGCTCCCCACCGTCGTACCGCCCCGCAGCGAGCCCCGTTCCGGGTGCTCCATCACACACCTGCTTCTGACCCCCTTCCCCTCACGACAATCCCGGGGGGTCGAATATCGTCAAGTACTTGTTTCCCCATTTCTTGTGCAAATGCTGACCTTGTTGACCCCTGTGTCACGCTGACCGCAAATACCACAGTTCCCTTTTCGGGCGCTTGTAGTCTGGGCGACGGTCAGGGCCGTCTCATTCGACGCTTGAATCTGGTCCGTTGGCCCCCCTTTGTTTCTGGGGCGTCCGTCGACGAGCCCCCCCTTGCCCTGTCGCTCAAAGTCCACCCACCCGAAGCAACATAAGCTCAGATCGGCAACACTAGCCCAATATACCCACCTCATTCCGCCTGTAGCAAAGCACCACGGACCAAACTGCACCCTGTAAACAAGGGCCCCGCCCACTTGCATACGGCAGGGCAGCCAGGGGATGCGACCTCCCCGGTGGAAGTAGGCATATGCGGCGGCGAAGTGAAGTCCTATTGTGCGGCACGTACGATGTCGACACCCTCCTAGGAAAAGCGGCTCCCTCACACGGGCAGGGAAACCTAGTCATGGACTCCACCGCCCGCAGTCAAGCGCTACTGCAAAGACAAGCGGTTTGATCGGGCTCCAGATTGGGCCCAGCAGTGATTCCTGACAGGATCTGTGCGGGTGGACACTTGGACAGACAGGAACGGTGGGGTGCAAAAGTTCTGAGCATGTGTGCTATGACATTGTGCAGATTTAGTCGACTTCGGTGTTGTGGCGGGTACTGATCACAGGCCGTTTTGAAATCACCGGCCGAGGGTTGTGTCCAGTTTGTGCGAGATCTCGAAGTCGGCGATCACTGCGCGGTGCTGGTCCCAAAGAAGATTCTGAGGCTTCAACTCAAGCACCAGGATGCCTTCCCGGTGCAGGTCCTCCATCCCCTTGCACACATCAACCCCGATCCTCAACAGCCGGTGGTGTGGTACCTGGCATTGTGGGTGCAGAGCAGCGAGCTCTTTGAGGTTCATGGCGTACTGCTTCATCACTAGGCACAGCGACCCGTCCTTGATGCAGCTCCTCAGCAGCCTGACCACGTTGCCACACTTGCTGGAGGCGCGTTGCATGATGCGGAGCTCATTTTGCAACAGTTCCCAGTGTGGCCCCACCATGTGACTGCCGAAGAGCTTCTTCACTGCAACAGGACGGACAGTAGTGTTGTTTCGGCTCTGCAGCTCCGCCTGCCATACCTCCGCCTGGCTGCCCTGACAAATCAGGGTTTTGAAGATGACTCGATGGGCATCAATCTCTCACAAATGCTCCAGTGTGTAGCCGGCACCACTCGCAGTGTCTAGACTCTCCTCGATCGCATTCCGCAGAGCATGATTGCTGACAAGTTCAGGGTTGCGGAGCCGGATGTTTGTCTTGGGACAGCGACAGCTGCTGCGCATCCAATGCTCAATAGCTGTGCATTCAAAGGAATGCCCTGTAGGCAGCAAACTGACAGGGTCGACCATGATCTCCTGAGTGATTGGGTATCGCACACTGGGGAGACCATTGAGCCGATCAATAGCCACGACAACCAATCTGATAGCACGATGGCAATAAGATGAGCACACACATATCGCCTGCACAAGGACTCCTTCCACACTTTTAAGCCTCAAGTTTGGGGTGCTCGGGATGGTGGTCGTGGGTATAAAATCACCCCCAAATGGGGGATAAAACCACCCCGAACCCCCGGTTTGGCCATTTTTGACCCCTGGGGTGGTTTTTTGCCACCTGGGGGTGTTTTTATCCCCCCTTTTGGGGGTGTGGGTTTATCCCCTCATAGGGGTAGTTTTATCCCCGCAAAGGGGGGGGGGGTTCCCCCAAGGGGGTGGTTTTATCCCCCCATTGCGTCATTTGGGGGGGGGGGGGCTTATTGCCCCTTTGGGGTGGTTTTGTCCCCGCTTTTCGGTGATTTAATCCCCCCATTGGGCGGGAGGGGGGGTTGTCACCCTTTTAGGGGCGGAGGGGTATGGCCCCTCTCGACGTTAACCTAGAACCACAGTACCGGAAGACAAGTTCGGGTATGGAGGTAGGAGAGGTGATGGAGGGTGAGGGACCGACATATGGTTTTACACTCAGTGTTTTATTTCACATTGCTCTTTGTATATGTGTTATAGGATATCTGACCTGGCTGGGGACAATTTTACAAATGGGGTCTGAGATTGGATGTCAGACATGGTTTGGGTTTGCTATTCATCCAGTTCGACGTGCATTGCTTTTGTGGCAGCATTGCTCAGACTGCTTTTTTTTGCTGTGTTGTGTCATTTATTGCTTCGGTGGCATAAAGCCACCTCGGGGTGGGTTTATCACCCCGAAGGGGGTGGTTTTAACAAGGGGGGTGGTTTTATTCCCCAAAAGGGGTGGTTGTATCCCCCGAAAGGGGTGGTTTTATCCCCCTAAAAAGTGGGCATAAAACCACGCGGGGTGGTTTTAAGGGTAGTTTTCTCCCCCATTTGGGGGTCGTTTTATGCCCGGGACCACTTGGGAGGGGGGGTGAAGAGGGGGGGGGGGGGGGCAGAGCCAAATATGGGGTGCTCCACGTTGCAAGGTCACTGGGTTCGAGGTCACAACAGCTTGAAGACGGAAATCAAAAGCGGCGAGCAAGAAGAGTGATAGGCTGTAGGCCCTGAGGGTGGATTGCAAGGCATGACAGCAAGAGCGAGCGCTGATTTCAGCTGAATGAGAGACACAATCAAGATGTGCTGCAGCTTGATCGCTGAGGAAGATGGAAAGAGATATGGTAGTTCCAATATGGCATACAATGGCAAAAACAGCGAAATTTGGCCAAAATGGCCCGCACTCATGATTCCATATCTCCATGGCCACGGCGAGGATCCTTCCCACCAAAGATGCTATAGACACATGGGACTTAGGTCCCAATATATGCCACTTGCCAACCCTCGTGGTCGCCTCCAGCTATTTTTCCCCTTGGAGGGAAAACGACACACATATGGGGTAGAATGGCAACATACCCCAAATTGGGTGACTCACAATTCTTTATTCAAGAGGAGAGGCCACATGGGGAAACACCCCATTCGATGCAGGTTTGTATGCCCTCTCCGAATCGCCCTTACCCTTGGTCAAGTGGTGCACGCAACCTCGGGGGTGAAATCAGGGGGAGAAGGGGTTTGTGGCCGTTCTGGGCAAAACGGCCAAAATTCACCCAAAAGTGGTCGCTTAAAAAATCGTATCTCCGTATCACAAGAGAAAGGAGCCTCGGGCTTTTGCATGGATGCAAACCGAAGCTTTGCTTCCCTTTTGCAACAAGGGTTGAGGTTCAAAGCATAATGGAAACATTTTTAACACCTCAATCCTTGATGCACAATATTTATGGAAAAAAGTGCACATATCGGCGATATTGGCATGTACATATCTTTGGGTCATTGAGGAACAAAAATATGAGTTAACATTTTTGGAGTAGGCCCATAGTAGGTGCCCTTGAAATATGCCCACTATGGTTAGATCTTCTCCGCCCACTCATGTCATTAGTGCTTGCATATGAGCGCGTGTGCAAAGAGGCAGTATGGCACGCGTGCTCACAAGGTGACATTATATAAAACAGAAGACAAGGTTGTAAAAATCAACCAAGCCAACCACGATGTTTTTCGTGGTCTCTACTGTACATATTGCCTTGGTTCAAGGCTCAACTCCCCATAGGCTTCGAGTACGAGCCTCGGGGGATTGGCCATTTTGGCCTAATTTTCGACCAAAACTTGCCCTTTTTCGAAAATACAGTTTTGGTACGCATTGAAGTGCGTGGAGCCATCATTGAGTTGGCTGGAAAATCAAAAATGGCCTAGGGCCTTTGGTCTTGTGAGCATTGTGTTCGGTTATTAATGTTCATGCTCACAAGGCCACAAAGTTAGCGTTTGCGCACGCAAACGACTTGGGTTTGCGAACCCCATAGGCTGCCTAAAACATCCCTATTGCCCTCTTCCCTATTCAAAGTGATATGCCCATGTGAAAGGGGCATGGATGAAAGGCATAGGGGGGGAATGTAGGGTTCTGTCCGAACTCATGGTCCTTGAGAACCATGAGTTCGAGCGATTGACGGAAAAACTTGCGCGCTGATTTTCTCTCAGACGCAACGGCGAAAAATTCTGGTGAACACACCAGATGAAAGTACAAGAAAAACCCTCTAGATCCAGCCCTTGAGTTCCTTTAGAACCTCAAAAATACCCGAGAAAAATCCATCACAAAACTCGCCACGGAGAAGCGATGAAGGCACGCGAGCAGGCGACAACAGGCGGCGATTTCACGACAATTAGAAATCGCGGTAGAAATCGGGTATTTCACCGATTTCTGACCGAAAATCGACCAAGACAATAAAATTATGGTAGTTCTACATCGGTTTAATGGTTAGAAATCGGATTCCGGATTTCGCGGATTAGAGAACAGGGATATCCCGCTGACAGCCGGTGTCAACGGCTTCCGCACGGGTGTGACGGCTCACAGGCCTCCGGGCCATGGGCCATAGGTTCTGGGTACCGCTTCACCCCCCTCCTTAGAGCAAACCCTGGGGGGGGGCTCGATAACACCCAAGCACGGCAGCGGGTACCCAGGACCATCCCCTGAAGGGGGGGGGGTGTCACACCTCACACTCCAGGCTGGCTGTGGGTCAGGTTGCCCATTGCCACTCACGGTTAGACATGTATGGCACTGTAAAAGCTCATAGTGCATGTATAGTATCAAGTATCAAGTCCCGGGTCCTGGCGGCGATTGTTCGGCATCCAAAGGACCCGTTAACCCATACCAGGCGCACCAGGTGCCGGCTGCGACGGTCACTACCACAGTGGCAGTGGCATACACGGCCAACATAGGCGCCACACGACGACCGAGGTGGTCCCACAGGTCGAAAGCGACCACAAAGATCCATCAGGCTACCCCAGGCTTCCGAAGGCCGCAGGCTGGGAGAGAGTCCCCACGGGTCCTTCCTTGGGCGCACCATGTGCATATCGATGACGCGAGTCCAGAGTGGTAAAGCCGAACGAGCTCCTCCATAAGGGATCGGGCATCAAGGCCGTCTTTTCCCTCGCCCCATTACCCCGAAGGCCATGCATGGGGGAGTCCCCATGCAGTTTGGGCGGAGGCGTCGACTCCTCAAACCACCAGTTTCCCAGGCAGACTGACCGAGGTCAGGACACCGGAGGTCGCCACCCGACTGCACTGGGACTGACAGTGGCGGACCGCTGGGAGTGTAGTCAGGCAACTGGGCTTCCCGCCTGGCGCCATCAGGATCTCAGCACATCACAGCCACTAGGGCACACGGTATCACGGGCACTCAAAGATGACAATCTGTACTTAGGTACTGGTCCAGACTGGACCTTATGTATGTACATGTACACGGCGACTCAGGGCGCCTGCGTATTCCGATTCGTGTCCCGTCGGGGGGGGGAAACAGTCCGTACCTCGGTGATGGGCTAACAACACTTAACATACAGATGCACATATCCTGGGGGGCGGAAAGGTGAGCAAGAAACAGGTAAATAGGCGTGTAAACACACTCTGGATAGAGCGCCAAACCACGCACCGGTCAGGATAAGGAATATGCAGGAGGGTGGACAGAAAGACGCCTGAGTTCAGGCCATATATAGTCTGCAGACACACGTAGACTGGTCTGGATCCCGCAAGTGCCATGGGACCAGACCACACACCCAAAAATTGCAATGCCGATGACAGCGGTATCCGTTGCGCAACGTCGTATGGGCCCTAAGGCCTAAATCTAGAATAATGAAGGGTGGGCTATGCACACTGGGGGGTGCGGCCGTCCAAGCCTGCCAGGGAAATGTCAGCAGGAAAATGCTTACGGACAATGTTTGCCGAAAGCATCTAAGCCTGAACTGACCATCCGGCGTGGGCACAATCCAGCTCCATAAGCATTGATATGCTCTGCAATGTCATGGACCGTGGATTCCGAAATTACGCTGGAAAGTCCAGCGATGCTCACAGGGCAGAGCCCAGGGCGGTGATCAGGCGCCTCTGGCTGCAATCGCCCGGTCCGTAACATGGAGCTTGGTCTTGTGCTTGCGGATGTAATCCATAAAGGGGGTATTAATCCGCGGCACGAACGAGGAGACGGGTTCCCAGGTGTCGTGGGACGGCCCATAGCCTCGCCAACGAACCTTGAACTCCAGCCCTCCGGGTGCTGAGGCGTTCGGACGCTGGGCCAGGATCTTCTCGACGGTATAGTCGTCTTGCTCAGCATAGTTGTCGTCCGAATCAGCCTCATGTGCGGCATAGTCCAGGGACACATGTAGGCCACGGAGGTCGGGTTCCCGCACACGGAGCTGACTCTCGTGGCGCTCCCGGAACTGTCCGTGACCCACCTTGATGCGGTCGGTGTCCTCACGAATGCTGCGGACCACCTCTCCGGGTGTGAACCACGTTTTGGTGCGCTGGGTGCCCATAGGGCGGGGTCTCATCACCCACACCGGGTCTCCCACCCTGAACTTTTGCGCTGTCGAGCTCGGAGCGGACTTCTGACGCTTAGCATGCTCCTTCTCGAGCTGCTGGCGGATATTCCGCGCCGTTGCCTCTTGCCGCGCGAAGAATTCCTTGGCGTCCATGGCCATACCATCACCAGACAAGGGAAGTCCCCGACCAAGGGGGTCCCTGCCGAACAGAATCTGGTGAGAGGACAAACCACCCGGAGCGGGGGTGTCATGATGGGCCTTCAGAGCGGGCCACATCTCCTCAAACCAATTCCGACGTGGATTGGTGATGTGAATCTTGCGTAGCTTCCCGAACAGCTGCCTTCCAGCCACTTCAGCCCGGCCGTCGGACCGGCTGAGATAGGCCACACTCTTGGCATGAAGTATTCCCATGAGGGAACACATGGCCTTGAACCAGCCACCAGTAAACTGGGGCACTCGGTCACTGCAAATGGTGCGGGGGATGTCAAAGACGGTCAGCCAATGACGAATCATCATGACTGCCACTTCCTTTTTTGAGACATGGCGGTTTCCCGCCTAAAACATCATCACAAACTGCTCACAATGCGAGGTTCGTCGAAGGACAGCCGCGGGACTGCAACCCGTACAAATAGATCATGCCACTGTAAAATTCCCTGGGTGCAAAGCACTGCCAAGTGAGGCACCAATGGCTTAGGGAGAGTGACAAATGGCAATCAAATATTGCTGGGCTACCAACAGGAGAGGAAGCAGTTTGAGAGGCGTGATGAAACTTAAAGAGATAGGGCATGACCCGAGTTCTGTTGAAGTAACACTTCTGGATCGTTAGAAAAATGCAGTAGTTTGAAAGAATGAAAAAGAACCTGAGCTCTGTGACAGATGGATCATCCCAGGAAGACAGAGTCCACAGATAAGCAGACATATAAACAGGGTAAAAGGGCTTGAAATTGGGAAACACGGTGATCTGCAGAAAGACAAAATAATAGAGAATAAATAAGGGCCTGGATCGTCAGAAAATCCAGTGGTCTGTAAGCTGGAAAAGAACCTGAGTTCTGTGACAGATGGATCATCCCAGGTAGACAGAGCTCACATATAAGCAGACATATAAACCAAGCAGAGGCGGGTATACTGGCACCACGAAAAGAAAATGACTGCCACTTCCTTGGCAAGCAACCCCTTTTTGCGTGCCGGCACGGCTACTACATAGCCGCTGTGGCGGTCCACACAAAGGACCACACAGTCAAAGGTCTCCTTGCCTATGTGAACTTCGGGCATGGAGAAGACGTCCATGGCCACGCTCTCCATGGGCTGGTCAGGCACCAGAGTCGATTGGGCTTCCCCCTTGACGTTCCGGTTGTCAGGATTGCTGGCCTGACAGACCGACCAACCCTGTCTGACCTTCTTGATAGCATTGTAGAGACTGATCTGGTCGATTTCCAACCGGCGATGCATATCTAGGGCTTGCTTTCTGACCCCTGGGTGCATCATGTGGTGGTGCCAAGCCTCACATAGCTCGAGCACTCGGGACTCTGGGACCAGCAGCTTACCATTCCGGTAGAGCTTGCCATCCTCCTCAGTCAGCCCCTTTGGCCACTTCTGCCCGTCATCAGGGTCAGTCACAGCCCTATACTCGGCCTCAAAGGCCTCAGACTTAGCGTAGTCGTCGGTCCAGTCGTCCTGGAGGCACGATTCAGGGAAGAGATGCTTGTCGGACTCGGCTCTTTCAGGGGCGAGTACCCTGACCGCTCTGCCCATCCTCCTTCCGAGGGGGGCATCCGCAGCCATGACGACGAAGCATTTAACACCCTCCTCCTCCATCAGGCGCTCCATTTCTATGATCCTCTTGGCCTCAGCGGTCTCAGCCTCATCGCCATGGGCAGAGACATCCGTAATGCCCTTGCTGGCGGGATAGGCCCACCTACTGAGACAGTCGGCCACGGTGTTGTCCTTGCCAGGAACATACACAACCGTGAGGTCGAACTTGGCCAAGGTCTCATGCCATCTTGCCCGTCGGCAGGCGGGACCGGAGGGGGTGTCCACGTGCTCTTTGTGCCACGACTGCAGACTCTGATGGTTGGTGCAGACGGTGACGGAATGGAGGGCTATGTACCCAGCCCATATCCTGAGAGCCATGACGATGGCATACGCCTCCTTTTCTCGGGGCTTCCACGTCCGTCTCTGGCCTTCCGCCAGGACTCGGCTCCAGAAGGCCACCGGCACGTGCCTCCCATCGTCAAGCACTTGTTCCAACACAGCGCCAACGGCGTAGTCGGAAGCGTCGGTGCGCAGGACGAACCCTCGGTGAGGATCAACGAGGTGCAGACCCACTGCGGATAGCAGCGCCTGCTTCATCCCCTCAAAGGCACGGTCGGACTCTTCGTTCCACACCAGAGCCTTATTGGACCCCTTCTTAGTCTCCTCTCGGTTGCCCTTGAGCATGGTCGTCATGGGGGCTGCATACTTGGCATACATCTTGATATACCCCGAGTAGTAGTTGCAGAATCCCAAGTACGCCCGTTGTTCAGAGACCGTTTTGGGCTTTTCCCAGTGCTCAATCGCAGCCACCTTGCCAGGTATGGGCTTCCGCTGCCCGTTCCCAACTACGTGGCCAGCGAAGACCACCTCGCTTACCGCAACCGTGGCCTTGTCACTGCTGGAGGTGAGCTTGTGCCGAACCAGAAGGTCCGGCACTCTGGTGACGCCCCTCTCATGTGCCTCCAGGAGCTCCTCATAGCTCATACTGGGGTCCCCGGACGCGATGATCACGTCGTCCACGAAGGGGTCCGCACAGTCACGCACCGGCTCAAGCAGGTTCTCCAGCATCCGCTGAAAAGCCGCATTGCCGTTGGTAACGCCCATGGGCATCACCTTCCACTCGAGGGGTCGAAGTGGTGTGCTCATTGCTGTGCAAGCACGGGACTCCTCGGCGAGAGGCATCTGATGATAACCATGTTTCAGGTCAATCACCCTGAAGATCCTCCGCCGGTGTTGTTTTTGCAGCATGTCCTCAATGAGGGCCAGCGTATAGCTGTCATGCTGCGTTTGGGCGTTTAGGCCGCGGTAGTCGACCACGAGCCGCCACTGTCCGGCCACCTTCTTGGGGACGACGAAGCACGGGGAGGCCCACTCGGAGTGGCACGGCTCAAGCCAGCCCCTCTCAATGAATTCACGGAGGATCTTCTCCATGGCCTCCTTTCTCTCGCTTCTCAGGGCGAACTCCCGGTGTCGGTACACACGGGGGTCCGGCTTCAGTCGTATCTTGGCCTCGCCATACGGTCCACGCACCGGTGGGGGAAACACAGGTTTTCCGCTGAAGAAGGTATCCCCATACTTCTGCTTCAGCCTGGCCCTCAATGCCTGGATCTTGGGGCACTCATCGGACTCCGCCTTGGCCTTGCCGGGCACCTGAACCACTGAGCTTACTTGCGGGGTGTCACCGCATGGTTTCCGCTCTGGTGGTCTTCCCAGGTGGCCCAAAGGGCCATCTCTGGTCTTGCCTCGGAACAAGTCACCATAGGTGGGTGGGTTCCCGCCGATTGGCTCGTCCTGGCTGGACATGTGGTCCAGTACCCTCCTTACGAAGGTATTCCCATCATAGGAACCGGAGACGATGGATTCCACCTCCCACCAGGCTTTGTCCTGGCCTTTCCCCTCACGCTGGCTTCCCCAGTCGTGAAAGGGCTGATCCATATACCCCTGAACCAGGTCCAGCTCCTCTTCAGTGAGGAGGTCCTCCGGTTCTCCGATGTCAACAGGGGAAACCGCAAAGCATTGCCGCCATGTCTCCGCTATGATGCGTTTGACACACACGAAGTCCGTGGTGTCGGCCTGCTCAAGGCCCCCATCCACATAGTGGAATTCCGTTGGCCATCTCTGGGGTGGCATGGGCTGTCCCTTAGCGTCCTGATAGACACTCTCTCCAGCCGGTAGGACCACCTTGTTTAAGGTCATGTTGGTCAGTGAGACCACCCAATCTCGGGTGCTATCCTCCTCGGTGCATCCCATAGGAACAACCAGCACTGCCTTGGAGCGGTCCTTGAAAATCTTCGCTACCGCCCTTGGAATGTCCCATCAGGGGCAATGGATCCACATCAAACCCTGATGCGGACCCCAGTGCTTCTTCCACGCGGAGTCCTGGGCGCTCCAGTGCTTCTCGCAAACCCGAAGATGGGCGGAGGTTCCTGAAGAGAACGCATCCAGGGTAAGATCCGAAGCTCCCAGGTCGGCAACCACTCGACTCGCCACTTCGGGCATTACGCCGTACTCCTGGTTTGCTGGCCCAGCTGGCTCAGTCCCCAGCGCGGCTACTTCGAGCTGATTGCGTTCCGGTTGGATCCATTGGCACTCCACATGGTGCTCAGGTGACGAAAGCCACGAGAGCTGGTCGTCCTGGTAGAGGGTCATTGAGGCCTGGGCTGGGAGAACGCCGGAGTCCGTCTCCATCATGAAGTCGTACCCAACGATCATGTCCCAGTCAATCTGGGCCTCGTAGAAGCGACCTTGCAAGAGAATTTCCTTGCCGAGGTCCGGGCGGCTCAGCTCACGGTGGTTCACGAACTGCAGCCCAATGGCCGCTTCCCTCGTGCCTCCCACCATGTACTGGCCGTTCGCCACCTTCAGCCTGACAGGCTTCCGACTGTCGGTCAAGCACCTGGCGGAAGTAAGCCAGCCTGGTCGCTGCCGACGTCTCCCACGGCCTTCCAGCCTGTCCAACCTCTGCTGCAGGCCGTTGATGACCTTGTTCAGCAGCCTGGTCTTGCCTCTGGCAATGTCCAGCACCTTCTGGGCGGCGGTGGCGACCTTGGCGATCTTGACCATCTCCGTCCTGGCGATGTCCAGCTCCTTCGCTCTTGCCCGTGTCTACCTCGCGCTCGAGGGCCAGGACCCTCCTGCGGAGGTGGACGATCCACCGCCAAGTGGCCTCCGGGTCACCATCTTCTGGTGGGCCGTCGGGGTCCCCAGGGGGTCGTCCAGGAGGGCCTCCGCCGGGTCCGCCCGGTCCAGGGGGTCCTCCCCCGCCCGGAGGTCTGCCTCCGGGGGGTCCACCTGGTGGGCGTCCTCTAGGGGGTCCTGATGGTCCTCCGCCAGGGGGTGCGGTGGGCCTCCGCCGGGTCCCCTCGGTGGGTCCGAGGATGGGGGCTTCTCCGTGTAGCCGAAGTCCATGTCATCATCCTCGTCCATGTTGCCCCACCTAGCTGTCTCGGTCTCGCACTCGGTGGACTCCGACCTCCGGTAGGGAGGAGGGAGATTCTCATCCTCACCCTCCGGCTCCATGGAGACATCTGCGCCTCCTCCTCCAGCCACTCCTCAGCGATGTCGGCGGTCGTGGGGGTGTCCGCCCGCTGGCCTCCGTGTCCTCTCGGGGGTCTTCCCCTTACCCCTCCTTCGTCGGTAGGCGGTGGGGCCACTGTCCCCACTGCTGCCCGTGTCGACCTCCTCCAGATCCAGCGTCATCTTGGAGGAGGCGTCCCCTTCAAAGAGCTTTCGAAGGGTCTCCACTCGGGATCCTCCCGGGGGTGTCTTGCGCTGGAGCTTGGCCTCCGCCTCCTCCATTGCGGCGGCCGTGGCTGCGGCAGCTCGCCTTTCTGCCTCCTCCCGGGCACGGGCAGCCTCGGCTTCACGAGCCCGCTGCAGCCGAGCCTTCTCCGCTTCCAATGCTGCCAGCTCCGCCTCCGTCTTGACCCTCTCCTCAGCGACCTTCCGTCGCGCGGCCTCGATGGCATCTTTCCTGGCGGCGTCCGCTTGGGCCTCGGCCGTTGCTTCGGCGTGGGCCCTTTCCTCCGCCTCCTTCCTTGCCCTCTCTTGGGCAAGCGCCTCTTCCAACGCTTTCACCTCGGCCTCCTTATGAGCAATGGCCTCCTGGGCCAGGCGGGCTTCCTGGGCGGCTGCCGCCACCTCACTCCTGACCCGGGCAGTCGCTGCCTCCTGTGCGGCTGCAGCCGTGAGTCCGGCCGCAATGGCGGCCACGGTCGAGGCATGGAAGACCATACCTCTGCCCCACTCTGCAGCTTTCTCCTGGGCAATGCCGACGGCGCCCTCCACGGCAGCGTTCTGCTGCTTGTCCCATTGCCGGGCAGCCCGAAGGTTGCAGGGCACCCCACAGGCGCGCTCGCAGGCGCGGGCCACGTCCCTTTGGTCGGGAGCGACGCTGCTGCTGGAGCTGGCCTGATCAGCCGGCATCTTCCCACGGTGGGCGGACTCCACGTCGCTGCTGGGGCCTGACTTCCTCAGGTGCAGCTGACGGGGCTCGGCCTTGGCCTTCTTGGCGACTTCAAGGAAGTCGCCAAGGGTGGTGTGGCCTCAGTGGTGACCGCCACCGGCCCGTTGGGGGCTGGGGGCTGGGGTTCCGCCCTTGGTCTCGTTCTCCGCAGCTTGGGCGGCTTCGGCGGCCAGGGATTCCTGGTACTCCCGCCATTTCTTGTCCCGCTTCTTGTCCCCGGCAGATCGCTTCTCACATATGATTTTACGATGTCGCCAGATCCCAAAATTCAGTTGCCGGACTACCGCTGAAACCGCCGCGGTCGCGACTTTCCCACCGCCGCAAGCATTTTTGGCTCATTTTGCGAGATTTGTGTTTTGGATCGTTGTGGTACCGTCAACATTGTGGCTCGTGTGCGCACAAACGTTGTTAAGTATTCAGCACATCGTATCTCAAGATGAAGAACACACATGATGACACACCCTATACGGTCATCCACTTTCAATAGTGGACTTTCGATGCACCCTTTTGCACCAACACAACTAACTCCTTGTTTCCTATACTTTAGGAATTTTGCTTCAAGTCTTGTACTTCGTCGCCATTCACACCCTACCCATCTTTCTTTCTCCCTAGACCATGTCGCAAAAGAATAAATTGAACCAATTTCATAAAATGTTGATAGACCAAGTATATGACGAAGCAAAGGGCTATCGCCTCCAATAATGACAACCGTTCGCACCCAAAACCCTCGGAGCAACATGTAGCCACGGTCAATAATTTGTTGTATTTTTTTTAGTGTCTCTCCAAAGAGGACACGCACAAGATCCGTTTCATACTCACTTACGAGAGCAAGGTCAAGGGTCCAATTGTAGAGCAAAGTTCGTGCTTTTTGCATGTGGTTTGCAAAACCACATGCAATTTGGCACCATTACCTTGCTCCACATGGAAACCCATCACCACGCACTATAAGTACATAGGGGTGATCATCCCCAAGTCTTGGGAAGTGCATTTCTTCTAGCACATTCCTTTGATCACCTATATATTGTATCCAATCATCCACATCCCAACGAACCCCAACTCTTCCATCCTTTATGGTGGTTTTTAGTACTTGTCTCTCACTTAACGTGGACCAAGCTTTATCCATCGTTGCATACGACGGAAAGCAATGTGTCCATGGGACGGTGCTTGCACGGGTTTTCTTCTCTTTGGCATCGGCCCACGAAATAAGCTTCTTGTACCTAGGGACGGTTGAACCGAGAAATTGGGATAAAGTGCGCGGTTGAACCTGCGGTTGAATGGGTTGCCGTCATGGCACCAAAAAGCGTCCAATGGTACAAACCACAAAGTTGGGGTTCGTTGGGATGTGGATGATTGGATACAATATATAGGTGATCAAAGGAATGTGCTAGAAGAAATGCACTTCCCAAGACTTGGGGATGATCACCCCTATGTACTTATAGTGCGTGGTGATGGGTTTCCATGTGGAGCAAGGTAATGGTGCCAAATTGCATGTGGTTTGCAAAACCACATGCAATTTGGCACCATTACCTTGCTCCACATGGAAACCCATCACCACGCACTATAAGTACATAGGGGTGATCATCCCCAAGTCTTGGGAAGTGCATTTCTTCTAGCACATTCCTTTGATCACCTATATATTGTATCCAATCATCCACATCCCAGCGAACCCCAACTCTTCCATCCTTTATGGTGGTTTTTAGTACTTGTCTCTCACTTAACGTGGACCAAGCTTTATCCATCGTTGCATACGACGGAAAGCAATGTGTCCATGGGACGGTGCTTGCACGGGTTTTCTTCTCTTTGGCATCGGCCCACGAAATAAGCTTCTTGTACCTAGGGACGGTTGAACCGAGAAATTGGGATAAAGTGCGCGGTTGAACCTGCGGTTGAATGGGTTGCCGTCATGGCACCAAAAAGCGTCCAATGGTACAAACCACAAAGTATTCACATTTGTGACGCGGGCAACACGTTGCAACTCATATGTTCATGCTTTGGGCAACATTAAGCGATTATTTTGCCGTGCAAACGTTGTCATGAAGCACAATCACAATTGTTCATTTGTGATAAGGGTTCAACCGCACCGTTGAACCCCGTTGAACCACTTGTAGGCATGTGTGCATTATGCCACATACCTTCGCTTCGGCATCCCAAGGTCCAAAATGAGGCGCACAGCGTCGGATCCTGTGAAAGCTTTTTTTGTAGCCCTTTTTGTCTGTTTGGAAGCCCTCTGTGTGTTACCAATTCCGTCAGCAAGTTGTTTCCATAGGCCTTTTGTCGTGCCGTTTGTGCAAAAAAAGGTGAACAAGTCGTCCACCAGCTGTTGGTCCCCCCACCCGCTGTAGTGGTCGTTCACCACTTGCAGCCAGTGGTGGGACATTTTTTAAAAAAGGTTTGTCACGCGTCAGTTTCAGGTGGTTATGCAAATGTTTTGTTCAGAAAAGCGCGCGCCGCTGGCGCAGCCGCCGCCGCCAGCGCTGGTGGTGGTTCAACCGCGGTTCAACCGCGGTTCAGCGGTTCAACCGGGCCCCTTCCGAGTTCAACCGGGTTAAACCGGGTAAAACCACTGTGTGAAGTACCTGATCCAAATGAGCACGTAGGGCAATTCTGTGCGCAGTTAAGCAGATTTAAGAAGCGCAATCTGCCAATCGCAATCATATCCTGCTCCTGTGATCAAATGACGGTCATCCCATCAATCTTTAGGGAGATATTTCTGAAATACCGGCTTTTCGGGCCTTTTTTGGCACTTTTTCACGAAGAAAGTGGCATAATTGGATTTCGGGGAGGTCTCATGAGATTTCAAATGGGTCAAGGTTCTCCCTAAGGTTAGTTTGGCCTTAGCAAACCACAATATTTGACCCTAAATGGTGGTGCATCAAGATAATTGAGTGGCGGGTGCCAAAATTGCCCCAAAACAGCCATATTTGCCCTTTTTAACTTGTAAATCTCGCATAAGTAGATTTAGGGGAGGTGTCATGAGATTTCAAATTGCTCACCCTTGTTGCTAAGGTTAGTGTGGCCTTGGCAAAACACCATATGTGACCCTACATGCTCTTGAATCAAGATGTATCAACGGCGGGTGCCAAAATTGCCTCAAAACAGCCAAATTTGCCTTGTTCGACGTCCAATTCTAGTCTAAGTAGATTTAGGGGAGGTATCATGAGATTTCAAATTGCTCCAGCTTGTTCCTAAGGTTAGCTGGGCCTTGGCAAAACACCATATGTGACCCTGCATGCTCTTGCATCAAGATATATCAACGGTGGGTGCCAAAATTGCCTCAAAACAGCCTTATTTGCCCTGTTTGACGTCTAATTCTAGTATAAGTAGATTTAGGGGAAGTGTCATGAGATTTGAAATTGCTCAACCTTGTTGCCTAGGTTAGTTGGGCCTTGGCAAACCACCATTTGTGACCCTAAATGCTCTTGGCTCAAGATGAATGAACGGCGGGAGCCAAAATTGCCTCAAAACAGCCATATTTGCCCTATTTAACATGTAATTCTCGTGTAAGTAGCTTGAGGGGAGGTATCATGAGATTTCAAAATGCTCAACCTTGTTCCTAAGGTTAGTTCGGCCTTGGCAAACCACCATATGTGACCCTAAATGCTCTTGGCTCATGATTAATGAACGCTGGGTGCCAAAATTGCCTCCAAACAGCCATATTTGCCCTTTTTAACGAGTAATTCTAGTATTGGTAGATTTAGGGGAGATGTCATGAGATTTCAAGTTGTTCAACCTCGTCCCTAAGGTTGGTTCGGGCAAATTATGTCCCCAAATGCTCTTTGCTCAAGATAAATGATTGGAGGGTGCTAAAGCCCCCTCAAACCTGCCACATTTCCAACCCGTAATAATTGACGCAATTGAGGCAGTTTGAGAACATTGCCTGGCTTTGTGTTTGCGCTGACATTGCTTCATTGCCCACATTGCACTCATATCATGTTTGTGACCTAACGAGGTATGGGGAAATTTTCATCCGGTTTCAAATTGGATTGTTGCCCATGTCATGTGTCTCGTTATGGGCAGATGAAATATCACACACACAACACACAACACACATCAGAACTTGCAAAGCAAAAACCGTGCATTGCAACGCGCGTTGGATGGCAACCCAAAGAGCCGGCTTAGGCAATGTGCTAGAAACACTTGGTGGCAACAATCTCCCCAACAGCTGTATTTGCACTTTTGAACCCGCGATGGTTGATTTCATTGATGTCGTTGTGCTTTCGTGTGATTTGGCGTTAATGAAATTTTTCGCTAGAGCTCGGTTAGGCTTGCCAAGCAACAAATTCTGACCCTACATGCCTTTTACTCAAGATAATCGTCCGGAGGGTGCAAAAAGTGCCCCTGAATAGCCATATTTGCACTTTTGAAGCCACAAATGTGGATTAGAGTGATTTCGTTGTGATTTCGTCGTGATTACCAGCCTGAATGGTTTGTGGAACCCAACAAGTCAACTCCCACAGTATCCGCGAGGATCGGGTAAAGTTTTTCGTACACAAGGGTGGTGTCAAGGGCCTGGACTGTATAGCTAGCGACCAATCCCGTCCTGGCTTCTACAAATTTTCGTTCGACCACGTCTTGCATTTCGTTTTCTGGGATCTCATGTTCAACGACAGTTTTGTGATGTGCTCGTCAATTTTCGCACAAGCCCTGGGAACTGCTATTGGTGGGTCCACCTCCGCCCAATACGCTTCCATGGTCGTAGCTGAAAAAGAAATTGACTTGAACTCTTCTTCCCTACCCCCCATTGTTAGATATCGGGATAATTTCCTGGTCTTGGTTCTCCAGAGTTTTCTGCAACACACATCCGTGAACGAGTGTATTGCACAGGTATTGCGCCGACTTACTGAAACTATCCGTATGAACCTCACGCTGGAAGCTGTAACACCACGCCGGCCTTTTCTTGAAGCTATGGTCTTTGTTACTTCCAACTCAACCTTCAGCCCGAACTCCCGTGACATGCTGTCTTCATACGTCCCGAACCAAATAGCTAAGTGTACACACTATGCACATAGTTGAAATATCACAGAGGAAATATCACAGTTGTGTCGGTCATTTTTTGCCCGCCTGTCCCATCTCTCCATTCAAGTGGTGGTTTGGCTTGCCGTTGTGGTGGTTGATGCTTCTGCTGCGGTTGCAATCCATGATGCATGATGCATGATGCTCCACTTCTCTTCTCAAAGCAATGTCGTCTATCCCGCAAATTGGCGGTACTCTTCCAGTGTTGGCAAGGGAGCACTTGTGCATGTGGCTGCTGTGTTGAAGTTCTTGAGCAATGAGATGTTGGAGCTTGCGAGCAACGCATCAAGAGAAAACAAGAAGTAGCAACGTATCAGGCCTCGGCTCTTGATGGTATGCACCGTGTGCAGGAGGCCTTGGCGGCCTTCCTCCCCCTCGTGTTCAAGGTGCCGCGTGTCCAAGATACAACATGTGTATGTACCGCATTTTTTTGGGACCTGGCTACAAGGGGACTGTTTCATGGGAATCAGTAACATCAAGAATGGGGCTGCGGGGGTGGGAAGACTGGGGGGGTTGCCGCCTAACACCACTGAACGTATTCAGCAAATGTAAACATTCACAACAGCACATGCAGATTACGGGGAGAGAGAGAGAGAGAGAGAGAGAGAGAGAGAGAGGGAGAGAGAGAGAGAGAGGGAGAGAGAGAGAGAGAGAGACAGACAGAGAGAGAGAGAGAGAGACAGTCCTGGGTCCGTGAGTTTGTTGCATCAATTCACGTCCTGCACGCACGCACTGTGCACACTGCACGCACCCACTGTGCACACTGCACGCACGCACTGTGCACACTGCACGCACGCACTGTGCACGCTGCACGCACCCACTGTGCACACTGCACGCACCCACTGTGAACACTGCACGCACGGACTGTGCACGCTGCACGCACGCATGGTGCACGCTGCACGTACGCATTGTGCACGCTGCACGCACGCATTGTGCACGCTGCACGCACGCACCCACTGTGCACGCCGCACGCAGGCATTGTGCACGCTACACGCACGCATCGTGCACGCTGCACGCACGCACCCACTGTGCACGCTGCACGCACGCACTGTGCACACTGCACGCACGCATTGTGCACGCTGCACGCACGCACCCACTGTGCACGCTGCACGCACGCACTGTGCACACTGCACGCACGCATCGTGCACGCTGCACGCACGCACCCACTGTGCACGCTGCACGCACGCACTGTGCACACTGCACGCACGCATTGTGCACGCTGCACGCACCTACTGTGCACACTGCACGCACCCACTGTGCACGCTGCACGCACGCATTGTGCACGTTGCACGCATTGTGCACGCTGCACGCACGCACTGTGCACGCTGCACACACGCACTGTGCACGCTGCAGGCACGCATTGTGCACACTGCACGCACGCATTGTGCATGCAGCATACACGCACTGTGCACGCTGCACGCATGCATTGTGCACACTGCACGCACGCATTGTGCACGCTGCACGCACGCACCCACTGTGCACGCCGCACGCAGGCATTGTGCACGCTGCACGCACGCATTGTGCACGCTGCACGCACGCACCCACTGTGCACGCTGCACGCACGCACTGTGCACGCTGCACGCACGCATTGTGCACGCTGCACGCACCCACTGTGCACACTGCACGCACCCACTGTGCACGCTGCACGCACGCATTGTGCACGCTGCACGCACGCACTGTGCACGCTGCACACACGCACTGTGCACGCTGCAGGCACGCATTGTGCACACTGCACGCACGCAGTGTGCACACTGCACGCACGCACTGTGCACACTGCACGCACGCACTGTGCACGCTGCACGCACGCACTATGCACACTGCACGCACGCACTGTGCACGCTGCACGCACGCATTGTGCACATTGCACGCACGCATTGTGCATGCTGCACGCATTGTGCACGCTGCACGCTGGGGTCTTGTCTTTAGCGTTGAAGGACAAGCCTGTGGTCTTAAAGATTGCCGTCTGAAAGGACACAACAAGGATGCTTGTTGCATGGGCAATTAATTCCAGTGTCACCCCAAACTGGATGCGAAAAAAGGACATGGCAACTTTCATCCACCGACGCCAGCAAAGTGGGCAACACAATTACAAAAAACCAATGCGGAATTCTCAAATCACCAGACTGAAACGATGATATGATTCCGGGTGTTGACTTTCATCTTCTTTGCTACAAGCACTCTTCATGAAATGACTCCAAAATTCTAGTAATTTTGCAAAAGATGTGCACGGCGTTACAACCTAGAGTTTGCATCCTCCCAGCCAACAATTGGACGAGTTGGGAGGTCGTGTGATGACCATATTCATGTGTTATCTGAACGGTCCCTCGAGAATAATTGGTGTCGTGTAACAGGGTGGTAATAATTGGTGTGTCGTGCACATCATGGAGCTATCCAGTACCTTTGCATTGTGTGTTGTCGCTTAGTAGTTCAAATCTGCACAGGCCAAAGGCAACTGTTCTGTGGGCATCATGGCCCATTGCCCATTTCAATTGTGAGGCTGTATGGATTTGGAAGATTGTGGTGGTGCATGGTGTGTGTTGTGCTTGGTTGTGGGACAGGGTGTTTGGCAGGCAGGGGCACAGACGAGAGGAGCACGAGGGGGCGGGGGGGGTGGCACCAGGGGGTTTGACACACGGGCAGGGCGGTCTGTAGTCTGTAGACTTTGTCTGCCCCTAATTGCAGACACTGTCAGCATGTTGTGGACTTTAAAGGACAATATTTGGGACGGGGAGCCTTCGGCCCACTTCCTCAATCACGGTCCACTCGCGTCGTTTACCTGTGCACATGGGTATCGACATGGACATCTTTGGCCAATGCCCCTCCCAATATTTTGATAATATGTGTCTCCATGATTCTTTTCCTATTGTGCGTGTAGCCATCAGTGGGCCCATCCAGCCTAGATATTGGCCTACTACCAAGCCAGGGAGGAGCCATTGCATTCAATCAGTAGCTCACCTTGCCTAGTCAACAGGTCAATAATGAGGTTCATGCTCAGCAATAGTTGGTTGGTGACGTCATGCATAAAACCCGGACGCACTGTGCACACTGCACGCACGCACTTTGCACACTGCACGCACGCACTGTGCACGCTGCACGCACGCATTGTGCACGCTGCACGCACACATCGTGCACGCTGCACGCACGCACCCACTGTGCACGCCGCACGCACCCACTGTGCACACTGCACGCACGCACCCACTGTGCACGCTGCACGCACGCACTGTGCACACTGCACGCACGCACTGTGCACACTGCACGCACGCACTGTGCACGCTGCACGCACCCGGTGTGTACGCTGCACGCACGCACTGTACACGCTGCACGCACGCATTGTGCACGCTGCACGCACGCATTGTGCACAGTGCACGCACTACCTGCTGACATCATAGATGCCAACAAGACATATAGTTGTGGTGCTCTTGCCTTCACACTTGCTGCATTATTTCCCAAGCTTGGGCCCAGCGTACGTGCTTCAGATCCCCCCTGAACCTATATTCCTGCTCCGTGTGGCTGCTCTCCAAATATATGGGTTTCATTCTGGAGGATGGGGGAGGGTACTTGAATGGATCCTCACCCGATAGAGCAAAACATTCAAGCTCTCAATGATGGGGAACATAATCTCAAACTGCACGCACCGTGTTCTATAATCAGGTGCGTTCCCTGCCTGGTGCAATGTATTGGTACGGCCATCCAGGGCTCATTTTGGGGCGATTCCACTGGCTGTGACGTCATGGGTTTCTATTCTGCCTTCGCCACATACTCCAGCCAAATGGCCACGCTGCTCATTGCATACCTGACGTATCGGATCATGTTTTCTATGGTGCCAAAGTGGGAATACGTCGCGCTTGTGGGATTGGCCATCTTTGTGCTCTCTGGTCTGATTTCAATGCTCCCCCTCATTGGGGTGGCCTCTTATGTCAAGTACGATGGGTTCTGTTACATTGATTACCGAGATGTTACACACTGCGTCTTGTGGCTGCTGATCATGGTTCCATGTGTGTTCGGTGTCCTGCTCCTCTATGTCCAGATCTACAAGCGGAGTGGTTTGTCAAAAACAGTCCGCTTCGGTCTTCTCGGCTTTTGGTTTCTTTTCCTTCGCGGGTGGGTCCTTGGGATCCCCACCTGTTTACACATATGACGCGCCTGTTGCCTACCCAACGTACAGTGGTCCGCTGCCCACTCCTGCATACACACAGGTGTATTGAGCAGATGCCCAAACTGCATTTTGCCAGCCACTTATTTTGTCTTTTCTTAACGCAACAACCCAGGTGTCCATCCCACATCTCCGTTCCCTCTGCATGGCAGTGTGGTCTGCACAGGTCGGACCGAATGTTTCATCGAACCCATGCCGGCGCCTACGTGCACTTTTCTCGCATCTTGCCCAACGATGAAAAAACGTCCAAAAAATGGCCGTTTTTTGGTCAAAAGTTGAGTTTTTTGGCCTCGGACAAGCGGTTGAAGACCATTTTCCTTCCAAAATCGGCCAAAAAAGGCAGTTTTTTGGTCAAAAATTGATTTTTTTGCCTTCAGCCAAGCAGTTGAAGCCCCCCCCCCCCCCCCTATTTTGAGGGTGCTAGATGCAAAAAAGCAGGTTGTAGGCACACACAGATCACGAAAACACAATTTACAGCATCCATATGCACCAAAATTTCCCATTTTTCATGAAAAAAACGGCAAAAAATGGCCGCTTTTTGGTCAAAAATTGAGTTTTTCGGCTTCAGGCAGGCAATTGAAAACCCCCCGCCCTATTTTGAGGGTGCTGGATGCAAAAAAGCAGGTTCTAGAAGGAAACAGGTCACGAAAACACAATTTACAGCATACATTTTTCATGAAAAAAACGGCCAAGAATGGCCGTTTTTGGTCAAAAAGTGAGTTTTTCGGCCTCAGACAAGCATTTGAAGACCCCCCCCCCCTATTTCGAGGGTGCTGGATGCGAAAAAGCAGGTTCTAGGCAGACACAGATCACGAAAACACAATTTACAGCATGCGTATGGGGATAATCTTTTTTTTTAGATGCGAAATCTTTTTTTTAGATGCGCTAAAATTTAAGAAAAGTACTAAAATTTAAGTCAAAACAGCTAAAAAATGAGCAAAAACAGCTAAAAAATGAGCAAAAACATCTAAAAAAAAAGATTTCGCATCTAAAAAAAAAGATTTCGCATCTAAAAAAAAAGATTCCCTACTAAAAAATAAGATTCCAATAAAACCAAAAATCTAAAAAAAAGTCATTCGCATGTTTAAAAACGTCAAAAAAGCAGAATCTTTTTTTTTAGATGGCCAGGTAAAAGGTGAGATTTTGGTAAAACTAAGAGAACACAAAGCCAGGGGTGGGGAGGGGAGGCAGAAATGCAGTTCCTAGGGGGAATCTTTGCACTGCGCGCGCACTGCACGCGCACTGCGCGCTACTTTTAGACTATGTTCCCCCCGAAGAGCCCCCAAGCACACCCCTTGGAAACGCCCTTAGAATTAGGTGACCGAAACTGCCCCAGCTCAAGAAAGTTGCAAACTACCTTCCCTTAACATAACACACACATGTTCCTTACCATGCCCCACTGCCACATGCGTGGTTTCGGTTGTGAGGAAGGGGCTCTCTCCTTTCCCTTGCGGTTAGAATCGGATTGGGGTTGAGATTGTGTAGCCACGGGGGGTTGCGAGGACTGAGAGGGTTGAGGGGGATTGGAGCTGGACGAAGCCACATCGGCCCGAGGGGGCGCAACAACACAAAAAGCATCTAGTGTGCGTTGCCGCTTTTCTAGGAACTGCTGCGCATGTTTTGCTTGTTTCTTGGCCTCTCTCTCTCTTTTCTCACGGCGCAAACGGTCGATCGCAGGCTGCAGTGTTGGCGCTTTACTGCCGCCTTCAGAGAATGGTTGACCATCAAGCCCATCCTGGATGATTACACTTTCTTCATCCCTTGGTAAGTGGTTACCCTTGCCGAACCGCAAGATCTGCTCAATCACCTTTGGCACACCCAAACAAAGGGGGACAGAATCAGAAGTCAAAACCTCCGCTAGAGGTCACCATGATGCCCCTAGGGGCCCCTAGTATCTCAAAGTATGGGTCTCTAGTACGGCCGGACGCCCAAATAGTTGCACTGCGCGCGCACTGCACGCGCACTGCGCTTAAGGCTCCCCCCTAGGGGCACCCCACCGGACGAATCATCCACATTCCTGAGGCGAACCCTGCAAAACAAGGCACAAAGCAAAGAACGGTAAAGAATGCCAACAAGACCGGAGCAGATGGCTGAGCACTTGCAGAACGTGCTTTTGCAGTAAACAGTACATTACGTGAAGATGATGTAACCCACTTGATGGCGTCGGGACATGCCACTGTGCAACTGATGCACAAGACGCCTTCCTTGTGGAGAAGGGCTAAAATGCCGTGGATTTTTGGAAATGCCAAACAAATACAGAAGCAGCATCCCTCCCTGTTTGCACCTCAAGATATTTGAAACGAGCAAAACTTGAGCATGAAATTATCCATTGGGATGGGGGTCCATTGGCATGGGGGGGGGGGGGGGGCGTTGTTGTCCTGCACACCTGAATAGCTGTCCTACATCCACCAGAACCATCAAAAACCCATTACCCTGGAAAAAGAAGGTGATGTGGAAATGACCCCAGGCCTGGTTCAAAATTTTTCAGCACCATATACTTTATGTGGCAGTCAATGAAGCTGACGAGCGTGGCCTGCATTGGATCGCAACATACCACTGGGTCCAGATGTGGCACTGATCAGGGAAGCATTGTGGAAACCAGGCACACAACAGAGCTGAAAGTGGTGGCCCCAGGCCTGCTTGAAAAAATTCAGCTCTGTGAAGTGCGCAATAAAATTTTTATCAAATAGACATGAATCCCATGCAACTGCAATTGGCTGAATGACAGAATGAATCACGGCACTTTGACCTGAGCGAAACATGCTGAAATCTGTGGCCCCACGCCTGCTTGAAAAAATTTCAGCACTGTGAACCTGGCTGGATCACTCTGCGTTGCAAAGCTCCCAGAAGTTGATCACTATGGCTGTCAAATGCTGCAGCAAAGCAGGGGCAGCTGGGTGGCACAATGCACTCCAGAAGAAATGAGCAGAAACAACCTGGCTGGATGTAGTCCCTTCCTCAAACCCGAGACCTTGGTTCCCCGGAAACATGCAATTGTGCACATGGGCTCTGGCCAACATGGCCAAGTACTCGGCTTTACAAAATGCAGGCATGACCTACCAGACAATCTCAGTCTGCTCCATAGGAGACTTGGAACATTTTGAGAAATGAAAATCTACATTGAAAACCAAACACATGACACCAAGGATGGTGCCCATCACATGCCATTGCACACTCAGGAAACTAGGCAAAAAAGGGCAATTTTGTGCGATTTGGTGAAAAAATCTCGGGGGGGGGGGGTGTTTCTTCCTTCGAGAGGGGGTAGCCAGGGGGGCCATGTTTCTTCTTTCGAGACGGGGGGGGGGGGCATTGGCATGGCGGGTCCATTGGCATGGGGGGTCCATTGGCATGGGGGGGGGGGGGGCGTTGTTGTCCTGCACACCTGAATAGCTGTCCTACATCCACCAGAACCATCAAAAACCCATTACCCTGGAAAAAGAAGGTGATGTGGAAAATTCGACCGTGGAACCAGGGGGCGGTTCTTGCGCAAGGTGGTTCCTAGGCACTGGGGGGGGGGGGGGGTACCTAGTAAAATTTTTTTTTGAAAAAACGTTTACTAGGTTTTACTACAGACCCGCTTGGCAGGCGCAAGCAGATTTTTGGGAACCTATTTCCCTTCGGGAATGTCCCTTGTAAAATACAACTTGTTCCCAAAACTGCGTCCAACGACCTGTGCCAAAACAGGTTCCCCCGCAGAGCGGATGAACATCACATTTGTCCCAGGGAGAAACATGGCTGTGCTGTCAAGTTCCATTCAGCGAAAGTGAGCAAAATGTCCTGCCATGAGTACAAAGGATACAAGTGGCAGTACCCCACAACACAGTCACCCACACAACAACACAATGAGCCGTAACGAAAAATTTTGGGTTGACCAAGTGACGGTCCCCCAGCCCCCCCCGGGGAACGACAAGGGGTGGGGAACGACAAGGGGGGGGGGGGGGGGCGGAAGGAAAGGGGGGCAGGGGGGTAGGAGTGAGACATTTGTTCCAGCTACCAGCATGTAGTCCCTTCCTCGATCTTGAGACGTCGGTTCCGCTGAGACTTGAAATTGTGCCCCTGGGCTCTGGCCAACATGGTTGAGTGCCCTACTTCACAAAATCCAAGCATTACCTATGATCCGTTCAAATGACCTCTCTGCATAGGTCCCCCAGCGAAGGGAAACCCCTGTTCTCTGAGCAGATGAAATTGTGCACATGGGCTCTGGCCACGGTGGCTGAGTACCCTACTTTACAACATTCAGACATTACCTGTGATGCTCTCCGATGAACTCTCTGCATAGGCCCCCCAGCTCCAAAGGGACACCCCTGTTGTGAAACACAAGTTCTGCGTAATGCACCCAAAACCTTCCACATTCATGACATCCCTGCATAGGGTACCTCCTCACCGCATGGAGCAGGCAACAAGGAAAGAGGGCCACTGGGTGCATATTGGGTCAGTCCCGAAACCCAGGTTCCCCTACTGTATGAAGTTGTGAACATGGGCAGGGGTTAGCTTGATGCAGTAGCACTCCTTGTAACCCCCCCGTGCAACTTTTTGGGACATACATGATGATCATGTAAAAATCTTTTTTTTTTAGCGCGCAATCTTTTTTTTTAGAACGGAATCTTTTTTTTTAGCGCGCAATCTTTTTTTTTAGAACGGAATCTTTTTTTTTAGCGCGCAATCTTTTTTTTTAGCGCGGAATCTTTTTTTTTAGCGCGAAATCTTTTTTTTTATGCTAAAAAATAAGATAAGTGCTAAAAATTAAGATTTCGCATCTAAAAAAAAAGCTTGGACCAACACTGCACCGCCAAGCATCCGGAGGCACGCCTCCATAAGTCACAAGTGCGTTGAACTGGTCGTAGCAACCGGCAAACCAGCACCCCTGAGACAAACGAAGGTGGCACTCTGCCAATGCATAGAGCTGCAAGCCAGTCACGATGCTGTGACCAGTCTAGATGCTGTAGATATCGCGCTGATTCAAGATTGGGAGCAGGGACTCTGGAGGGCCAGGCCATTGCTCTGTGTCTTCGTTTGGGGGGGGGGGGGGGTAGAGGCCAAAAAACAGTTTGTGCACCCAAAATCAGCCTCAAACGTTGGCCCCCTGTTACTAGAATTCAAAATTTTTCTGGGGGCAGTTATTCTGATATGGGTGAGTAGGTCGGCTGGAGTTGGCTAAAGCCCCGAATACCCCCACTACCAGGGGTGTGCTTAAGCAATAGCCTAGACAGAGCCTGACAGTTCGTGAATGCAGCTGCCCTGCTGCAGTCCCGCTCGATTTGTTGAATGTGTTTGTGTGCACTGAACCCCACACCACTAGTCTGCCGGTCCCTTTTTCCAGAGATCAGCCCCTGGAGGCATTGGTCGGTGTGGGGGTGGTGGGGTGGCAAAGGTGGTGGGGGGGGGGGGCAAGCCCCCTTACCCTGTTTTGCGCTCGAAGGGGGTGGAGGGGAATCCCCCCTCCCCATCTCTCTTTTGGTGGTGATCAGCCCTGCTACCTAATCCTGTCCACCCCTAGCGGTCCTCAAACCAGTTTGTACGCGCCAAAAATTGCCTCCCAGCAATTTCTCCCGCCGTTAGTAACCGCTTTTGAAACCCACTCTTTAAACCCCCTTTTAGCCCCGCTCCCCTCCAAGTGCAACCCTCCCCCAATCGACGCACAACAAACCCTCCGCCCCCGTCTCCAGTGAGGCGAACTCTGTACAGGCTGTGACCCTATACAGAGGGTGGCCTGGCCATCCACTTGTTGCCCAGTGTCCAAACAGATGGTTGCGAGCGGTCTCCTCTCTCCTCTCAGATTGTGGCAGAAGCAACATCCAGAGGGTCTCCTGGGCGTTTCATAGCATTTCATGGCCTTCCATCACATTTCATGGGTTTTTTTGTAAAGCGGTTTGTGGGCGTTTGATAGTGTTTTACAGGTGTTTTAATGGGCGTTTCATAGCAATATATTTGCCTTTCATGGTGTTTCATGGGCGTTTCATGGTGTTTCAAGGATTCGGTTACCTGACGGCATGCACAACTGAGAGTTGGTCGCTAACCAACGGCATTTGGTGCTAGTTGATGGCCAACCAAATCGCTTGGCCAATGACCGACTGCAGTTACTCAGCGGCTGGCGCTCTGCGGATGTCCGAGCGTACCGGAGGCTGGCATTTTTCCTTCTGGCCTTCAGGACAGCCCTTAGAGGGTAAACGATACCGCAGCACAAAAATTAGTGGCCAGACCAAGGCACATCCCTCAGACAGCAATAGACGTCAATATGCCGTTTCGGCCCCTGACTTCTGGCGATGCAGCCCCCCCCCCCCCCCCCCAAACACAGCCATTTAGTTCCAAAGTTGACATGAATTTCTGTGTGATGGGCATGTGACCCCCCCCCCCCCCCGTCCTGCCCAAAAGGGGCCTCAAATTGTTGCACCTACGATTCCTTTTTTTCTTGGCCATTGCATTCCAAGCACATCTGCAGATGCTGGGGCTGTCGCCCATGGTCACACCACGCTCTCTTTCAACCAGTGTAGCTCAGGACTCACTGAGCCTTTCTCCCCTTCTGACACCGATCAAGAAAGTCCGCGAGCACGTTTTCCGTAGCCATGATTCTCGCCGCTGCTTCACTGAGTGCAGCTGCAGCAGCTCATGGCTTCTGATTAGACTAAATATCTTTTGACTTGCAGATTGAGTGCTTCTTGTCCGACCTGAACTCCTTTGACCTTCCTATCCCCCTCACCACGACCCCGCAGGATTCGACTCAGTGTGGCCGAATGCATGCCTTGAAACCCTCAAGCTGGGCAGTTTCCACCCTTGTGCTTGCATGCAGGCAGTGAGTAACGGCAACGCACGGTGCTGGTATCATGTACAGAGCAGAGACAGGAAGGGATAAACCATCATGCAATGAACAGAAACAACATAAGCATAGCAGGGCACTGCTTCAGCAACGTTCACCAAACACACACGCATACTCCACACTCCGTACGGAAGTGGCAAAGGAGATCCGACCACAGAAGCCTGCAGTCTCATTTGTAACTTCTGGTGCTTTGGGCTGTTCCCAAAGAGCGCCTGGAACCGTCAGCCCTGATTTGGGAGAGAATCGCATATTTTGGATTGCCTTGAGACGACAAAGTCACGACGGAACTCATGATCTTCAATGTGATCTTTGACAGCAACTTCTTGTCGTTCTGGTCAAAAGGGACGTGCCACTTTTTGCAGAAGTCCTTCAGGATCTTCTTCCGCTCCTCGCCCTTGGTCATACACATCACTGCCACCAGCGAGTAGTATACATTGTATGCCAGGGAGATGGCAGCGTCCGAAGACATTTCCCCTTTCTTGACAAGGGGATGTAGAATGACCTGAAGGATGTGCAGAACGTGAAGAATGAAGAAGAAGGAGCAGAAAAAGGCAGCAAGAAAATTGCTTCACGAGGGAGGGGGGGGAGGGGGGGATGTTGGCCCATTTCCAAACCCTTCCCCCCTCCTTGGTGCCTGTGCTTGACCCTTGCCCAGCCACTGACAGAGACGTTCAGGGTGGGGGCCGTTGACACAAAAGACTCAGTTAAGAGTGCCAGTTGGTAATTCCAACTGGTACTGGTACCAGGGGGGGGGGGGGGTTCTGCAAAATGTGAAGTCATGGGGTTTTGCCTAAAATTGGCTACTTCGAAAGGGGGGGGGGGGGTTTACCCCTTTTGCACGCAACTGAAATTTTCCAAAACGCGCTGCGGGGGGTTACCTTGGGTGTGCACAAGTGTGTATTTGTCCATTTTTTGGGCATGCAGAGGGAAATTTGGGGGTGTCTTGCTTCAAAAGTGACGGATCTTTGCATGCTTACTTGATGCTGCGTTTCACATATCAGGTGTGGCAGGGACGCGGTGGCCTAAGGGATTAGCATATAACAACGGAGGCCTCCACTCTACCTCCTCACTGCAATGGTGGTTGTAGCCGCCCACACCCCCTACCGGGGGGGGGGGGGGATGGACGATTTCTCTTCGGCGCGGCCCAACACCGAAGAGGGTGCCTCACAGGGTGCCCAATCCTACAAGATGTACGTTTCATCACGTTTCGCGTTTCGCATCACCGCTTCATGGGGTGCCCGGTCGCACAATACAGTCGTTTCGAATCATTTCGGGTTTCGGATCACCGCTTCATGGGGTGCCCAATCCAACAATGCGGTCGTTTCGAGTTGTTTCTTGTTTCACGGGGTGCCCAATCCCGGAACCTCGGTTGTGCCAACAACAAGTACATCGTCTGCCACACTATGGTTGTGTGTTGTTGTGTGTCTCGCGGCAATGTGCGGAACCGCATGCACTTCGCACCCCAAAAAAAAAAAACTCCCTAGCGGATAGACCCATCTACCACTTTCACTTCAATATCCATTTCCTCACGGCACCGCTTGCAGTGCGTTGGTCCCAAGCCCCCCGCCATAGCGTAACGTCTTATGCACCTGCTTGTGCACCTCACCTAATTGTCGACTTCCGCTCCCTTTTGGAGTCGCTACTCGACTTCCGTTCTGGTGCTTGTCGCTTCTGTGCCACTGAAGCTGCCACGGGTGTCTTCGCACTTTTCGCTTGCTTGTATTGCCCGCGGGTTTGCTTGACGGTCTTTTTGTACACTTTCTTGTGTCCTGTCACGAGGACCACTTTGGGACTGCTGTTCAAACTGCTGCTGTCGGAACTAGACTCCGATGATGTAGAGGACGTCCCACCACCAGTAGAATTGGTCGTTGACGAACTATCCGTGTCGGACCCGTCTGACTCATCAGACGTGCGACGCTCTGGACGCCAATCTTCATCAGCCTCACCTGCAGGTCGTTGTGTGCCATATTTGTCCCCTCCTTCATCACCCGTGGTTGTGGTTTTTCCCGTGCCTTCCTCCGCTTCTTTGTCAACATGAATGGTAATATGCCGCACCTTTTCTCCTTTCTCCGCCTTTGTCTTCCGAGCACGCCGGGCAATCTGCTTCTCCACAATCCAATCACTTACTTCAATTGTTTCGGGGTCCAAGCCGGGATTCACAAGCCGCAGGTGGCACTTGATATTCAATGTGAACGGGGATGCGGGGCACATCGGAACCAGACACTTCCTTGGGACATTGCGCTTCTTCTCCAATGCCTTCTTGTACTTGAAGCTATACCGGTAAGGGCAATTGGTGCACACCCTCGTCCCATTCAACGTGGTTTCGCAGGTCCCGGTGGAATGACCGCAAAAGCCACATGGCTCCGCTTGTCCACGGTGGTGTGCATCCGCCACGGCGTCACCTTTAGCAATGTGCTCTGCCATGTGGCCCAACATTATGTGCAAGAGCACTGCCGCATCACAAAAGAGGCAACATCGTACATCATCTGCAAGCCGCAAGTCGCAAGCCTTAACTCCTTCGTATGGGTCTCCAACGATCATGGGGCAGTACTTGATGTTTTGGGCCGCGGCATCGATGAACGTATGCAAGATGTTCGGGTCTACTTCCCATCTTCCCTCATCGGTGATGTCCAAGTCCACAAAGGTGGTGCTCGCTGCGTCCACGTCGATGGTTGGACCAAACCTGCCACTCCATTGCAGTGCCACTTCCGCGTTTGGGTGGGAAAACGACAAGAATCTCCACTAAGCTTCGCACCTTGGGTGTGCTTGAAGCGACGGATGTGCAATCGTTGTGCCTTCCAAAGTACACTTTAGCAAGCCGAAGACCCCTGCTGACGTGCAAATTGTACGTTGCCAGCGTCGTAAACGGCGTTCCGGGCGCAACCTCATCTGCGGGTGGGGGTGCAACACGTGGTCCTGGACATCGTCCTTCACCTCTCACCCTTCGCAACCGCTCCGTAGAATCATGCTCCAAATTGCTGTTGAAAACCTTGTTGATGTACGGGGCCATGCGGTCGGAGGACCTATCATTTAGTTTGACACATGCCGCCGACCGGTCCGGCCCATCTGCAATTTGCAAGAATGACTCCCAAACATGACCTTCGGGGACTTCAGAGCTTGGGTTACCTCGCATTGCTGTTTTTGGTACTTCTTCCACCACCACAGACCCATCTTTCTGCTCATCAACTTCCTTTTGTGGAGACCGGCCCTTTGGTTTCAAGAGGGTTGCTCCTTCCGAAAATAACTGATCGAATTTACCAATGCTACCTTGCGTTCCAATGCTGGGGTGTATAGCCAGAATCTTTTCCTCTTCATTAATACATTGCCGCTACATAGTGGTAGTGTGAGGTGGACTAAGCAAACCCTTCCCCCAAAAAGGGGGGGGTCGGTTATGTGAAAACCCTACTTTTGCCTACAAATTGGGCCACCGAAAAGGGGGGGGGGGGTATGTAAAACCCCCATGCTGTCGTTCTCCGCAGAACCCCCCCCCCCCCTGCTGGTACCCCCCCCCCTTGTCCTTCCCCACCCCGGGGAAGACGGTCCCCCACCAACCCCCGGGGGACCGTAGTACCGCCGTACATGCACACTGTGGGGCAAAAAAATTGCGGCAGAAGACGAAATAACACGGCATAAGAAACGTTGGTGTGCAGAGCTCGTCACGGTGACAAATGAAGCAAGTAATGGAACAATATGAAAATCATGTGCGCACTCAATGGGCTGCCAATGTAATGAAATTTACTCCTTGACTCGCTAGGTGTAGAATTTCTTTGTCGTGCTCCATTTGACCTTGAATTCTTGAACATGCTCAGCACTTTCCACAAGAATGCTTTGGACAGCACTCTTGGGCGGTAGCTTGGCCCTTTTGGGGTTCACCAAGTGACCCCCCCCCCCCCCTGGGGAAGGGCAAGGGGCGGGGAACGAAGGGGAGGGGAGGGTACCGAAGTGCACACGGGTTTGAGTTTTCAGAAGGAAATATTACATTGTTTGTACATGGATGATGGAGAAAAGTAGGGGAGATTGAGACTGCCGTCATTCTGCGCAAAGCTGCCACTTTGCGTCTCTCACATGCCATCATTGTTCACACAAAGTCTTTCCCAAGTAAAGTTTGGAGCTGAAAGGATAGGGACGGGCACCATAAAGGCTGAGCAAGTGCACGGGTTGATAGGTCTGGGTGCATGCACTAGTTTGGGCTTTCAAGACGAAATTGCCTGCATTGCTTGTCCACGAACGGTGGGGAACAACGTTTTTGGTGGGGAACAGTTGGACAGTTGACCCCACTAGGGGGGGGGGGACCTGTTCTGAGGTCAGGCCCCAAACGATTACGGCAGCAGGAGTCCCCCAAGAGGGGGGAGGATTGGGTTGGGTTGGGACAGGGCCTCACGTAGGAGTATGGTCTCGGGAGGATCTGCTTACTTCCCCGAGTGCGGAGCTGAACAACATGACTATTCGGTTCCAAGGCAAACAAATTCTGGGCATGCAAGAACATAGCACTTTGCATGCATCCCACCCAGCCCTTTTTTTCGAGCAGAGTCCCTCCAACAAAAAAAACCAAAAAAGGAGGGTGAGAACCACAAATTGTATTGCCTTTAGCAAGTCTCCTCACGGAGGGAGAAGTGAAGTCGAGGGAAATTGAACCAGCCCCTGTGTAAATGTTTTTTTGCACATTCCTTGAAGTGACACACAGTGCCGGCAATGGGCGAAAACAGCGCTCTTGGGCTTTTGTGCATGCTTGTTTTGCCAAGGGATAGTGGTTAGGCAGAAAGCTTGGTAAGTCTGCGTCAGATGAAACCCAGCTGAGTGACAGGTTGCATTGGGTGGCAACAATAATATGTGCAATGTTGGAAGGCCGCATTGCACATTCTCCTTCGGAGAGCAGTACGCAAAGTGGGTGACACAGGGTCCGTGTGTAAATGGATGATGCCAACGTTTACAACGGAACATTTGTAGGTCATAGGGCATGCTAGGAGGGGGAGGGCGAAGGCATTGCAACAAGCGTTGGCTTGGGGGTCCACGTTATGCAATTTAAATCATGCGTGGAAGAAACTAATTTATGCCAAATGGCTGATACTTAAATGGGTAGAAGCACACATGCACCCTTTGTGAACGGGGGTTAAGCGGTCGTTTGAATGGAGTGCCCAAATTCATGCAAATTTGCCCAACTTTTGATGTTTTTCGGCGAAAAGGCTACATTTTTGCATATGAGGTAGGTGAAAGGGTAAAACTCATCCCCCAGCTTCATTCCATATCATCCAGTGAAAGTCCCGCCCCAAATGGAGCCACTGCGGCCAAATGGCGCGCAAAACCGAAAGTGGCAAAACGCGACATTGCTATATGGCGGCCGTGAGCATGTATTTGGACGAATTCGAATGAAATTCGCACCAATTTCGTACCAATTCACATGAATTTCGTTTGGAGCCACCCCCACCGTTGCCAAAACACCTCAACTATGCACCTTGAGCACCCCGGCATGCACCCCATCCCGCAGGCAACTATGGTGCTTTTCCATGATTTATCGTTTAATCTTTTTCTTGCGGCATCGGAATGCCTCTCTCAGGTCCGAAGGTGTTGCGTGTCAATTAGAAGCCGTCCATGGACCTTTGTACAATGATGGGCCCTTGCCCATGTTGTGCCCTATTGGTTGCATCCTAGCTGTGTGCCACCAAGCCATCATCAATGGCGCCACCAGGCTACATCAATGGCGTGGTTGTCCACAAGCACTTGCGCACCTAGCCTCCCCCGGAGGAGGCTTAGACCCCCGCTGTTGCGCAACATGCGCTTCAGCCTCATGGCTCCCCTCCATGGCAAAGCAGGAGAATTTGACAAGATTCTCCGTTCCTTTGCAAGACAAAAAAATACGGGTCTTCGATCCAAAGATGCGTCTATAGAAGTTTGCCCCACTATGGCTCATTATGCGTTGTGACCATGGCTCGTCTATGTCCCCGGAGCCGCCCCAAGTTGGCCCCGGTGAACCATGTGGTCCGCCAAGCAAACACGTACATTTTTGCAAAAGTCTCCCACCATATCTTCGTGGCCGTCGGTGGGCACCATGCCAACCCTTGCTGCTGGCGATTCCTTCCGTTTCGCTGCAGGTTAGGGTTGGGGCAACATCGTCAGCACCGGCTCAAGTCATCCTCCGCCAATCGGGAGCGTTGCTTCTGTCATCGGCAGCGTTCTCCCTGACCGATTTGTGAGGGCACTGCACCTAACTCTGGTCAGCTTCATCGGAAGCATCGCTTCCGACATCGGAAGCGTCTTTGGGGCCGATTTTGGGTGCGCACAACCTGTTGTCACGTGTGCACCATACCTAGGGCGATCATACAACCCCCCCCCCCAAAAAAAACCTTACATGTCAAAAACTCCAAATTCTCACATTGTGTTACCGCCCCTCCAATCACCACCAGCACCACCATCACCCGTATATAAAGTCCACTAATGTACATTGCTCCGCCACTCCTCAAAGAGAAGCTGCCCCGGCTACCATGGCCAGCCGTGGCCAATCACAGGGTCCCGATGCTGGACCCGACTCACAGAGCGTTGTATTCCACCCCCTGCCCCCACCGCCTGCCTCCCTTCCACCACACGCCCCCTCCCACACAGCCCGGTTGGTTAGTGTTTCAAAGCAGCTTCCGCGTCGGTAGGGAAGCAGTCCCTCCTCACTAAGCGAATGGGTTAGGGGACTGGGCTGGATGCGGCATCAACATACACGAAGATAGGGGCTCGCCGCTAGGACAAGCTATGTCCATCGCCCGGGGCTGACCTGCGGAAATTTTTCCGTGGAGGCGGTGCCAGAGTGGCAGCCTCAGGGTCAGAACTACTAAATGTGACAGCACTGATGGTTGTGTCACCATCTGAGGCATCACGGGCACTCCCACTCCCACTCCCACTCCCACTCCCACTCCCACTCCCACTCCCACTCCCACTCTCACACCCATTGTCACTGCCACTGGGGGAGTGGCCTGCGTCTGACAGGGGATCCCCTGCATCAACTACGATGCGCCGATGCTGCTTCGCTGACCGCATTGGCAAAATGCGGCGGGCACTGCCATCTGCCTCGGGTATGTACCGAGGCGGCACGCACTCTACGGCCGAGTGCAAAGGATCAGGGACAACCAACACCTGTTGGGCATCCTGTACGGTGCACACCCTGCCCACTCTCTATGCCGTTCTGTGTGCCTTGGCCTCTGCCCTACGCTGACGGCTGGGCACAGAGGAGACAACTGACACATAGGAAAACTTGGGCCACCATTGTAGTACTTCTAACCAAAATTCCACCCACTCGGGCCGACCCACTTCACCCCCAAGCTGCAGTAGAAGCGATTGGGTCTGCGGGTGGCAAAGGACCCTAACGGTTGGTAGTGCCAATAGTGGCCGCAGTGGCTCCACAATGACACGCCACTCTGCCGACGCACTGAGAACACATTGTTCCAACACCAACGCCCGCCTGACAAACTTCCACAAGTGTACTTGTGACCGCCGGCTTGTACGGGCGTGGGACTTAATAATAATAGCTCATGATTGAGTGTTTCCCTGATGCTATCTTCAGGGCAAGTGGTGGTTAGCGTGGCAAATGTCTTGCCCAGACGCAACTCGTGCTCCCCTGCCTCATTACTGTATTGGATCGGCAAGTGTGGTTGGCCAAACGCGTGTGTTAGGCCATGGAAATAAAGCGTGGCTGTTGACCCACTTTGAGCATACTCCATGATCAAATTGGAGCAGGTATACATGTATTTTGGTGAAAAATGCACGTCGTGTACAAAAAAATTGTCTAGTCATGCAATTTTTTTTTGCAGTGAATGCGTGTAATTTTGCGGTAAATCACGGAAATTATAAAAGAAAATTGATTTTTTTTGCGGTAAGGGCGTGTAAATTTTTTTGCGGTAAGTCGTGTAAATTACAAGAAAGTGAAAAATTAAAAGAAATGCAACCTTTGCAATACATGCGCAATATGCACAGCTGCCGGTTCCGTACGGCACCTCATAGCGACCTGAACGATGGGACGCCCAGTCCACAAAGCACATAGTACTCTGTGCGGCTACCAATTAGTTAGGACTCGGCCAGTATAACATAATTTCACATGGTGTCATTGCCACTAGACTCAAAATCAAGCCCAAGAAAAGGGTCGTTACAAGGCGGCCAACATCCAGTGTGCCAGCACTGGAAACAGAATCAGGCTCAAGAAAAGAGTCCTGACAAGGCCATGGCCAACGTTAGTGCCACCATTGTACGCCACCAAGGCACTATTATGGGGCCAATATAATAGCAATCTGATACGCTCCACCATTGGTACATCAAACGGGCGGAGGAGAATATAGCCCACAAAACAAGCATGCGCTACAAGTAGTTGCAGAATGCACGCTTGTAGATCAAGTCCGTTTTTGTGTCCCTCGACTTGGGCTTTGCACCAGGATTCGGGTTAAACGGACAAGCGGCGCGCAACTCTGCTACTAGCCAGATAGGTCATTGCTGAAAAGCTAGTCATGCTCCAGCTGGCCACATGCATCTGCTAGGTAGCCATCCGGCACCTTGCGCCACTCTCCACGGATGAGGACCTTGGGACGGGTGTCCTCCTCTGTGGGAGTGGGCATGGAAGGTTGCGGCCTGGCCTCCATTTAATCTGTTTTTTTTTATATTTGAGGATATTTCTGGCTTTCCACGCTCTGCTTGGCGGAGGCCTCCATGCCTTCGAGTGGGGTGGGGTGGCCTGAACACTCTCCTCGATCGCCGAAAGCGCACCTTCAACTTGGGTGCTGGGTGCTGGGGGGGGGCCATGAGGCAACGGAAACTGGGCTCGCATACGCCCCCGTGTCACAGGCGCATGGTCATAACCACATTGCTGGGGGGGGGGGGGGGCTCGGTCACACCCTCCACATCATCACCGGGCGCTTGAACGACCTGCACACCATGATCAACATTAACAATGCTGAGCACACAGTCCACAAAAGCGGAAACCATTGGGACAGGGGGCACATCGGAAAAAGTACCCCCGGTGCTCCACCACCAGCTTCACGATGTTGAAGCTTTGAAAACCACAGGACCAAACGTCCATTTGGAATCCCAAGGCGCGGTGCTTGGTGGTCGTCAGCGAAAGCTTCTTCAAGGCCAACAAGAAAGGACAAATCAAATGACTGGAGCTTAGGGACTCCCAAACCCAAATAGTGAAAAGCTCCAACCGCAAACGACAATCGAAGGCAGACACAAACCAGTGCAACCCTTCCTTGTCATCGGAAGTAACCACAAAAATGGGGCGGCGGCACCACCTCATGTTGGCCAGACTTGTGCCGGATTCAACGCTTTGCATGTATTTCGATTGTCTCTTCATATACAAAAGCGCTAGAGTCCGCACACGTGGTTCACTAATTTCCATGTGGCAGAGCTCTTGGTTCAAAGAACACACGATATCCTTGTCTGTCGACCAATCTCCCACCCCCAAAAGGGTTGCTTCGCTCGGGATGGTGCTTCGAGTACGCCTTTTGGAAGTGGCAGGGTCGACAATGGTTGCGGTTGGCAAGGCCTTCGTTCCCTTCACCTTCGGGGGGGGGGGGGGGGCACTTGGCAAGACCTTCTTTCCCTTCACCTTCGGGGGGGCACTTGGCAAGGCCTTCTTTTCCTTCACCTTCTTCTGTGGACCAGGGGCCGTAAGGGGAGGCGCAAAGAGGTCCATCTCCGAATCCGACGAATGGACCCCTTTTTTTTTCACCTCCTTACCTGGGGGAGAGGCCAACAGAGGATAAGAAAGGACCTCGTCACCGGACACGGGTTCGTTGGGGAGGGTGGCGGTCAAAACCTCCTCAAAGTCTACCTCCTAACACCACTTTTGAAAGAGCCACTTGTCCGTGTTGGGGTGCGCCCTTCCACAGATTGGACACTCCAAAGTGTGTAGGCAAAAGCCCTACCCCTCACAATGCATGCACCAGAGGTACACGGTCTTGTGACATTGGCCTCACACATAAGGTGGCCAAAAGATATTAAGGCAATGCCAAGTTATCCGATGCACCACCATGGTGCAGCAACAGTAGTAGACATAGACTCATCAGCACTGGGTGGGTTCAGAGCAAGCCGGGAACATTAGCGTCGCTATCGGTATCACTACCGGCCACCACCTTCTTGCGGCTTTTTGTAAGGGCCCATTTTTTTCGGATGCAAGTTTTTCTGACTGGTGGGTGCGAGCCTTTGTTGATGGCTCCGCACGTGCATGCATAGGGTATCATCTGTGCCCACAGAACTTATTGTGGCCGGTTTCTTCGTGAATGCCTCGGTGCCATTCGCGGAGCATTGCTTGAAGGACAATGTTGCATACACGAAAGGCAAAAAGAAAATGCCTTCGCCGGGGCCCAGATGAGGGCGGAAGTGCTATGTCACCCATGCATTCTCCGGGGTCCCCAAAGAATGGGGGACAAAATCAGAAGTGGCTACCTCGTCCCTGCCTTCCAGAAGGCCGAAAACGAGGTGGTTAGGCGTGGATTGTGGATCCCTAACCCCAACTCGAGGGGCCACACAACAAAGCGTGGATTGTGAGTCCCTCACCCCAACTCGAGGGGACACACAACAAAGCGTGGCATGTGAGTCCCTAACCCCAACTCGAGGGGCCACACAACAAAGCGTGGATTGTGAGTCCCTAACCCCAACTCGAGGGGCCACACAACAAAGCGTGGATTGTGAGTCCCTACCCCCAACTCGAGGGGCCACACAACAAAGCGTGGATTGTGAGTGCCTAACCCCAACTCAAGTGGCCACACAACAAAGCGCAGGTTGTGAGTCCCTACCCCCAACTCGAGGGGCCGCGCAACAAAGCGTGGATTGTGAGTCCCTAACCCCAAGTCGAGGGGCCACACAACAAAGCGTGGATTGTGAGTCCCTAACCCCAACTCGAGAGGCAACGCAACAAAGCGTGGATTGTGAGTGCCTAACCCCAACTCAAGTGGCCACACAACAAAGCGCAGGTTGTGAGTCCCTACCCCCAACTCGAGGGGCCGCGCAACAAAGCGTGGATTGTGAGTCCCTAACCCCAAGTCGAGGGGCCACACAACAAAGCGTGGATTGTGAGTCCCTAACCCCAACTCGAGAGGCAACGCAACAAAGCGTGGAATGCGAGTCCCTAAGTCCAACTCGAGAGGCAACGCAACAAAGCGTGGATTGTGAGTCCGTAACTCCAAATCCAGGGGCCACGCCGGAAAGCGTGGATTGTGAGTGCCGGGTGAGGGACTCACAATCCACGCTTTCTTGCTTGGCCCCTCGAGTTAGGGTCAGGGACTCATAATCCACGCTTTGATGTGTGGCCCCTCGAGTTGGATTAGGGAGGCACACTCCACGCTTCGTTGCTTGGGCCCTCGAGTTGGGCAACAAGTCGTGGAGTGTGAGTCCCTAACCCAACTTGATTGTGAGTCCCTAACCCCAACTCGAGGGGCCACACAACAAAGCGTGGATTTTGAGTCCCTAACCCAAACTGGATTGTGATTCCCTAAACCCACCTCGTGGGGTCAAGCAACAAACCGTGTTTGGTGAATCCCTGACCCCAACTTGAGGAGCCACGCAACAAAGCGTGGCTTGTGAGCCCCTAACTCCAACTCGAGGGGCCACACAACAAAGTGTGGATTGTGAGTCCCTAACCCGAAGTCGAGGGACCACCCAGAACAAAGCGTGGATTGTCAGTCCATAACCCCAACTGGAGGAGCCACGCAACAAAGCATGGATTGTGAGTCCCGAACCAAAACTTGAGGGGCCAAGCAACAAAGCGTGGATTGTGCATCCCTAACCCCAACTCCAGGGGCCACACAACAAAGCGTGGGTTGTCAGTCCCTAACCCCAACTCGAGGGGTTACACAACAAAGCGTAGATTGTGCATCCTTAACCCCAATTGGATTGTGAGTCCCTAACCCCAAGTCAAGGGGCCACACAACAAAGCGTGGATTGTGAGTCCCTAGCCCCAACTCGAGGGGCCACACAACAAAGCGTGGACTATGAGTCCCTAACCCAAACTGGATGGTGATTCCCTAAACCCACCTTGTGGGGTCAAGCAACAAACCGTGTTTGGTGAATCCCTAGCCCCAACTTGAGGAGCCACGCAACAAAGCGTGGCTTGTGAGACCCTAACTCCAACTCGAGGGGCCAAGCAACAAAGCGTGGATTATGCACCCCTAACCCCAACTCCAGGGGCCACACAACAAAGCGTGGGTTGTTAGTCCCTAACCCCAACTCGAGGGGTTACAAAACAAAGCGTAGATTGTGCATCCTTAACCCCAACTGGATTGTGAGTCCCTAACCCCAATTCGAGGGGCCACGCAACAAAGCATGGATTCTGAGTCCCTAACCCAAACTGGATTGTGATTCCCTAACCCCAACTCCGGGGGCCACACAACAAAGTGTGGATTCGGCATCCCTAATCCAACTTGATTGTGATTCCCTAATCCCAACTTGCAGAGCCACACAACAAAGCGTGGATTGTGAGCCCCTAACTCCAAGTCGAGGGACCACCTACAACAAAGGGTGGATTGTGAGTCCCTAACCCCAACTCGAGGGGCCACGCAACAAAGCGTGGAATGTGACTCCCTAACTCGAACTGGAGGGCCCGCGCAACAAAGCGTGGATTGTGAGTCAACAAAGCGTAGATTGCGAGTCCCTCACCCCAACTCGAAGGGCCACGCAACAAAGTGTGGATTGTGAGTGCCTAACTCCAACTCGAGGGGCCACGCAACAGAGCATGGATTGTGAGTCCCTAACCCCAACTCCAGGGGCCACACAACAAAGGGTGGATTGTGAGTCCCTAACCCAACTTGATTGTGATTCCCTAATCCCAACTTGAAGAGCCACATAACAAACCGTGGATTGTGAGCCCCTAACTCCAAGTCGAGGGACCACCCACAATAAAATGTGGATTGTGAGTCCCTAACCCCAACTCGAGGGGCCACACAACAAAGCGTGGATTGTGAGTCCCTCACCCCAACTCGAGGGGACACACAACAAAGCGTGGCATGTGAGTCCCTAACCCCAACTCGAGGGGCCACACAACAAAGCGTGGATTGTGAGTCCCTAACCCCAACTCGAGGGGCCACACAACAAAGCGTGGATTGTGAGTCCCTACCCCCAACTCGAGGGGCCACACAACAAAGCGTGGATTGTGAGTGCCTAACCCCAACTCAAGTGGCCACACAACAAAGCGCAGGTTGTGAGTCCCTACCCCCAACTCGAGGGGCCGCGCAACAAAGCGTGGATTGTGAGTCCCTAACCCCAAGTCGAGGGGCCACACAACAAAGCGTGGATTGTGAGTCCCTAACCCCAACTCGAGAGGCAACGCAACAAAGCGTGGATTGTGAGTGCCTAACCCCAACTCAAGTGGCCACACAACAAAGCGCAGGTTGTGAGTCCCTACCCCCAACTCGAGGGGCCGCGCAACAAAGCGTGGATTGTGAGTCCCTAACCCCAAGTCGAGGGGCCACACAACAAAGCGTGGATTGTGAGTCCCTAACCCCAACTCGAGAGGCAACGCAACAAAGCGTGGAATGCGAGTCCCTAAGTCCAACTCGAGAGGCAACGCAACAAAGCGTGGATTGTGAGTCCGTAACTCCAAATCCAGGGGCCACGCCGGAAAGCGTGGATTGTGAGTGCCGGGTGTGGGACTCACAATCCACGCTTTCTTGCTTGGCCCCTCGAGTTGGGGTCAGGGACTCATAATCCACGCTTTGATGTGTGGCCCCTCGAGTTGGATTAGGGAGGCACACTCCACGCTTCGTTACTTGGGCCCTCGAGTTGGGCAACAAGTCGTGGAGTGTGAGTCCCTAACCCAACTTGATTGTGAGTCCCTAACCCCAACTCGAGGGGCCACACAACAAAGCGTGGATTTTGAGTCCCTAACCCAAACTGGATGGTGATTCCCTAAACCCACCTCGTGGGGTCAAGCAACAAACCGTGTTTGGTGAATCCCTGACCCCAACTTGAGGAGCCACGCAACAAAGCCTGGCTTGTGAGCCCCTAACTCCAACCCGAGGGGCCACACAACAAAGCGTGGATTGTCAGTCCATAACCCCAACTGGAGGAGCCACGCAACAAAGCATGGATTGTGAGTCCCGAACCAAAACTTGAGGGGCCAAGCAACAAAGCGTGGATTGTGCATCCCTAACCCCAACTCCAGGGGCCACACAACAAAGCGTGGGTTGTCAGTCCCTAACCCCAACTCGAGGGGTTACACAACAAAGCGTAGATTGTGCATCCTTAACCCCAATTGGATTGTGAGTCCCTAACCCCAACTCAAGGGGCCACACAACAAAGCGTGGATTGTGAGTCCCTAGCCCCAACTCGAGGGGCCACACAACAAAGCGTGGACTGTGAGTCCCTAACCCAAACTGGATGGTGATTCCCTAAACCCACCTCGTGGGGTCAAGCAACAAACCGTGTTTGGTGAATCCCTAGCCCCAACTTGAGGAGCCACGCAACAAAGCGTGGCTTGTGAGACCCTAACTCCAACTCGAGGGGCCAAGCAACAAAGCGTGGATTATGCACCCCTAACCCCAACTCCAGGGGCCACACAACAAAGCGTGGGTTGTTAGTCCCTAACCCCAACTCGAGGGGTTACAAAACAAAGCGTAGATTGTGCATCCTTAACCCCAACTGGATTGTGCATCCCTAACCCCAATTCGAGGGGCCACGCAACAAACCATGGATTCTGAGTCCCTAACCCAAACTGGATTGTGATTCCCTAACCCCAACTCCGGGGGCCACACAACAAAGCGTGGATTCGGCATCCCTAATCCAACTTGATTGTGATTCCCTAATCCCAACTTGCAGAGCCACACAACAAAGCGTGGATTGTGAGCCCCTAACTCCAAGTCGAGGGACCACCTACAACAAAGGGTGGATTGTGAGTCCCTAACCCCAACTCGAGGGGCCACGCAACAAAGCGTGGAATGTGACTCCCTAACCCCAACTCGAGGGGCCACACAACAAAGCGTGGCATGTGAGTCCCTAACCCCAACTCAAGTGGCCACACAACAAAGCGCAGGTTGTGAGTCCCTACCCCCAACTCGAGGGGCCGCGCAACAAAGCGTGGATTGTGAGTCCCTGACCCCAAGTCGAGGGGCCACACAACAAAGCGTGGATTGTGAGTCCCTAACCCCAACTCGAGAGGCAACGCAACAAAGCGTGGATTGTGAGTGCCTAACCCCAACTCAAGTGGCCACACAACAAAGCGCAGGTTGTGAGTCCCTACCCCCAACTCGAGGGGCCGCGCAACAAAGCGTGGATTGTGAGTCCCTAACCCCAAGTCGAGGGGCCACACAACAAAGCGTGGATTGTGAGTCCCTAACCCCAACTCGAGAGGCAACGCAACAAAGCGTGGAATGCGAGCCCCTAAGTCCAACTCGAGAGGCAACGCAACAAAGCGTGGATTGTGAGTCCGTAACTCCAAATCCAGGGGGCCACGCCGGAAAGCGTGGATTGTGAGTGCCGGGTGAGGGACTCACAATCCACGCTTTCTTGCTTGGCCCCTCGAGTTAGGGTCAGGGACTCATAATCCACGCTTTGATGTGTGGCCCCTCGAGTTGGATTAGGGAGGCACACTCCACGCTTCGTTGCTTGGGCCCTCGAGTTGGGCAACAAGTCGTGGAGTGTGAGTCCCTAACCCAACTTGATTGTGAGTCCCTAACCCCAACTCGAGGGGCCACACAACAAAGCGTGGATTTTGAGTCCCTAACCCAAACTGGATTGTGATTCCCTAAACCCACCTCGTGGGGTCAAGCAACGAACCGTGTTTGGTGAATCCCTGACCCCAACTTGAGGAGCCACGCAACAAAGCGTGGCTTGTGAGCCCCTAACTCCAACTCGAGGGGCCACACAACAAAGCGTGGATTGTGAGTCCCTAACCCGAAGTCGAGGGACCACCCAGAACAAAGCGTGGATTGTCAGTCCATAACCCCAACTGGAGGAGCCACGCAACAAAGCATGGATTGTGAGTCCCGAACCAAAACTTGAGGGGCCAAGCAACAAAGCGTGGATTGTGCATCCCTAACCCCAACTCCAGGGGCCACACAACAAAGCGTGGGTTGTCAGTCCCTAACCCCAACTCGAGGGGTTACACAACAAAGCGTAGATTGTGCATCCTTAACCCCAATTGGATTGTGAGTCCCTAACCCCAAGTCAAGGGGCCACACAACAAAGCGTGGATTGTGAGTCCCTAGCCCCAACTCGAGGGGCCACACAACAAAGCGTGGACTGTGAGTCCCTAACCCAAACTGGATGGTGATTCCCTAAACCCACCTCGTGGGGTCAAGCAACAAACCGTGTTTGGTGAATCCCTAGCCCCAACTTGAGGAGCCACGCAACAAAGCGTGGCTTGTGAGACCCTAACTCCAACTCGAGGGGCCAAGCAACAAAGCGTGGATTATGCACCCCTAACCCCAACTCCAGGGGCCACACAACAAAGCGTGGGTTGTTAGTCCCTAACCCCAACTCGAGGGGTTACAAAACAAAGCGTAGATTGTGCATCCTTAACCCCAACTGGATTGTGAGTCCCTAACCCCAATTCGAGGGGCCACGCAACAAAGCATGGATTCTGAGTCCCTAACCCAAACTGGATTGTGATTCCCTAACCCCAACTCCGGGGGCCACACAACAAAGCGTGGATTCGGCATCCCTAATCCAACTTGATTGTGATTCCCTAATCCCAACTTGCAGAGCCACACAACAAAGCGTGGAATGTGACTCCCTAACTCCAACTGGAGGGCCCACGCAACAAAGCGTGGATTGTGAGTCAACAAAGCGTAGATTGCGAGTCCCTCACCCCAACTCGAAGGGCCACGCAACAAAGTGTGGATTGTGAGTGCCTAACTCCAACTCGAGGGGCCACGCAACAGAGCATGGATTGTGAGTCCCTAACCCCAACTCCAGGGGCCACACAACAAAGGGTGGATTGTGAGTGCCTAACCCAACTTGATTGTGATTCCCTAATCCCAACTTGAAGAGCCACATAACAAACCGTGGATTGTGAGCCCCTAACTCCAAGTCGAGGGACCACCCACAATAAAATGTGGATTGTGAGTCCCTAACCCCAACTCGAGGGGCCACGCCTCAAAGCGTGGAATGTGACTCCCTAACTCCAATTGGAGGGGCCACGCAACAAAAGCGTGGATTGTGAGTCAACAAAGCGTAGATTGCAAGTCCCTCAGCCCAACTCGAAGGGCCACGCAACAAAGCGTGGATTGTGAGTCCATAATCCCAACTCGAGGGGCCACACAACAAAGCGTGGATTGTGAGTCCGTAGCTCCAAAATGAGGAGCCACAGAACAAACCGTGGATTGTGACTCCCTAACTCGAACTCGAGGGGCCACGCAACAAAGCGTGGATTGTGAGTCCCGAACCCAAACTTGAGGGGCCAAGCAACAAAGCGTGGATTGTGCATCCCTAACCCCGACTCGAGGGGCCACACAACAAAGCGTGGGTTGTCAGTCCCTAACCCCAACTCGAGGGGTTACACAACAAAGCGTAGATTGTGCATCCTTAACCCCAACTAGATTGTGAGTCCCTAACCCCAACTCAAGGGGCCACACAACAAAGCGTGCATTGTGAGTCCCTAACCCAGACTGGATTGTGATTCCCTAACCCCAACTCCAGGGGCCACACAACAAAGCGTGGATTGTGAGTCCCTAAGTCCAAGTCGATGGACCACCTACAACAAAGCGTGGATTGTGAGTCCCTAACCCCAATTCGAGGGGCCACGCAACAACGCGTGGAATGTGACTCCCTAACTCCAACTGGAGGGGCCACGCAACAAAGCGCGGATTGTGAGTCCCTCACCTCAACTCGAGGGGCCACGCAACAAGCGTGGATTATGAGTCCATAGCGACAACTCGAGGGGCCACACAACAAAGCAGGGATTGTGAGTCCGTGACTGCAACTCGAGGGGCCACGCAACAAATCATGGATCGTGAGTGCCTAACTCCAACTCGCGGGGCCACGCAGCAAATCATGGATTGTGAGTGCCTAACTCCAACTCGAGGGGCCACGCGACAAAGCGTGGATTGTGAGTCCATAACCCGAACTCGAGGGACCACACAACAAAGCGCGGTTTGTGAGTCCGTAACTCCAACATGAGGGGCCACACAACAAACCGTGGATTGTGAATCCCTAACCCCAACTCGACACGCCACGCAACAAAGCGTAGACTGTGAGTCCCTAAATCCAATTCGAGGGGTCGGGCAACCAACTGTGGATTGTGAGTCCCTCACCCCAACTCGGGGGGCCACACAACAAAGTGTGGATTGTGCGTCCCTCACCTCAAATCGAGGGGCCATGCAACAAAGTGTAGATTATGAGTCCGTAACCCCAACTCGAGGGGCCACGCAACAAAGCGTGGATTGTGAGTTCCTAACCCCAAATCGAGGGACCACACAACAAAACGTGGATTGTGGGTCCATAACTCCAACATGAGGGGGCCACACATCAAACCGTGGATTGTGAATCCCTGACCCCAAGTCTACGGGCCACACAACAAAGCGTGGATTGTGAGTCCCTAACTGCAACTCGAGGGGCCATGCAATAAAGTGTCATTTGTGAGTCCCTAACCCCAACTCGAGGGTCACGCAACGGGGCGTGGATTGAGAGTCCATAACCCCAACTCAAGGGGCCAAGCAAAAAAGCGTGGATTGTGAGTCCCTAACCCCAACTCGCGGGGCCACTCAACAAAGCGTGGAATGTGAGTCCGTCACCCCAACCCGAGGGGCCACGCAACAGAGCATGGATTGTGAGTCCCTAACCCCAACTCCAGAGGCCACACAACAAAGCGTGGATTGTGAGTCCCTAACCCAACTTGATTGTGATTCCCTAATCCCAACTTGAAGAGCCACGTAACAAACCGTGGATTGTGAGCCCCTAACTCCAAGTCGAGAGACCACCCACAATAAAGCGTGGATTGTGAGTCCCTAACCCCAACTCGAGGGGCCAGGCAACAAGGCGTGGATTGTCAGTCAACAAAGCGTAGATTGCAAGTCCCTCACCCCAACTCGAGGGGCACGCAACAAGCGTGGATTATGAGTCCATAACGACAACTCGAGGGGCCACACAACAAAGCGGGGATTGTGAGTCCGTGACTGCAACTCGAGGGGCCACGCAACAAATCATGGAATGTGAGTGCCTAGCTCCAACTCGAGGGGCCACGCAACAAAGCGTGGATTGTGAGTCCATAATCCCAACTCGAGGGGCCACACAACAAAGCGTGGATTGTGAGTCCGTAACTCCAAAATGAGGAGCCACAGAACAAACCGTGGATTGTGACTCCCTAACTCGAACTCGAGGGGCCACGCAACAAAGCGTGGATTGTGAGTCCCTAACCCAAACTTGAGGGGCCAAGCAACAAAGCATGGATTGTGCATCCCTAACCCCAACTCGAGGGGCCACACAACAAAGGATGGGTTGTCAGTCCCTAACCCCACCTCGAGGGGTTACACAACAAAGGGTATATTGTGCATCCTTAACCCCAACTGGATTGCGAGTCCCTAACCCCAACTCAAGGAGCCACACAACAAAGCGTGCATTGTGAGTCCCTAACCCAAACTGGATTGTGATTCCCTAACCCCAACTCCAGGGGCCACACGACAAAGCGTGGATTGTGAGTCCCTAAGTCCAAGTCGATGCACCACCTACAACAAAGCGTGGATTGTGAGTCCCTAACCCCAATTCGAGGGGCCACGCAACAAAGCGTGGAATGTGACTCCCTAACTCCAACTGGAGGGGCCACGCAACAAAGCGTGGATTGTGAGTCAACAAAGCGTAGATTGCAAGTCCCTCACCCCAACTCGAATGACCACGCAACAAGCATGGATTATGAGTCCATAGCGACAACTCGAGGGGCCACACAACAAAGCAGGGATTGTGAGTCCGTGACTGCAACTCGAGGGGCCACGCAACAAATCATGGATTGTAAGTGCCTAACTCCAACTAGAGGGGCCACGCAACAAAGCGTGGATTGTGAGTCCATAACCCGAACTCGAGGGACCACACAACAAAGCGTGGATTGTGAGTCCGTAACTCCAACATGAGGGGCCACACAACAAACCGTGGATTGTGAGTGCCTAACCCCAAGTCGACGCGCCACGCAACAAAGCGTAGATTGTGAGTCCCTAACTCCAACTCGAGGGGTCATGCAACAAATTGTGGACTGTGAGTCCCTCACCCCAACTCGAGGGGCCACGCCACAAAGCGTGGATTGTGAGTCCCTCACCTCAACTCGAGGGGCCACGCAACAAAGTGTGGATTATGAGTCCGTAACCCCAACTCGAGGGGCCACGCAACAAAGCGTGGATTGTGAGTCCCTAACCCCAACTCGAGGGGTTACGCAACAAAGCGTGGATTGTGAGTCCATAACCCCAACTCGAGGGACCACACAACAAAACGTGGATTGTGGGTCCATAACTCCAACATGAGGGGGCCACATCAAACCGTGGATTGTGAATCCCTAACCCCAACTCTACGGGCCACACAACAAAGTGTGGATTGTGAGTCCCTAGCTGCAACTCGAGGGACCATGCAATAAATTGTCAATTGTGAGTCCCTAACCCCAACTCGAGGGTCACGCAACGGGGCGTGGATTGAGAGTCCATAACCCCAACTCAAGGGGCCAAGCAAAAAAGCATGGATTGTGAGTCCCTAACCCCAACTCGGGGGGCCACTCAACAAAGCGTGGAATGTGAGTCCGTCACCCCAACCCGAGGGGCCACGCAACAGAGCATGGATTGTGAGTCCCTAACCCCAACTCCAGAGGCCACACAACAAAGCGTGGATTGTGAGTCCCTAACCCAACTTGATTGTGATTCCCTAATCCCAACTTGAAGAGCCACGTAACAAAGCGTGGATTGTGAGCCCCTAACTCCAAGTCGAGGGACCACCCACAACAAAGCGTGGATTGTGAGTCCCTAACCCCAACTCGAGGGGCCAGGCAACAAAGCGTGGAATGTGACTCCCTAACTCCAACTGGAGGGGCCACGCAACAAAGCGTGGATTGTCAGTCAACAAAGCGTAGATGGCAAGTCCCTCACCCCAACTCGAGGGGCACGCAACAAGCGTGGATTGTGAGTCCATAACGACAACTCGAGGGGCCACACAAGAAAGCAGGGATTGTGAGTCCGTGACTGCAACTCGAGGGGCCACGCAACAAATCATGGATTGTGAGTGCCTAGCTCCAACTCGAGGGGCCACGCAACAAAGCGTGCATTGTGAGTCCATAACCCCAACTCGAGGGACCACACAACAAAGCGTGGATTGTGAGTCCGTAACTCCAACATGAGGGGCCACACAACAAACCGTGGATTGTGAATCCCTAACTCGAACTCGAGGGGCCACGCAACAAAGCGTGGATTGTGACTCCCTAACCCCAACTGGAGGGGCCACTCAACAAAGCGTGGAATGTGAGTCCGTCACCCCAACCCGAGGGGACAGGCAACAAAGCGTGGATTGTGAGTCCCTAACCCCAACACGACGCGCCACGCAACAAGGAGTGGATTGTGAGTCCCTAACTCCAACTCGAGGGGTCACGCAACAATGTGTGGATTGTGAGTCCCTCACCCCAACTCGAGGGGCCACGCAACAAAGTGTGGATTATGAGTCCGTAACCCCAACTCGAGGGGCCACGCAACAAAGCGTGGATTGTGAGTCCATAACCCCAACTCGAGGGACCACACAACAAAGCGTGGATTGTGGGTCCATAACTCCAACATGAGGGGGCCACACATCAACCCGTGGATTGTAAATCCCTAACCCCAACTCTACGGGCCACACAACAAAGCGTGGATTGTGAGTCCCTAACTGCAACTCCAGGGGCCACGCAATAAAGTGTCAATTGTGAGTCCCTAACCGCAACTCGAGGGGCCACGCAACAGGGCGCGGATTGAGAGTCCGTAACCCCAACTCAAGGGGCTAAGCAAAAAAGCGTGGATTGTGAGTCCCTAACCCCAACTCGAGGGGCCACTCAACAAAGCGTGGAATGTGAGTCCGTCACCCCAATCCGAGGGGCCACGCAACAAAGCGTGGAATGTGAGTCCCTAACCCCAACTCGAGGGGCCACGCAACAAAGCGTGGAATGTGACTCCCTACCCCCAACTCGAGGGGCCACGCAACAAAGCGTGGATTATGGGCCCCTATCGCCAACTCGAGGGGCCAAGCAACAAAGCGAGGATTGTGAGTCCATAACCCCAAGTCGGGGGGGCCACACAACAAAGCGTGGAATGTGACTCCCTAACCCCAACTCTACGGGCCACACAACAAAGAGTGGATTGTGAGTCCCTAACTGCAACTTGAGGGGCAACGCAACAAAGCAGGGATTGTGAGTCCATAACCCCAAGTCGAGGGGCCACACAACAAACCGTGGATTGTGAATCCCTAACCCCAACTCAAGGGGCCACGCAACAAACCATGGATTGTGAGTCCCTAACCCCAACTCGAGGAACCACTCAACAAAGTGTGGAATGTGAGTCCGTCACCCCAACCCGAGGGGCCACGCAACAAAGCGTGGATTGTGAGTCCGTAACTCCAACATGAGGGGCCACGCAACAAACCGTGGATTGTGAATCGCTAACTCGAACTCGAGGGGCCACGCAACAAAGCGTGGATTGTGAGTCCCTAACTCCAACTCGAGGAGCCACGCAATAAAGTGTCAATTCTGAGTCCCTAACCCCAACTGGAGGGGCCACTCAACAAAGCGTGGAATGTGAGTCCGTCACCCCAACCCGAGGGGACAGGCAACAAAGCGTAGATTGTGAGTCCCTAACTCCAATTCGAGGGGTCACGCAACAAAGCGTGGATTGTGAGTCCCTAACTCCAACTCGAGGGGTCACGCAACAAAGTGTGGATTGTGAGTCCCTCACCCCAACTCGAGGGGCCACGCAACAAAGTGTGGATTATGAGTCCGTAACCCGAACTCGAGGGGCCACGCAACAAAGCGTGGATTGTGAGTCCATAACCCCAAATCGAGGGACCACACAACGAAGCGTGGATTGTGGGTCCATAACTCCAACATGAGGGGGCCACACATCAACCCGTGGATTGTGAATCCCTAACCCCAACTCTACGGGCCACACAACAAAGCGTGGATTGTGAGTCCCTAACTGCAACTCCAGGGGCCACGCAATAAAGTGTCAATTGTGAGTCCCTAACCGCAACTCGAGGGGCCACGCAACAGGGCGTGGATTGAGAGTCCATAACCCCAACTCAAGGGGCCAAGCAAAAAAGCGTGGATTGTGAGTGCCTAACCCCAACTCACAATCCACGCTTTGTTGCGTTGCCCCTCAAGTTGCAGTTAGGGACTCACAATCCACTCTTTCTTGTGTGGCCCGTAGAGTTGGGGTTAGGGATTCATAGTCCACGGTTTGTTGTGTGGCCCCCTCGACTTGGGGTTATGGACTCACAATCCTCGCTTTGTTGCTTGGCCCGTCGAGTTGGCGATAGGGGCCCATAATCCACGCTTTGTTGCGTGGCCCCTCGAGTTGGGGGTAGGGAGTCACATTCCACGCTTTGTTGCGTGGCCCGTCGAGTTGGGGTTAGGGACTCACATTCCACGCTTTGTTGCGTGGCCCCTCGGATTGGGGTGACGGACTCACATTCCACGCTTTGTTGAGTGGCCCCTCGAGTTGGGGTTAGGGACTCACAATCCACGCTTTTTTGCTTGGCCCCTTGAGTTGGGGTTAGGGACTCTGAATCCACGCCCTGTTGCGTGGCCCCACGAGTTGCGGTTAGGGACTCACAATTGACACTTTATTGCGTGGCCCCTGGAGTTGCAGTTAGGGACTCACAATCCACGCTTTGTTGTGTGGCCCGTAGAGTTGGGGTTAGGGATTCACAATCCACGGGTTGATGTGTGGCCCCCTCATGTTGGAGTTATGGACCCACAATCCACGCTTTGTTGTGTGGTCCCTCGAGTTGGGGTTATGGACTCACAATCCACGCTTTGTTGCGTGGCCCCTCGAGTTGGGGTTACGGACTCATAATCCAAACTTTGTTGTGTGGCCCCTAGAGTTGGGGTGAGGGACTCACAATCCACACTTTGTTGCGTGACCCCTCGAGTTGGAGTTAGGGACTCACAATCCACGCTTTGTTGCGTGGCGCGTCGAGTTGGGGTTAGGGACTCACAATCCACGCTTTGTTGCCTGTCCCCTCGGGTTGGGGTGACGCAATAAAGTGTCAATTGTGAGTCCCTAACCCCAACGCGAGGGGCCACGCAACAAGGCGTGGATTGAGAGTCCCTAACCCCAACTCACGGGGCCACGCAACAAAGCATGGATTGTGGGTCCCTAACCCGAACTCGGGGGGCCACTCAACAAACCGTGGATTGAGAGTCCCTCACCCCAACTTGAGGGGCCACACAACAAAGCGTGGATTGTGAGTCCCTAACTCCAATTTGAGGGGCCACACAACAAGGCGTGGATTGTGAGTCCCTAACCCCAACTCGAGGGGCCACGCAGCAAAGCGTGAATTGTGAGTCCCTAACTCCAACTCGAGGGGTCACGCAACGGAGCGTGGATTGTGGGTCCCTAACCCCAACTCAAAGGGCCACACAACAAAGCGTGGATTGTGAGTCCGTAACTCCAACATGAGGGGCCACACAACAAACCGTGGAGTGTGAGTCCCTAACCCCAAATCAACGGGGCACACAACGAAGCGTGGATTGTGAGTCCCTAACTCCAACTCGAGGGGCCACGCAACAAACCGTGGATTGTGAGTCCCTAACCCCAACTCGAGGGGCCACGCAACTAGGCGTGGATTGAGAGTCCCTAACCCTAACTCGAGGGGCCACTCAAACAAAGCGTGGATTGTGAGTGCGCCACCCCAACCCGAGGGGCCACGCAACAAAGCGTGGATTGTGAGTCCCTAACCCCAACTCGACACGCCACGCAACAAAGCGGGGATTGTGAATCCCTAACTCCAACTCGAGGGGCCACGCAACAAAGTGTGGATTGTGAGTCCCTCACCCCAACTTGAGGGGCCACGCAACAAAGCGTGGATTGTGAGTCCCTAACTCCAACTCGAGGGGCCACGCAACAAACCGTGGATTGTGAGTCCCTCACCCCAACTTGAGGGGCCACACAACAAGACCTGGATTGTGAGTCCCTCACCCCAACTTGAGGGGCCACGCAACAAAGTGTGGATTGTGAGTCCCTCACCCCAACTTGAGGGGCCACGCAACAAAGTGTGGATTGTGAGTCCCTCACCCCAACTTGAGGGGCCAGGCAACAAAGCGTGGATTGTGAGTCCCTGACCTCAATTCGAGGGGCCACACAACAAACCGTGGATTGTGAGTGCCTAACCCCAACTCGAGGGGCCACGCAACAAACCGTGGATTGTGAGTCCCTCACCCCAACTTGAGGAGCCGGGCAACAAAGCGTGGATCGTGAGTCCCTCACCTCAACTCGAGGGGCCACACATCAAACCGTGGATTGTGAGTGCCTAACCCCAACTCGAGGGGCCACGCAAATAACCGTGGATTGTGAGTCCCTAACCCCAACTCGAGGGGCCACGCAACAAAACGTGGATTGTGAGTCCCTCACCCCAACTTGAGGGGCCACGCAACAAAGCGTGGATTGTGAGTCCCTCACCTCAACTCGAGGGGCCACACAACAAAGCGTGGATTGTGAGTCCCTAACCCTAACTCGAGGGGCCACGCAACTAACCGTGGATTGTGAGTCCCTCACCCCAACTGTAGGGGCCACGCAACAAAGCGTGGATTGTGAGTCCCTCACCTGAACTCGAGGGGCCACACAACAAAGCGTGGATTGTGAGTCCCTAACCCTAACTCGAGGGGCCACGCAACAAAGCGTGGATTGTGAGTCCCTAACCCCAACTTGAGGGGCCACGCAACAAAGCGTGGATTGTGAGTCCCTAACCCCAACTCGAGGGGCCACACAACAAACCGTGGATTGTGAGTGCCTAACCCCAACTCGAGGGGCCACGCAACAAAGCGTGGATTGTGAGTCCCTCACCCCAACTTGAGGGGCCACGCAACAAAGCGTGGATTGTGAGTCCCTCACCTCAACTCGAGGGGCCACACAACAAACCGTGGATTGTGAGTGCCTAACCCCAACTCGAGGGGCCAGGCAACTAACCGTGGATTGTGAGTCCCTCACCCCAACTCGAGGGGCCACGCAACAAAGCGTGGATTGTGAGTCCCTCACCTCAACTCGAGGGGCCACACAACAAACCGTGGATTGTGAGTCCCTCACCCCAACTCGAGGGGCCACGCAACAAAGCGTGGATTGTGAGTCCCTCACCTCAACTCGAGGGGCCACACAACAAAGCGTGGATTGTGAGTCCCTAACCCTAACTTGAGGGGCCACGCAACATACCGTGGATTGTGAGTCCCTAACCCCAACTCGAGGGGCCACGCAACAAACCGTGGATTGTGAGTCCCTCACCCCAACTTGAGGGGCCACGCAACAAAGCGTGGATTGTGAGTCCCTCACCTCAACTCGAGGGGCCACACAACAAACCGTGGATTGTGAGTCCCTAACTGCAACTCGAGGGGCCATGCAACAAACCGTGGATTGTGAGTGCCGAACCGCAACTCGAGGGGCCACACAACAAAGCATGGATTGTGAGTCCCTAACCCCAACTCGAGGGGCCACGCAACAAACCATGGATTGTGAGTCCCTCACCCCAACTTGAGGGGCCTCGCAACAAAGCGTGGATTGTGAGTCCCTCACCTCAGCTCGAGGGGCCACACAACAAACCGTGGATTGTGCGTGCCTAACCCCAACTCGAGGGGCCACGCAACAAAACGTGGATTGTGAGTCCCTCACCCCAAATCGAGGGGCCACGCAACAAAGCGTGGATTGTGAGTCCCTCACCTCAACTCGAGGGGCCACACAACAAACCGTGGATTGTGAGTGCCTAACCCCAACTCGAGGGGCCACGCAACAAACCGTGTATTGTGAGTCCCTAACCCCAGCTCGAGGGGCCACGCAACAAAGCGTGGATTGTGAGTCCCTCACCCCAACTTGAGGGGCCACGCAACAAAGCGTGGATTTTGAGTCCCTCACCTCAACTCGAGGGGCCACACAACAAAGCGTGGATTGTGAGTCCCTAACCCCAACTCGAGGGGCCACGCAACAAACCGTGGATTGTGAGTCCCTCACCCCAAATTGAGGGGCCACGCAACAAAGCGTGGATTGTGAGTCCCTCACCTCAACTCGAGGGGCCACACAACAAAGCGTGGATTGTGAGTGCCTAACCCCAACTCGAGGGGCCACGCAACTAACCGTGGATTGTGAGTCCCTCACCCCAACTTGAGGGGCCACGCAACAAAGCGTGGATTGTGAGTCCCTCACCTCAACTCGAGGGGCCACACAACAAAGCGTGGATTGTGAGTCCCTAACCCTAACTTGAGGGGCCACGCAACATACCGTGGATTGTGAGTCCCTAACCCCAACTCGAGGGGCCACGCAACAAACCGTGGATTGTGAGTCCCTCACCCCAACTTGAGGGGCCACGCAACAAAGCGTGGATTGTGAGTCCCTCACCTCAACTCGAGGGGCCACACAACAAACCGTGGATTGTGAGTCCCTAACTGCAACTCGAGGGGCCATGCAACAAACCGTGGATTGTGAGTGCCGAACCGCAACTCGAGGGGCCACACAACAAAGCATGGATTGTGAGTCCCTACCCCTAACTCGAGGGGCCACGCAACAAACCATGGATTGTGAGTCCCTCACCCCAACTTGAGGGGCCACGCAACAAAGCGTGGATTGTGAGTCCCTCACCTCAGCTCGAGGGGCCACACAACCAACCGTGGATTGTGCGTGCCTAACCCCAACTCGAGGGGCCACGCAACAAACCGTGGATTGTGAGTCCCTCACCCCAACTTGAGGGGCCACGCAACAAAGCGTGGATTGTGAGTCCCTCACCTCAACTCGAGGGGCCACACAACAAACCGTGGATTGTGAGTGCCTAACCCCAACTCGAGGGGCCACGCAACTAACCGTGGATTGTGAGTCCCTCACCTCAACTCGAGGGGCCACGCAACAAAGCGTGGATTGTGAGTCCCTCACCTCAACTCGAGGGGCCACACAACAAAGCGTGGATTGTGAGTCCCTAACCCTAACTTGAGGGGCCACGCAACATACCGTGGATTGTGAGTCCCTAACCCCAACTCGAGGGGCCACGCAACAAACCGTGGATTGTGAGTCCCTCACCCCAACTTGAGGGGCCACGCAACAAAGCGTGGATTGTGAGTCCCTCACCTCAACTCGAGGGGCCACACAACAAACCGTGGATTGTGAGTCCCTAACTGCAACTCGAGGGGCCATGCAACAAACCGTGGATTGTGAGTGCCGAACCGCAACTCGAGGGGCCACACAACAAAGCATGGATTGTGAGTCCCTAACCCCAACTCGAGGGGCCACGCAACAAACCATGGATTGTGAGTCCCTCACCCCAACTTGAGGGGCCACGCAACAAAGCGTGGATTGTGAGTCCCTCACCTCAGCTCGAGGGGCCACACAACAAACCGTGGATTGTGCGTGCCTAACCCCAACTCGAGGGGCCACGCAACAAAACGTGGATTGTGAGTCCCTCACCCCAAATCGAGGGGCCACGCAACAAAGCGTGGATTGTGAGTCCCTCACCTCAACTTGAGGGGCCACACAACAAACCGTGGATTGTGAGTGCCTAACCCCAACTCGAGGGGCCACGCAACAAACCGTGTATTGTGAGTCCCTAACCCCAACTCGAGGGGCCACGCAACAAAGCGTGGATTGTGAGTCCCTCACCCCAACTTGAGGGGCCACGCAACAAAGCGTGGATTGTGAGACCCTCACCTCAACTCGAGGGGCCACACAACAAAGCGTGGATTGTGAGTCCCTAACCCCAACTCGAGGGGCCACGCAACAAACCGTGGATTGTGAGTCCCTCACGCCAAATTGAGGGGCCACGCAACAAAGCGTGGATTGTGAGTCCCTCACCTCAACTCGAGGGGCCACACAACAAACCGTGGATTGTGAGTGCCTAACCCCAACTCGAGGGGCCACGCAACTAACCGTGGATTGTGAGTGCCTCACCCCAACTTGAGGGGCCACGCAACAGAGCGTGGATTGTGAGTCCCTCACCTCAACTCGAGGGGCCACACAACAAAGCGTGGATTGTGAGTCCCTAATCCTAACTCGAGGGGCCACGCAACAAACCGTGGATTGTGAGTGCCGAACCGCAAATCGAGGGGCCACACAACAAAGCGTGGATTGTGAGTCCCTCACCCCAACTTGAGGGGCCACGCAACAAACCATGGATTGTGAGTCCCTCACCCCAACTCGAGGGGCCACGCAAGAAAGCGTGGATTGTGAGTCCCTCACCTCAACTCGAGGGGCCACACAACAAAGCGTGGATTGTGAGTCCCTAACCCTAACTCGAGGTACCACGCAACAAACCGTGGATTGTTAGTCCCTAACCCCAACTCGAGGGGCCACGCAACAAAGCGTGGATTGTGAGTCCCTCACCCCAACTTGAGGGGCCACGCAACAAAGCGTGGATTGTGAGTCCCTCACCTCAACTCGAGGGGCCACACAACAAAGCGTGGATTGTGAGTCCCTAACCCCAACTCGAGGGGCCACGCAACAAACCGTGGATTGTGAGTCCCTCACCCCAACTTGAGGGGCCACGCAACAAAGCGTGGATTGTGAGTCCCTCACCTCAACTCGAGGGGCCACACAACAAACCGTGGATTGTGAGTGCCTAACCCCAACTCGAGGGGCCACGCAACTAACCGTGGATTGTGAGTCCCTAACCCCAACTCGAGGGGCCACGCCACAAAGCGTGGATTGTGAGTCCCTCACCCCAACTTGAGGGGCCACGCAACAAAGCGTGGATTGTGAGTCCCTCACCTCAACTCGAGGGGCCACACAACAAAGCATGGATTGTGAGTCCCTAACCCCAACTCGAGGGGCCACGCAACTAACCGTGGATTGTGAGTCCCTCACCCCAACTTGAGGGGCCACGCAACAAAGCGTGGATTGTGAGTCCCTCACCTCAACTCGAGGGGCCACACAACAAACCGTGGATTGTGAGTCCCTCACCTCAACTCGAGGGGCCACACAACAAACCGTGGATTGTGAGTCCCTCACCCCAACTTGAGGGGCCACGCAACAAACCATGGATTGTGAGTCCCTCACCTCAACTTGAGGGGCCACGCAACAAAGCGTGGATTGTGAGTCCCTCACCTCAACTCGAGGGGCCACACAACAAACCGTGGATTGTGAGTGCCTAACCCCAACTCGAGGGGCCACGCAACAAAGCGTGGATTGTGAGTCCCTCACCTCAACTTGAGGGGCCACGCAACAAAGCGTGGATTGTGAGTCCCTAACCCTAACTCGAGGGGCCACACAACAAACCGTGGATTGTGAGTGCCTAACCCCAACTTGAGGGGCCACGCAACAAAGCGTGGATTGTGAGTCCCTCACCCCATCTTAAGGGGCCACGCCACAAAGCGTGGATTGTGAGTCCCTAACCCTAACTCGAGGGGCCACACAACAAAGCGTGGATTGTGAGTCCCTAACCCCAACTCGAGGGGCCACGCAACAAACCGTGGATTGTGAGTCCCTCACCCCAACTTGAGGGGCCACGCAACAAAGCGTGGATTGTGAGTCCCTCACCTCAATTCGAGGGGCCACACAACAAACCGTGGATTGTGAGTCCCTAACCCTAACTCGAGGGGCCACACAACAAAGCGTGGATTGTGAGTCCCTAACCCCAACTCGAGGGGCCACGCAACAAACCGTGGATTGTGAGTCCCTAACCCCAACTTGAGGGGCCACGCAACAAAGCGTGGATTGTGAGTCCCTCACCTCAACTTGAGGGGCCACGCAACAAAGCGTGGATTGTGAGTCCCTAACCCTAACTCGAGGGGCCACACAACAAACCGTGGATTGTGAGTGCCTAACCCCAACTTGAGGGGCCACGCAACAAAGCGTGGATTGTGAGTCCCTCACCCCATCTTAAGGGGCCACGCCACAAAGCGTGGATTGTGAGTCCCTAACCCTAACTCGAGGGGCCACACAACAAAGCGTGGATTGTGAGTCCCTAACCCCAACTCGAGGGGCCACGCAACAAACCGTGGATTGTGAGTCCCTCACGCCAAATTGAGGGGCCACGCAACAAAGCGTGGATTGTGAGTCCCTCACCTCAACTCGAGGGGCCACACAACAAACCGTGGATTGTGAGTGCCTAACCCCAACTCGAGGGGCCACGCAACTAACCGTGGATCGTGAGTGCCTCACCCCAACTTGAGGGGCCACGCAACAGAGCGTGGATTGTGAGTCCCTCACCTCAACTCGAGGGGCCACACAACAAAGCGTGGATTGTGAGTCCCTAATCCTAACTCGAGGGGCCACGCAACAAACCGTGGATTGTGAGTGCCGAACCGCAAATCGAGGGGCCACACAACAAAGCGTGGATTGTGAGTCCCTCACCCCAACTTGAGGGGCCACGCAACAAACCATGGATTGTGAGTCCCTCACCCCAACTCGAGGGGCCACGCAACAAAGCGTGGATTGTGAGTCCCTCACCTCAACTCGAGGGGCCACACAACAAAGCGTGGATTGTGAGTCCCTAACCCTAACTCGAGGGGCCACGCAACAAACCGTGGATTGTTAGTCCCTAACCCCAACTCGAGGGGCCACGCAACAAAGCGTGGATTGTGAGTCCCTCACCCCAACTTGAGGGGCCACGCAACAAAGCGTGGATTGTGAGTCCCTCACCTCAACTCGAGGGGCCACACAACAAAGCGTGGATTGTGAGTCCCTAACCCCAACTCGAGGGGCCACGCAACAAACCGTGGATTGTGAGTCCCTCACCCCAACTTGAGGGGCCACGCAACAAAGCGTGGATTGTGAGTCCCTCACCTCAACTCGAGGGGCCACACAACAAACCGTGGATTGTGAGTGCCTAACCCCAACTCGAGGGGCCACGCAACTAACCGTGGATTGTGAGTCCCTAACCCCAACTCGAGGGGCCACGCCACAAAGCGTGGATTGTGAGTCCCTCACCCCAACTTGAGGGGCCACGCAACAAAGCGTGGATTGTGAGTCCCTCACCTCAACTCGAGGGGCCACACAACAAAGCGTGGATTGTGAGTCCCTAACCCCAACTCGAGGGGCCACGCAACTAACCGTGGATTGTGAGTCCCTCACCCCAACTTGAGGGGCCACGCAACAAAGCGTGGATTGTGAGTCCCTCATCTCAACTCGAGGGGCCACGCAACAAAGCGTGGATTGTGAGTCCCTAACCCTAACTCGAGGGGCCACGCAACAAACCGTGGATTGTGAGTCCCTCACCCCAACTTGAGGGGCCACGCAACAAAGCGTGGATTGTGAGTCCCTCACCTCAACTCGAGGGGCCACACAACAAACCGTGGATTGTGAGTCCCTCACCCCAACTTGAGGGGCCACGCAACAAACCATGGATTGTGAGTCCCTCACCTCAACTTGAGGGGCCACGCAACAAAGCGTGGATTGTGAGTCCCTCACCTCAACTCGAGGGGCCACACAACAAACCGTGGATTGTGAGTGCCTAACCCCAACTCGAGGGGCCACGCAACAAAGCGTGGATTGTGAGTCCCTCACCTCAACTTGAGGGGCCACGCAACAAAGCGTGGATTGTGAGTCCCTAACCCTAACTCGAGGGGCCACACAACAAACCGTGGATTGTGAGTGCCTAACCCCAACTTGAGGGGCCACGCAACAAAGCGTGGATTGTGAGTCCCTCACCCCATCTTAAGGGGCCACGCCACAAAGCGTGGATTGTGAGTCCCTAACCCTAACTCGAGGGGCCACACAACAAAGCGTGGATTGTGAGTCCCTAACCCCAACTCGAGGGGCCACGCAACAAACCGTGGATTGTGAGTCCCTCACCCCAACTTGAGGGGCCACGCAACAAAGCGTGGATTGTGAGTCCCTCACCTCAATTCGAGGGGCCACACAACAAACCGTGGATTGTGAGTCCCTAATCCTAACTCGAGGGGCCACGCAACAAACCGTGGATTGTGAGTGCCGAACCGCAACTCGAGGGGCCACACAACAAAGCGTGGATTGTGAGTCCCTAACCCCAACTCGAGGGGCCACGCAACAAACCATGGATTGTGAGTCCCTCACCCCAACTTGAGGGGCCACGCAACAAAGCGTGGATCGTGAGTCCCTCACCTCAGCTCGAGGGGCTACACAACAAACCGTGGATTGTGCGTGCCTAACCCCAACTCGAGGGGCCACGCAACAAAACGTGGATTGTGAGTCCCTCACCCCAAATCGAGGGGCCACGCAACAAAGCGTGGATTGTGAGTCCCTAACCCCAACTCCAGGGGCCACACAACAAAGCGTGGATTGTGAGTGCCTAACCCCAACTCGAGGGGCCATGCAACAAACCGTGTATTGTGAGTCCCTAACCCCAACTCGAGGGGCCACGCAACAAAGCGTGGATTGTGAGTCCCTCACCCCAACTTGAGGGGCCACGCAACAAAGCGTGGATTGTGAGTCCCTCACCTCAACTCGAGGGGCCACGCAACAAAGCGTGGATTGTGAGTCCCTAACCCCAACTCGAGGGGCCACACAACAAAGCGTGGATTGTGAGTCCCTCACCCCGACTTGAGGGGCCACGCAACAAAGCGTGGATTGTGAGTCCCTAACCCCAACTCGAGGGGCCACGCAACTAACCGTGGATTGTGAGTGCCTCACCTCAACTCGAGGGGCCACACAACAAAGCGTGGATTGTGAGTCCCTAACCCCAACTCGAGGGGCCACGCAACTAACCGTGGATTGTGAGTGCCTCACCCCAACTTGAGGGGCCACGCAACAAAGCGTGGATTGTGAGTCCCTCACCTCAACTCGAGGGGCCACACAACAAAGCGTGGATTGTGAGTCCCTAATCCTAACTCGAGGGGCCACGCAACAAACCGTGGATTGTGAGTGCCGAACCGCAAATCGAGGGGCCACACAACAAAGCGTGGATTGTGAGTCCCTAACCCCAACTTGAGGGGCCACGCAACAAACCATGGATTGTGAGTCCCTCACCCCAACTCGAGGGGCCACGCAACAAAGCGTGGATTGTGAGTCCCTCACCTCAACTCGAGGGGCCACACAACAAAGCGTGGATTGTGAGTCCCCAACCCTAACTCGAGGGGCCACGCAACAAACCGTGGATTGTTAGTCCCTAACCCCAACTCGAGGGGCCACGCAACAAAGCGTGGATTGTGAGTCCCTCACCCCAACTTGAGGGGCCACGCAACAAAGCGTGGATTGTGAGTCCCTCACCTCAACTCGAGGGGCCACACAACAAAGCGTGGATTGTGAGTCCCTAACCCCAACTCGAGGGGCCACGCAACAAACCGTGGATTGTGAGTCCCTCACCCCAACTTGAGGGGCCACGCAACAAAGCGTGGATTGTGAGTCCCTCACCTCAACTCGAGGGGCCACACAACAAACCGTGGATTGTGAGTGCCTAACCCCAACTCGAGGGGCCACGCAACTAACCGTGGATTGTGATTCCCTAACCCCAACTCGAGGGGCCACGCCACAAAGCGTGGATTGTGAGTCCCTCACCCCAACTTGAGGGGCCACGCAACAAAGCGTGGATTGTGAGTCCCTCACCTCAACTCGAGGGGCCACACAACAAACCGTGGATTGTGAGTCCCTAACCCCAACTCGAGGGGCCACGCAACTAACCGTGGATTGTGAGTCCCTCACCCCAACTTGAGGGGCCACGCAACAAAGCGTGGATTGTGAGTCCCTCATCTCAACTCGAGGGGCCACACAACAAAGCGTGGATTGTGAGTCCCTAACCCTAACTCGAGGGGCCACGCAACAAAGCGTGGATTGTGAGTCCCTCACCCCAACTTGAGGGGCCACGCAACAAAGCGTGGATTGTGAGTCCCTCACCTCAACTCGAGGGGCCACACAACAAACCGTGGATTGTGAGTGCCGAACCCCAAATCGAGGGGCCACACAACAAAGCGTGGATTGTGAGTCCCTCACCCCGACTTGAGGGGCCACGCAACAAAGCGTGGATTGTGAGTCCCTCACCTCAACTTGAGGGGCCACGCAACAAAGCGTGGATTGTGAGTCCCTCACCTCAACTCGAGGGGCCACACAACAAACCGTGGATTGTGAGTGCCTAACCCCAACTCGAGGGGCCACGCAACAAAGCGTGGATTGTGAGTCCCTCACCCCAACTTGAGGGGCCACGCCACAAAGCGTGGATTGTGAGTCCCTAACCCTAACTCGAGGGGCCACACAACAAAGCGTGGATTGTGAGTCCCTAACCCCAACTCGAGGGGCCACGCAACAAACCGTGGATTGTGAGTCCCTCACCTCAACTCGAGGGGCCACGCAACCAAACGTGGATTGTGAGTCCCTAACCCCAACTCGAGGGGCCACGCAACAAAACGTGGATTGTGAGTCCCTCACCCCAACTTGAGGGGCCACGCAACAAAGCGTGGATTGTGAGTCCCTCACCCCAACTTGAGGGGCCACGCAACAAAGCGTGGATTGTGAGTCCCTCACCTCAACTCGAGGGGCCACACAACAAACCGTGGATTGTGAGTGCCTAACCCCAACTCGAGGGGCCACGCAACAAAGCGTGGATTGTGAGTCCCTGACCCCAACTCGAGGGGCCACGCAACAAAGCATGGGGTCTGAGTCCCTCACCCCAACTTGAGGGGCCACGCAACAAAGCGTGGATTGTGAGTCCCTCACCTCAACTCGAGGGGCTACACAACAAAGCGTGGATTGTGAGTCCCTAACCCTAACTCGAGGGGCCACGCAAGAAACCGTGGATTGTGAGTCCCTCACCCCAACTTGAGGGGCCACGCAACAAAGCGTGGATTGTGAGTCCCTCACCTCAACTCGAGGGGCCACACAACAAAGCGTGGATTGTGAGTCCCTAACCCCAACTCGAGGGGCCACGCAACAAACCGTGGATTGTGAGTCCCTCACCCCAACTTGAGGGGCCACGCAACAAAGCGTGGATTGTGAGTCCCTCACCTCAACTCGAGGGGCCACACAACAAACCGTGGATTGTGAGTCCCTAACCCTAACTCGAGGGGCCACGCAACAAACCGTGGATTGTGAGTCCCTCACCCCAACTTGAGGGGCCACGCAACAAAGCGTGGATTGTGAGTCCCTCACCTCAACTCGAGGGGCCACACAACAAAGCGTGGATTGTGAGTCCCTAACCCTAACTCGAGGGGCCACGCAACAAACCGTGGATTGTGAGTCCCTCACCCCAACTTGAGGGGCCACGCAACAAAGCGTGGATTGTGAGTCCCTCACCTCAACTCGAGGGGCCACACAACAAACCGTGGATTGTGAGTGCCGAACCCCAAATCGAGGGGCCACACAACAAAGCGTGGATTGTGAGTCCCTCACCCCAACTTGAGGGGCCACGCAACAAACCATGGATTGTGAGTCCCTCACCCCAACTTGAGGGGCCACGCAACAAAGCGTGGATTGTGAGTCCCTCACCTCAACTCGAGGGGCCACACAACAAAGCGTGGATTGTGAGTGCCTAACTCCAACTCGAGGGGCCACGCAACAAAGCGTGGATTGTGAGTCCCTCACCCCAACTTGAGGGGCCACACAACAAAGCGTGGATTGTGAGTCCCTCACCTCAACTCGAGGGGCCACACAACAAAGCGTGGATTGTGAGTCCCTAACCCCAACTCGAGGGGCCACGCAACAAAGCGTGGATTGTGAGTCCCTCACCTCAACTCGAGGGGCCACGCAACAAAACGTGGATTGTGAGTCCCTAACCCCAACTCGAGGGGCCACGCAACAAAGCGTGGATTGTGAGTCCCTCACCCCAACTTGAGGGGCCACGCAACAAAGCGTGGATTGTGAGTCCCTCACCCCAACTCGAGGGGCCACACAACAAAGCGTGGATTGTGAGTCCCTCACCTCAACTCGAGGGGCCACACAACTAACCGTGGATTGTGAGTGCCTAACCCAAACTCGAGGGGCCACGCAACAAAACGTGGATTGTGAGTGCCTAACCCCAACTCGAGGGGCCACTCAACAAAGCATGGATTGTGAGTCCCTCACCCCAACTTGAGGGGCCACGCAACAAAGCGTGGATTGTGAGTCCCTCACCTCAACTCGAGGGGCCACACAACAAAGCGTGGATTGTGAGTCCCTAACCCTAACTCGAGGGGCCACGCAACACACCGTGGATTGTGAGTGCCTCACCCCAACTTGAGGGGCCACGCAACAAAGCGTGGATTGTGAGTCCCTCACCTCAACTCGAGGGGCCACACAACAAAGCGTGGATTGTGAGTCCCTAACCCCAACTCGAGGGGCCACACAACAAACCGTGGATTGTGAGTCCCTCACCCCAACTTGAGGGGCCACGCAACTAGGCGTGGATTGAGAGTCCCTCACCTCAACTCTAGGGGCCACACAACAAAGCGTGGATTGTGAGTCCCTAACCCTAACTCGAGGGGCCACGCAACAAAGCGTGGATTGTGAGTCCCTCACCTCAACTCGAGGGGCCACACAACAAACCGTGGATTGTGAGTCCCTAACCCCAACTCGAGGGGCCACGCAACTAACCGTGGATTGTGAGTCCCTAACCCCAACTCGAGGGGCCACGCAACAAAGCGTGGATTGTGAGTCCCTCACCCCAACTTGAGGGGCCACGCAACAAAGCGTGGATTGTGAGTCCCTCACCTCAACTCGAGGGGCCACACAACAAAGCGTGGATTGTGAGTCCCTAACCCCAACTCGAGGGGCCACGCAACAAAGCGTGGATTGTGAGTCCCTCACCCCAACTTGAGGGGCCACGCAACAAAGCATGGATTGTGAGTCCCTCACCCCAACTTGAGGGGCCACGCAACAAAGCGTGGATTGTGAGTCCCTCACCTCAACTCGAGGGGCCACACAACAAAGCGTGGATTGTGAGTCCCTAACCCCAACTCGAGGGGCCACACAACAAAGCGTGGATTGTGAGTCCCTAACCCCAACTTGAGGGGCCACGCAACAAAACGTGGATTGTGAGTCCCTCACCCCAACTTGAGGGGCCACGCAACAAAGCGTGGATTGTGAGTCCCTCACCTCAACTCGAGGGGCCACACAACAAAGCGTGGATTGTGAGTCCCTAACCCCAACTCGAGGGGCCACGCAACAAAGCGTGGATTGTGAGTCCCTCACCCCAACTTGAGGGGCCACGCAACAAAGCATGGATTGTGAGTCCCTCACCTCAACTCGAGGGGCCACACAACAAAGCGTGGATTGTGAGTCCCTAACCCCAACTCGAGGGGCCACACAACAAAGCGTGGATTGTGAGTCCCTAACCCCAACTCGAGGGGCCACGCAAGAAAACGTGGATTGTGAGTCCCTAACCCCAACTCGAGGGGCCACGCAACAAAGCGTGGATTGTGAGTCCCTCACCTCAACTCGAGGGGCCACGCAACAAACCGTGGATTGTGAGTCCCTCACCTCAACTCGAGGGGCCACACAACAAAGCGTGGATTGTGAGTCCCTAACCCCAACTCGAGGGGCCAAGCAACAAAGCGTGGATTGTGAGTCCCTCACCCCAACTTGAGGGGCCACGCAACAAAGCGTGGATTGTGGGTCCCTCACCTCAACTCGAGGGGCCACACAACAAACCGTGGATTGTGAGTGCCTAACCCCAACTCGAGGGGCCACACAACAAAGCGTGGATTGTGAGTCCCTAACCCCAACTCGAGGGGCCACGCAACAAACCATGGATTGTGAGTCCCTCACCCCAACTTGAGGGGCCACGCAACAAAGCGTGGATTGTGAGTCCCTCACCTCAATTCGAGGGGCCACGCAACAAAGCGTGGATTGTGAGTGCATAACCTCAACTCGAGGGGCCAGAAATCTAACCGTGGATTGTGAGTCCCTAACCCCAACTCGAGGGGCCACGCAACAAACCATGGATTGTGAGTCCCTCACCCCAACTTGAGGGGCCACGCAACAAAGCGTGGATTGTGAGTCCCTCACCTCAACTCGAGGGGCCACGCAACAAAGCGTGGATTGTGAGTCCCTCACCTCAACTCGAGGGGCCACGCAACAAAACGTGGATTGTGAGTGCCTAACCCCAACTCGAGGGGCCACGCAACAAAGCGTGGATTGTGAGTCCCTCACCCCAACTTGAGGGGCCACGCAACAAAGCGTGGATTGTGAGTCCCTCACCCCAACTTGAGGGGCCACGCAACAAAGCGTGGATTGTGAGTCCCTCACCTCAACTCGAGGGGCCACACAACTAACCGTGGATTGTGAGTGCCTAACCCCGACTCGAGGGGGCACGCAACAAAACGTGGATTGTGAGTCCCTAACCCCAACTCGAGGGGCCACGCAACAAAGCGTGGATTCTGAGTCCCTCACCCCAACTTGAGGGGCCACGCAACAAAGCGTGGATTGTGAGTCCCTCACCTCAACTCGAGGGGCCACACAACAAAGCGTGGATTGTGAGTCCCTAACCCCAACTCGAGGGGCCACGCAACAAAGCGTGGATTGTGAGTCCCTCACCCCAACTTGAGGGGCCACGCAACAAAGCATGGATTGTGAGTCCCTCACCCCAACTTGAGGGGCCACGCAACAAAGCGTGGATTGTGAGTCCCTCACCTCAACTCGAGGGGCCACACAACAAAGCGTGGATTGTGAGTCCCTAACCCCAACTCGAGGGGCCACACAACAAAGCGTGGATTGTGAGTCCCTAACCCCAACTCGAGGGGCCACGCAACAAAACGTGGATTGTGAGTCCCTCACCCCAACTTGAGGGGCCACGCAACAAAGCGTGGATTGTGAGTCCCTCACCTCAACTCGAGGGGCCACACAACAAAGCGTGGATTGTGAGTCCCTAACCCCAACTCGAGGGGCCACGCAACAAAGCGTGGATTGTGAGTCCCTCACCCCAACTTGAGGGGCCACGCAACAAAGCATGGATTGTGAGTCCCTCACCTCAACTCGAGGGGCCACACAACAAAGCGTGGATTGTGAGTCCCTAACCCCAACTCGAGGGGCCACACAACAAAGCGTGGATTGTGAGTCCCTAACCCCAACTCGAGGGGCCACGCAACAAAACGTGGATTGTGAGTCCCTAACCCCAACTCGAGGGGCCACGCAACAAAGCGTGGATTGTGAGTCCCTCACCTCAACTCGAGGGGCCACGCAACAAACCGTGGATTGTGAGTCCCTCACCTCAACTCGAGGGGCCACACAACAAAGCGTGGATTGTGAGTCCCTAACCCCAACTCGAGGGGCCAAGCAACAAAGCGTGGATTGTGAGTCCCTCACCCCAACTTGAGGGGCCACGCAACAAAGCGTGGATTGTGAGTCCCTCACCTCAACTCGAGGGGCCACACAACAAACCGTGGATTGTGAGTGCCTAACCCCAACTCGAGGGGCCACACAACAAAGCGTGGATTGTGAGTCCCTAACCCCAACTCGAGGGGCCACGCAACAAACCATGGATTGTGAGTCCCTCACCCCAACTTGAGGGGCCACGCAACAAAGCGTGGATTGTGAGTCCCTCACCTCAATTCGAGGGGCCACGCAACAAAGCGTGGATTGTGAGTGCATAACCTCAACTCGAGGGGCCAGAAATCTAACCGTGGATTGTGAGTCCCTAACCCCAACTCGAGGGGCCACACAACAAAGCGTGGATTGTGAGTCCCTAACCCCAACTTGAGGGGCCACGCAACAAAGCGTGGATTGTGAGTCCCTCACCTCAACTCGAGGGGCCACGCAACAAAGCGTGGATTGTGAGTCCCTCACCTCAACTCGAGGGGCCACGCAACAAAACGTGGATTGTGAGTCCCTAACCCCAACTCGAGGGGCCACGCAACAAAGCGTGGATTGTGAGTCCCTCACCCCAACTTGAGGGGCCACGCAACAAAGCGTGGATTGTGAGTCCCTCACCCCAACTTGAGGGGCCACGCAACAAAGCGTGGATTGTGAGTCCCTCACCTCAACTCGAGGGGCCACACAACTAACCGTGGATTGTGAGTGCCTAACCCCGACTCGAGGGGGCACGCAACAAAACGTGGATTGTGAGTCCCTAACCCCAACTCGAGGGGCCACGCAACAAAGCGTGGATTCTGAGTCCCTCACCCCAACTTGAGGGGCCACGCAACAAAGCGTGGATTGTGAGTCCCTCACCTCAACTCGAGGAGCTACACAACAAAGCGTGGATTGTGAGTCCCTAACCCCAACTCGAGGGGCCACGCAACAAACCGTGGATTGTGAGTCCCTCACCCCAACTTGAGGGGCCACGCAACAAAGCGTGGATTGTGAGTCCCTCACCTCAACTCGAGGGGCCACACAACAAAGCGTGGATTGTGAGTCCCTAACCCCAACTCGACGGGCCACGCAACAAACCGTGGATTGTGAGTCCCTCACCCCAACTTGAGGGGCCACGCAACTAGGCGTGGATTGAGAGTCCCTCACCTCAACTCGAGGGGCCACACAACAAAGCGTGGATTGTGAGTCCCTAACCCTAACTCGAGGGGCCACGCAACAAAGCGTGGATTGTGAGTCCCTAACCTCAACTCGAGGGGCCACACAACAAACCGTGGATTGTGAGTGCCTAACCCCAACTCGAGGGGCCACGCAACTAACCGTGGATTGTGAGTCCCTAACCCCAACTCGAGGGGCCACGCAACAAAGCGTGGATTGTGAGTCCCTCACCCCAACTTGAGGGGCCACGCAACAAAGCGTGGATTGTGAGTCCCTCACCTCAACTCGAGGGGCCACGCAACAAAGCATGGATTGTGAGTCCCTAACCCCAACTCGAGGGGCCACGCAACAAAACGTGGATTGTGAGTCCCTCACCCCAACTTGAGGGGCCACGCAACAAAGCGTGGATTGTGAGTCCCTCACCTCAACTTGAGGGGCCACACAACAAAGCGTGGATTGTGAGTCCCTAACCCCAACTCGAGGGGCCACGCAACAAACCATGGATTGTGAGTCCCTCACCCCAACTTGAGGGGCCACGCAACAAAGCGTGGATTGTGAGTCCCTCACCTCAACTCGAGGGGCCACACAACAAAGCGTGGATTGTGAGTCCCTAACCCCAACTCGAGGGGCCACGCAACAAACCGTGGATTGTGAGTCCCTCACCCCAACTTGAGGGGCCACGCAACTAGGCGTGGATTGAGAGTCCCTCACCTCAACTCGAGGGGCCACACAACAAAGCGTGGATTGTGAGTCCCTAACCCTAACTCGAGGGGCCACGCAACAAAGCGTGGATTGTGAGTCCCTCACCTCAACTCGAGGGGCCACACAACAAACCGTGGATTGTGAGTGCCTAACCCCAACTCGAGGGGCGACGCAACTAACCGTGGATTGTGAGTCCCTAACCCCAACTCGAGGGGCCACGCAACAAAGCGTGGATTGTGAGTCCCTCACCCCAACTTGAGGGGCCACGCAACAAAGCGTGGATTGTGAGTCCCTCACCTCAACTCGAGGGGCCACGCAACAAAGCATGGATTGTGAGTCCCTAACCCCAACTCGAGGGGCCACGCAACAAAACGTGGATTGTGAGTCCCTCACCCCAACTTGAGGGGCCACGCAACAAAGCGTGGATTGTGAGTCCCTCACCTCAACTCGAGGGGCCACACAACAAAGCGTGGATTGTGAGTCCCTAACCCTAACTCGAGGGGCCAAGCAACAAACCGTGGATTGTGAGTCCCTCACCCCAACTTGAGGGGCCACGCAACAAAGCGTGGATTGTGAGTCCCTCACCTCAACTCGAGGGGCCACACAACAAACCGTGGATTGTGAGTGCCTAACCCCAACTCGAGGGGCCACACAACAAAGCGTGGATTGTGAGTCCCTCACCCCAACTTGAGGGGCCACGCAACAAACCATGGATTGTGAGTCCCTCACCCCAACTTGAGGGGCCACGCAACAAAGCGTGGATTGTGAGTCCCTCACCTCAATTCGAGGGGCCACGCAACAAAGCGTGGATTGTGAGTCCCTCACCTCAACTCGAGGGGCCACGCAACTAACCGTGGATTGTGAGTCCCTAACCCCAACTCGAGGGGCCACGCAACAAACCATGGATTGTGAGTCCCTCACCCCAACTTGAGGGGCCACGCAACAAAGCGTGGATTGTGAGTCCCTCACCTCAACTCGAGGGGCCACACAACAAAGCGTGGATTGTGAGTCCCTAACCCCAACTCGAGGGGCCACGCAACAAACCGTGGATTGTGAGTCCCTCACCCCAACTTGAGGGGCCACGCAACAAAGCGTGGATTGTGAGTCCCTCACCTCAACTCGAGGGGCCACACAACAAACCGTGGATTGTGAGTGCCTAATCCCAACTCGAGGAGCCACCTAACCTGGTGTGCTGTGCCCTGTGCTTTGCTGTATTCCATTGAGCTGTTGCGTGCAGTGCACAATGAAGTGTATTCTGTGCGCAAAATACCTCTTTCTCAAGGGCTCCAGGATAGTTCCCAACAGCTACTGTGGAACCGCTGTGCTGGGACTCAATGTCATCATCTTCTTCTGCTGGGGCCGCCTTATCCAGCCGCAAAGGAGGGAAGATACGGTTGGCAAAGCGTGCTGGAGCAACTTGAATGAGTTCAATCTCTTTTGGCAACCCTCGAAGCTGCTCCGCTCCCAAGGGCTTGGACATGTACTGGTAACCCAGTTTCGTGGCATCGATCGCATCAAACACATCCTTAGAAACCACGACCTGTGGCAGCACAGACCATGGTGAAGCCATCTCCATGGTCAGAATGTTCAAGAGGAACACCAGCACGGACAACCCGTTGGCAATGTATCAAACTGCTTTCAAACTTTGAAGGCCACCCTCCCCCAGTGAGGAAGGGAGGGGGGGTTTTCAGAAAAAATCAAGAGAGAGAGAGAGGAAACGGGGAGGGGAGTGGCATGGTCAGTGCCCAAGTGCAGCCCTTGACCCCGACACCCCTTAAACATTTTGGCCTCGTGAAAGGGGGGGGTGTGACCTCCTGAAAGGGGGGGGGGTCTCAGGGGGGCGCGGGGGGGGGGGGGGAGCCAGGCTGTGGTCCCGGGAACCCCAACATACATACCTGATTCCCTTGTCGCATTGATCACTTTGAACGCACGTGCCCCGGCGGGGGGGGTTCCTCGGGTTTGGACGCCAACTACCAACCCTCCCCCCCGCCACAAACCGTTGGCCAAAGGCCCCCTGGGGAGGGGGGGGGGGGGGGGGCTGAGGGGGGGATGGATGGATGGATGGAGAGGAAGCATTCCGGGGGCCGCATCCCGAGAACACAGGCCATGAATCCCAAACTGAGGGCCCATGACTCTGATCCCTTCACCGTCTTGGGCCAAGCCGCAACCGGCGTGTGATGGGCAGTGACAGCACCGCAAGCCCCCCTCCGGTGCCTCGGAGGGCCGTGACGGAGCACAAGACCCCTCCAGATGGTGGGCAGTGACAGTACACCGGGCCCCCCCACTGCACCAATGTCGGCCGGCAGCACCCGGACTCAAGCACCCTGCACCTTAGCACGGAACAGCACAACACCGGCGTTGCACGACGGGAGCCACATTGCAGCTACCAGATCATCGTCCACGTCCGACGAGGAGTCACAGTCCACGGAGGAGACGTCGCCCCCCTTGTCCTCGTCAGCATCCCCCGGCTCTCCTGCCGCTAACACCGGCTCAGTCCCCCATTCGTCACGGGTCAGCGCATGCAGCGTGCAACCCAACTCCTCACTGTACACTCCAACCCAGTACCTAACCCGGAGCTCAAGCGGAACACATACCGTGGTCCACTCATCACTCCAGTCGCCGGGCTCAGAAAGCGTACAAACCTAGATGCCCCCCAGCCAGGGCGGGGTGTCAGCACTCCGAACCTTACCGGCATCGCCGAAAACCGGCTGGGCGTGGTGGGGCGTAAGCGCTGCGGGGCGAGGGCACACCAGGGGCCTGCAAGCTCCGGAGCCAGGGGGCAGCCCACATGCACCAGGGCGGATGCAATCACCAGTGGGCCCCACATAGCTTCCCAGGGCCACCGGGGCGGAGAGCCGGCGTCAGTCAGGAATGCTAGACGCGCATCGGGAGGCAGCATGCCCCATTCAGCGGCAGCATCTAGGAAAGCACAGACAGTAGCATCAAGGTCCGCTGCCCCCACAGGCGCCCCGTTGCGGACAACCACCGCCCCATGCCAGGACACGAGCACATCAATGTCGGGGTGAGCAGAGGGTTAGAAGGCAAGTTAGAATGCACTAGACGCCACACGACCCCGGTTGGCGCACCTTGCTGCTGCACAGTGCCTAGCAAGAGGCATAGGTGAGTGCCCCAGCACGGACACGATTCGCGACACACATAGCAGTGCAGATCAGAGACAACGGAGCGATGTGTATGTGGCGCCGCACACAGCCAATAGGCGGATTTCAGACCCGCGGGCTGCATCTCCCGCGACTGCAGGCAACACACCCAGTACAGGGAGCCAAAGGGCCGTGTGTTTGCGCGTTGTGCATGTCTACGCTCTGTCTGTCACAGCTTTTGTCTTCGAAGCCATGCCCCCACAGGAGGACTGGCTGCAGAAGGCGCAGCTTTTGCTGCACCGTGTGCTACTCGCGTGTATCGGTATCTCCCAGTTTGTGCCGCTGGCCCCACTCTACGGTGTGACTGGCTCGCTGGGTTTCTGTGTCCCCCTCCTGTTCCTGCGGTACCAGCTGCGGTACATTAAGGGGCTCTTCTGTATACAGTGGATGGGGGAGGGCCCTCCCGCTGCATCTTGGTCGACACGGTGTGTCGTGAGTATGCGGCGTTTCTGGAAGCGGGGGCTAGTCACGAGTACTATGTGCCGGCACAACACGACAACCTCGCCATGATCTCGTCGCCAGCTGGCAGGAAGACTCATATGGGCTTGCGCACAACGGGCAGAGCGTGGCGCGCGCGGGATCTGTGCCGCTGCCCGCCCTGTTGGGGACATTGTGCTCATCCTCCGGTCTGGTGTTCTGGTCTGTGATGCTGTGTGTGCGTTAGACCATATATGTGCATCAGAGTGTGCCTCCCGTGGCCCTGCAGTAGACGTGCGCAACCTGAGCACGCGGGTCCGCAAGGCCCGCAGGCGCGCGTCCAACTTGCAAGGCTTCTGTGACGGGGGTTCGCCCATCACGAGGGGGCCTCAAGTGGCACGAGACCAAGGAAGGAGTCCCAACGGCCTTCCACAAGACGTAGACCGGCTGTGTTGTATTCCACCCGGCAAGCCTTGAGTTTAACACTGTTCGCCGAGCCACCCACTGCCTAGCAGCTCTGGCAGTTGGCCTCAAGCACTTGGCCGGGGACCTCGAAAGAGCACCCCAGCAGCGTGCGGTCGTCGCTGAAGACGACCTCAGGGCAGAGCTCCAAGGGGCTCCACGGGAGGGTGGGGTATAGGGCTAGGGGGTCCACGCGAAGGGGGCACGGAAACGACGGGGAGAGGCCCTGGCGGAGCACACCGCCGTTGAACTTCGTACGCATCACCCCTGCTGCACCGAACAGTCCCACTCCCATACTGACCCTCTGCGCCCCACATCTAGGAGCCCAGAGGACGCTGAGAGGGTGAACCGCTGCCGGGCCGTGTGAAACATGGTGGGGGAGATGGTGATGCAAGTAGAGTGGTCTGCCCGGCCAGTGGGGAGCAGCCAGAACTAGCGGTGTCCGAGGTGCTTGCCCTTCTTGTCACGGGCATGCTTGACGCTCGCGGTCGGCCACACGAGGGCGCGGACGAGGCGGGCGTCGAACTGGCGGTTGGCCTCTGGGATCTGCGCCTCCGTGACGGGGGGCCCCAACGACACCCCTCAGCCAGGCCTCCGTGCGCCTGCACAGGGTGTACTGGGGCCAGGGGGTAGAGGGCGGCCGAGCGGGGGGGGGGGGGGGTTCTAGGAGGGTTGGTTGGAGGGGAGGGGGAGTCGAGGTGGGGCGATTTGGGGTGGGGTGGAAGGGGGGGACATGGCCCCAACGAAGCGTTGGTCAATCACATGCTTCCCGTACCTCCCCTTGCCCTCCCTCCAACCATACTAGGATTGAACATTGGGACCGAGCTGAGGGAAAGAACACCCTGTGGAAGATTTCAAAAACAAATGAGGTACACAATGGAAAGTGGATGAGAGCAGCTCGAAAGACGCTCGAAATGAGCCATATTCATCCGTTCGGGCGGCGCAAGGGAACTAGGATCATTTGGGGAAACCCATGGTTTTGACCCGGTTTTGAGCCCTTTGTGGTCCCAAATTGGCCCATTTTCTAGGCCCGTTCGGCCTTGAGAGGGGCCAAAATTGCTCAACATGGGCTCAAAATGGGCTCATTCCACTTGTTTGTGCACCCAAAAGACTCCAAAGGTATCTTTGGAAAAACACATTTTTGACCCATTTTGGACCCTTTATTGGCCGCAAAACAACCCATTTTCAAAGCATTTTGTGACTTTGGAGGGGCCAAAATGGCTTGCAATGGGCTCAAAAAAGGCTCCTTTCACTTGTTGGTGCATCCAAAATGGTCTAGATAATTGTTAGAAAGACACAATTTTGACCCATTTTTGGCCCATTGTTCGTCGCAAAATAGCCGATTTTAAAGGCATTTTGTGACTTTGGAGGGGCCAAAATGGCTTGTAATGGGCTGAAAATGGGCTCATTTTACTCGCTTAGGCACCCCAAATGCTCCAGGATCATTTTTGGAAAAACATATTTTGGACCCATTTTTCGTCCTAAAACAGCCCATTTTCAAGGCATTTTGGGAGTTTAGGAGGGCCAAACCGGGCCACCATGAGCTCAAAACACGCCAAAGACACTTGTTTTGGCATTTCATGTGGCCCAGGATCATTTTTAGAAAAAAAATTACTTTGCACCCGGCGGAACTTGTTGACCAATGTTGGCACCCACCTCTTTGGGCTACCTCTTACAGCTTGCCAACCCACTGGACCTGGAGTCTAGGTGTCGGCTAGGGAAACTTTGAGGGGTGGAAAACACCAAAAGTGGGTGGATGCGGGTGGATTAGGTGATCTCGAAATCACGTTTTGAGCCACGTACCCCAAGATTTGGTGTGTTTTTGGTCTGGGGCTGTCGGTGGCCAATGTGCACAAATTTTGGGGCTTTTAAGGGCCTTTTGGGGGTGGTTTGCGGACATGTTGTGGACGTAGAGGGCCCTAGAGGGCCCTGCGGCACGAACAAGTCAAGCGGCATGTGTAGAGTAGCCACTATTTCCCTTCATTTGGCCGTTTTCAGCAGGTTCTAGGGCGGTTTTGGGCCATAAAAAAAAAGCTTATTTTGGCCCTAAATTGCAAATTTCGAAATGGAAGTCCGGCACTTGCAACGCCTGTTCCCGGCCGCCACCCTTGAGTTTCGGGCTCATACTTTGTGTGGTTGTCACTCACACCCATAGGTAGCACCCACCAAACATTTGGCCAAATCTTAAGGACGAGGACGGAGCTGTGATTTTCCCCCATTTCACGTGTGTTTGCTGCTTGTTGCTGCTTGCTTGCTGCTTGCTTGCCAAACCTGTTAGGTCCACCCTAGACACTAAAGGGGGTTATAAAACCAAGACTGGTTCCACCAGCTCGGTGACCATCACCCTAAACCTAACCCTCACCTTTGCAGTGAGCGGGTTCAGCCATGCTAGCTTGGTAGGGCTCAAGACAACCTCGGTCGATGAAGTACCGAAGAATCTTTTCCATGGCCTCTTTTCGCTCACCCTGGAGGGCGAACTCCCGGTGTCTATACACTCGGGGCTTTGGTTTTAGCCTTATGGTGGCATCGCCGCACGGTCCTCGGACCAGTGGTGTAAAGACAGGCTTGCCGCGGAAGAAAGTCTCTCAGCACTTCTCCTTCAAGGGGGCCCTAAGCTCCAGGATCTTTAGGCACTCATTTGACACGCCTTTCGCCTTTCCGTGTACTTGGACCACTGAGCATACTTGCGGGGTGTTACTCTGCTCTCCTTGGGGGTTCCTCCCAGGGGTTTCCCCGACGACACCTGATCAGGCCGTCTCTAACCTTGCCGCAAAAGATGCCCCCGCAAGTGGGGGGGGGGGGGGTTTCCCCTGTTGCGCTCATCCTGGCTGGCCATGTGGTCAAGCACCTTCTCGACAAAGGTTTTCACGATATACGAACCAGAGACAATGGCGTCCACCTCCCATCAAGCTTGGTCCTTGTGGGCTCCCTCACACGGATTAGGCTGAACAAGATGTCCCAAATTTCGTTCTTGGCTGCTTATGCAACATCATTGCTGTCCATTTTAGACCCCAACCAAGCTAGTGCGGTCCCTCGGAAAAATTTCTTGTGCCGCGGCATGCTGCGGCATGCTGCGGCATGCTTCTGCCTGCACATGTGGGTACCTACACTTCTATGGGAAATTGAACTCACTTGCAAGAGACAACATGCACAACACTGTTGGGCCGAATTAATCACTTTCATCATCCGGATCGTCTGTAGTGGGTTTGTTGACATACATCATAGCCAAATGGCGCAAAGTGCCGTTGCCATCTGATTGGGAAAGTGGTGTGCTTGGTGTTGACTCTTGACTGCATGTTGTTGGTGCGGATGACTGATTCATGACAAGACAAAACAAACTGGGGAGACATGGGGTAGGCAGAATGTCTCCCGTGCAAACAGAGCAGGAGCACACAAACAAGGCAGACACGCTGATGTGGTCCCCAATACCTTCCCAATACACCAAAAAAGCGAAGATCTGTGCAACAATAGAGAGGAACTGACAGGCAAAAAAAAGCCCTTTCCGGGAATGGAACCCAGGAGCCTCCAAACTAGAACCTGGTACATAGACCACTGAGCTACCATCCAGTTCTGAGACTTCTGTGCAACAAAGGGTTCACAGGTTCGACATCTTATGAAAAAAAAAGTCCGCCATGTGAAAATTTTGGCTCGCTGCGGCATGCTTCAAAACCCCCATGTGTAGCTCCAAAAACAAGGTGCTGCGGCATGCTGCGGCATGCTGCGGCTGCACTAGCTTGACCCCAACATAAACCATGACCCTGCCTAGGGTTAGAACTAGGGCCCATAGGTAACACCCACCAAAATTTCAGCGAAAGCAGCAAAGCACCAAGTCAAAAATGGCTCAAAAACATCTTTTTCCAAAAATGATATTAGTGCATCTCGGGTGCCAAAACAGATGATTAGAGTTCATTTTCAGCACATTTTGACCCGCTCTTATCCACTTTCAGGGGTGGTTTGAGGGGAGAAATGGGGTGAATAATTCTATGTGTCCTTGAACACGAAGAGCCACTGTTTCTTGCCCCAAGAGCTCGGTCTTAATATTCAGGTTAGGGTCAGGGTCACCAAGCCGATGGAATCATTCTTGGATTTATAACCCTCTTTAGGGTCGAGGGTGCACCTACCAGGTTTAGTACCAGCAAGCAGCGAGCAGGAAGCAGCAAGCACGGGCAAAATGGACAACAATCAAAATTGCATCGTGGTGCTTTGGTGCTTTGGTTGAAATTCTATTGCCTTCGGCAGTGCACTTCGAAGAGAGGTTGACAGTCAGCCAATCAGTCCCTTAGCGAGGCCAGCAGTCAATCAGACAGAAACACACAATTTCGGTTTTTTGTCAGTGGCAGACGCGGCCCCAAGCAGTGGGGAGACCCTTGGCCTCTGCCCCAAGCAGTGGGGAGACCCTTGGCCTCTGACCAAGCAGTGGCCGAATGGTAATGTAGCTGGCCGGAGTCTTTTTGGTCGGCGGTTCGAACCCCGGTCCGGTGAATACGGCGCCGCCGCCGGCGCCGCCGCCAACAGTCGCCCGACCAGGATTCGAGCCGCCGACCGAAAACTTTACGTCGGTTGTGTTACCATTCGACCGGCGGTTGTGTGATAGCCATAAGCTTCCCCACTGCTTGGAGCCTTCTTAGCGAAAACTTTTGACCCCTCTCCCACCCCCCACGCCGCCCCCTCAAAAAAGTGATATCCAGTTTTAGGGGATAGAGGCCTCAGAATCGAAAATCCATTGGGGGATGGTCTTATTGGGCAAAACAATGATTTTACAAGGAGTTGGACATCCAATATCATGCCTTGGGGTATGCTACGCGAATGACCCCCAAAAAGGGGGGGGGGTATACGACGCCCGCGCTTGTGCTTGATCTAACAACCTCTCTTCTAGGTGATTTTGGTGGATGTTACCTATGGGTGTGAGGGACAATCACACAAAGTAGGAAACTCAATGGTGGCGGCGGGGAAGGGGGATTGCAAGTGGCAACCCATGCTGTTTCAAAGAATGCATTTTCGGGCCAAGAAAAGCCTTTTTTTTCCCCAAAACCGCCCTACAACCTATTCCAAACGGCCACAGGAAGGGAAATCGTGGCTACTCTCCGCATGTAGCGTGACTTCCCCGTGTCAAAGAGCCCTCTACCGCCTTCTAATTGCGCGGTATGTCCGAGGAGCGCCCCAAAAGGGCCCCCAAAACCCCAGAATTTGTGCACATTGGCCGTTGTCATCTTCAAACTAAGAATAAGCCATGTCTTGGGCTATGTGGCTCAACAAGCGATTTTGAGGGCACCTAGTCCACCCGCAACCACCCACTTCTTGTGGTTTCCACCCCCCCCCCCCGATGAATTGCCCAAGCGGACGCCTAGACCCCTACACCTCGGCCCACTAGGCTGCGGTAAGCTACAAGAAGCATAAAGAGGTGGGTGCCTAAACGGGTCAACAAGGTCCACCGGGTCCAAAAAAAAACACTTTTAACCAAAATGATCCTAGACCGCGTGGGATGCGCCAATAAGTGTTTTTGACACGTTTTGAGCCTCTGGTGGCCCGTTTTGGCCCTCCGAATATCCTAAAATGCCTTGAAATGGGTTGTTTTGCAACCAAAAATGAGTCAACATGAGTCAAAAATGTGATTTTCCAACAATGACCGTAGAGCATTTGGGGTGCCCAAACAAGTGAAACGAGCCGATGTTGAGCCCATTGTCGGCCATTTTGGCCAGCTCTAAAGTCACAAAATGCCTTGAAAATGGGTTGTTTTGGAACCAAAAAAGGGTCAAACATGGGTCAAAAGCATAGTTTCCCAAAAAAAATCACGCACCATTTGGGGTGCACAAAGAAATGAAATGAGCCCATTTTGTGCCCATTTTGAGCAATTTTGGCCGCTATGAAGCCCCAAAGACCCTTGAAAATGCGCCATTTTGGGACAACAAGTGGGTCAAAAGGCACCTCTAAAGCCCGAAAGAGCCTTGAAAATGCGCCATTTCGAGACAACAAGTGGGTCAAAAATGGCTCAAAAACATTCTTTTCCAAAACTCATCCTAGTTCATATCGGGTGCCAAAACAGATGATTAGAGCTCATTTCAGCCCATTTTGACCTGCTCTAATCCACTTTCAAGGAGGGTTTGAGGGGGGAAGTGGGGTGAATTTTTGTTCGTGTCCTTCAACACTCATAGCGGATGTTCCTTTCCCCAACAGCTCAGTCCCAATATTCAGTCTTGGTTAGCGTCAGGGTCACCGAGCTGGTGGAAGCATTCTTGGTTTTATACTCGTCTTTAGGGCCCGAGGTGGACCTACTAGGTTTAGCAGCAGCAAGAAGTAAGCAGCAAGTGAGTAGCAAGCATGCGCGAAATGGGCAAAAACTCCGTCATAGTGCTTCGGTGCTTCGGAGACTTTTGGTGGATGTAGTTGATGGGTGTGAGGGAAAATCACATAAAGTCCAATGGCAGCGGGGAACAAGTGTCGCGAGTGGCACACCTGGGTTTCAAACAAAACATTTTCGGGCCAAAAAAACGGCCTGTTTTTGCCCAAAACCGCCCTAGAACCTGTTCAAAAGGCAATAATGGCCAAAGGAAAAGAAATTCAGCTACTCTCCATATGTAGCTTGACGTCCCCGTGTCAAAAAGCCCTCCACTGCCCTCTAAATCGGTGATATGTCCGAGAAGCGCCCCAAAATGGCCCCTAAAAACCCCAGAATTTGTGCACATTGGCCATTGTCAGCTTCAAACCAAGAACAAGCCATGTCTTGGGCTACGTGGCTCAACAAGCTATTTTGAGGGCACCTAGTCCACCCGCAACCACCCACTTCTTGTGGTTTCCACCCTCCACCCCCCGAGGAATTGCCCAAACGGACGTCTTGACCCCTAAACGGGTCAACAAGGACAACTGGGTGCAAAAAAAATGACGTTTAACCAAAATGATCCTAGACCACATGAGATGGGAGAAGTGTTTTTTGGCATGTTTTGAGCCTATGGTGGCCCATTTTGGCCCTCTGAATATCCCAAAATGCCTTGAAATGGGTTCCTTTGGAACCAAAAATGAGCCAGAATAAGTCAAAAATGTGTTTTTCCAAAAATGATCTCAAGGCATTTGGGTTGGCTAAAAAAAAAAAGAAATGAGCCCATTTTCAGTCTATTTTGGGCAATTTTGGCCCCTCTCAAGCCCGAGGGAACCTTGAAAATGCTCCATTTTGGGACAAAAAGTGGGTCAAAGATGGCTCGAAAACATTGTTTTCCAAAACTGATCCTAGTTCATGTCGGGTGCCAAAACAGATGATTAGAGCTCATTTTCAACCCATTTTGATCCGCTCCGATCCACTTTCAAGGGTGGTTTCAGGGGGGGAGTGGGGTGAAAAATGCTACATGTTCTTCAACACTCATAGCCGATGTTCCTTTCCCCAACAGCTCGGTCCCAATCTTCAGCCTTGGCTAGCATTTTGAGCCCATTTTGAGCAATGTTGGCCCATCTCAAGCCCGAAAGAGCCTTGAAAATGCGCCATTTCGAGACAACAAGTGGGTCAAAAATGGCTCAAAAACATTCTTTTCCAAAACTGATCCTAGTTCATATCGGGTGCCAAAACAGATGATTAGAGCTCATTTCAGCCCATTTTGACCCGCTCTAATCCACTTTCAAGGAGGGTTTGAGGGGGGAAGTGGGGTGAATTTTTGTTCGTGTCCTTCAACACTCATAGCGGATGTTCCTTTCCCCAACAGCTCGGTCCCAATATTCAGTCTTGGTTAGCGTCAGGGTCACCGAGCTGGTGGAAGCATTCTTGGTTTTATACTCCTCTTTAGGGTCCAAGGCGGATCTACCAGGTTTAGCAGCAGTAAGCAGCAAGCAGCAGGCAAGTAGAAGCAAGCATGCGCGAAATGGGCAAAAACCATAACTCCGTCGTGGTGCTTCGGTGCTTCGGAGACTTAAAATTTGGTGGATGTGTGTGAAGGTGCCGATGTGTGCCTGCTTTCAAGGTGATTTTTTCAGGGAAATAGTCATAGGTGGGAGGCGGAGAAGGGGGAGGGGGGGGGTTCAGCAAGCAGGCAACCACTGTGGCACTCACCCTGTGCCCTGTGTCTGCAGATTTAAGCAAAGGCCTGATTGGGGCATACTCATACGTAAGACGGGTCTATAACAGGCAACATAACAATAACATCACTGCTTGTAGGATCCTAACCAAAATATCCAAAAAAAACCCCTTTTTCCTTGAAATAGCCATTCCTAGCCCTATCAAATGAAACAGCGGGGTATGCTGGGCAAATAACGTGGAATATTTCGAGGGGGGAATTGCACACGCCTGCCCTTGATCACACAAAAACTTGGAGCTTTGTCTTCTGCATGGAACACTAGCTGCACTTGGTGCCCGTTGGGAGTGCACTGCAATCAGCCCAGAAAGGGGCAATACCTGACCACCATGTGCCACACTTTCAATTCGTGATGCTGCGTTGACCACAGTGCCATAGTAGTCATAGCCCAACACAGACTCATCAAACATGATCTGAGCAGGCCCATAATGGACACCCACCCGAACACGCAATCCAGCCCACACCTGAAGACGAGATGGTACGTGATAATGCACCATGGAGGAAGACCAGGGATTGAGCTATGCCATTTGCCGTCGGCAGAGAGGGTACTCACAGAAATGGAGGAGTGGACAAGCCAGGAAAGTGTTCCATTGTCTCGACCATGTGGAAGCACAGGGAACCAGTGCACTCAGAGAAAGCAGTGGAAACCATGACTGGAAGTGGTACAGTGTTGTGGTACAAGACGCTGTACAACATGTGTAGCACTGCTTGGTTTGCTGTGTGTGCGCGCGCATGTGTGCGTGCAACCTACCGACCAACAAGCGAGACACATTTGAGGCAATGAGTTGGGGTAATACCAGGTGCTAACATTCAACTGCTACAAAACCCGGTTCTGACCCACCTCTTCCGCTGGGTCAGAACCGGAAAAGGGTTTACGTCGGCTCTGCCATGGCCCGCACACAGGGGGCCCGCCGGGCCTGGGCCCTCGACGCCGACTCCCCCCCCCCTTCCTTCCCATAGTGGCACAGAACTGCCGGCCGTCAGCACCGAGAGCGCGGGAAAGAAAGAAATTCTATTGCCTTCGGCAGTGCACCTCGAAGAGAGGTTGACAGTCAGCCAATCAGTCCCTAGCCAGGCCAGCAGGCAGTCAGACAGAAACACACAGTTTGGGTTTTTTGTCAGTGGCAGATGCGGAAAAAAGCAGCAGGGAGGCTGTGCATGTAAGACCAAGCAGTGGCCGAGTGGTAATGCAGCCGACGGGAGCGCCTTTGTCGGCGGTTCAAACCCCGGTTGGGCGAATTTGGCGCCACCGCCGTCGCCAAGAGTCGGCCGACCAGGATTCGAACCACCGACCAAAAACTTTACGTCAGCTGCGTTACCACTGGACCGCCGATGGTGTTATAGTGACATGCTTCTTCATTGCTTGTAGCCTTTTGAGCGAAAACTTTTGACCCCCCCCCCACCCCCCCACCCCCCCACCCCCCCCTCAAAAAAGTAATATCCAGTTTTAGGGGGTAGAGGCCTCAGAATCAAAAAATCCATTGGGGGATGCTCTTATTGGGCAAAATAATGATTTTACAAGGGGTTGGACATCCAATATCATGCCTTGGGGTATGCTACGCGAATGACCCCAAAAAAGGGGGGTATACGACGCCCGCGCCTGCGCTTGATCTAACAACCTCTCTTCGAGGTGATTTTTGCTACGGGAGGGGGTGAAGCCCTTTTTCACCCCATGTATCTATAGTCTATAGTCAAAACACTGAGAATTGTATGGAGAAATCAATCATGGATGAGAATCATTAAAAACATTTTTAATCCTCCCCCTCCCCAACCTTAAGCCCCATCCCGGCAACAGGGACTTCCATGTCAAGGATGGAAAAAAAAATTTGTATTTTTTTTTACCCCAACATACGTACCTCAGAATGATCAGCGCGATGAGGCAGTCATTTTAAGCCATATATGTTGGGGTCCGAGAGCCCCCCCTCCGGACGGCCTTCAGACCCCCCCCCACCCCCCCCCTCCCCCGCCCCCTCCTGAAAGTGTCGGCGTATGGACCAACCCCGACGAGCCCCCGGTGGGCCCGTGGTCAAAAGTGGTCAGCTTGTGTTGTCCTCCCCTCCCTCCTCATCCAACATTTCCTGTTGGATTGGAGCCGGCAGCGAGGGCAGCTGTGGTGACTAGGGTGTTCTTCGTTTGGATGCCGAGGGAGTTGGGGAGACCTGCGAGGTACTTGTGGTATGCGGTGGCTTCACTTCAATGGAAGGTAGAGCTTGTTGTTGAGGTGCTGTTGTGCACTGGCAGCTACGCGGGTGCCTGCATGTGTGCGTCCACGCACGTGCTCTGTACTATTTACCAAGAAAAAGGCTGATTAAAGTCCCGGATGCTGTGCGACGGGCTAAGTGGGGGAATTATGGGTTTGGGGCTGGTGACGCCAACCCCCTCCGGTCCCCCACCCACCCGTGGCGTCGCGGCGTTACGGAAGGACTGGGCGCCCGGGGTCATGTGGGATCCTCTGAGGCCCTCCCCTGCCCCGATGACGAGGGGCCCATACCCATATCATCGACCCCTAGGTGTGGGGGATCTTGTGCCCTCCTTGTTGGCACAAAGCCCAGAGTGCACTGCCCACTCCCGATGGGGCGGCACACCGCCGTGTGGCCCACGTGGTGCCGCGAACAGCAGTGCCGTACACCCCTATGTCCTGCGCACTGTGCACAGGGTGGTGCTCCATGCAATTCGCAGTGCTACAACATGGGGTGTTGTTTCCCAAAGGTGGTTGCCGTCCCCCGACTCCGGGTGGTGGTACTGGGTACCCTACTGGCGCAAAGGGGGGGTGGAGCATGTGGGTCTGGCGCTCGTGGGCGTAGGCCCGAGTGTGGATGGGGCCGCCCACAGAGACATGCGCCAGCTAACGCGACCCACTGCCGCTGGCGGTCGGGACCTCCTGTTCTAAGGCAATTTGGCTAGCCATGGCCCCTGCCCCCGTGTGCCCTACCTCCCCCTCGCTGCACGAAGGGGGGAGGGGGGGGGGGGCAGAAGATCGTGGAAAAAACATCGCACAGAGGGGGGCGTAGGTTCCCCACCACCCCTCGGGGGAGGGCGTGCCATCGGCGCCGGGACGGGGTGGTACAGCTGCCCATCCAGCCCCAACAACCCTGAGCCACTGAGGGTCTCCGCCCTGACCGGGTTCCCCCCCCCTTGCTGAGGCGTCTGCTGGATGTGGGGGGGAGGGGGGTAACCAGAGCAAGGTACGCCGCACTTGGCGGCGCTAGGCCGGCATGCTGGGTGAGCGGTTGTCCGGCTGTGGGCGCCTGCCCGACACCACTGCGGTCGGCGATAACTAGGGCCACTTGGTGGCGGTTGTGACTTGGGGTCGGGGGCGCCAGCCATTCCTGCAGTACCCGTGATGAGGCGGTCACGCCCAACATGACCACAGGTGCCCAACACGACCTCGTGCACAGCAATGCGCGACACCTCGCCGCACCTCCTGACACTCCTCGCAGTGCAGCTCCAACACTCCTCACAATGCGGCTGTTGATGGATATGGCAGTGGGGGCCGGGCACTGGCTGGCATTCTACGGCTAGGGGCTGGCGTGGTCACACCACTCCCACTACCCACGGGTGCTGCACGCGGAAAAACTCATATGGGCGCGCCGGGGCTCCCCTCCAGGGCGGCGTGGCCCTTCTCGTAAAAACCATGCAGTACCTGGGGTTCGACATTGGCTAGGGGTGGTGGACCCCGGCGGCCTCTAAGGCCAAACCCCTGATGGATGCTAAGGTGCGACATGAAGACCCCAAGAAAGGACTCCATGATGTACGCAGCTTCATTGGGGCGTGCAACTTCTACCGCCGCCACATAAAGAATTTCACCTATACCAGCGCCATCCTGACGGACCTTATCAAGAAGAGCACTACTTGGCGCTAGGGCCCTCAAGAGCAACAAGCGTTTGACGAGCTCAAGGACAAAGGCACGTTGTGGGGCACACAAATTACGGCAGTGAACCACACCACACCACACTCTGAATAGCCAACAACCCGCCCGCCAGAGCAGGTGTCCCTGTAGAGGGGACGTATATCACATTTGTCCATTGTATTCTATTGCCTTCGGCAGTGCACCTCGAAGAGAGGTTGACAGTCAGCCAATCAGTCCCTAGCCAGGCCAGCAGGCAGTCAGACAGAAACACACAGTTTGGGTTTTTTGTCAGTGGCAGATGCGGAAAAAAGCAGCAGGGAGGCTGTGCATGTAAGACCAAGCAGTGGCCGAGTGGTAATGCAGCCGACGGGAGCGCCTTTGTCGGCGGTTCAAACCCCGGTTGGGCGAATTTGGCGCCACCGCCGTCGCCAAGAGTCGGCCGACCAGGATTCGAACCACCGACCAAAAACTTTACGTCAGCTGCGTTACCACTGGACCGCCGATGGTGTTATAGTGACATGCTTCTTCATTGCTTGTAGCCTTTTGAGCGAAAACTTTTGACCCCCCCCCCACCCCCCCACCCCCCCACCCCCCCCTCAAAAAAGTAATATCCAGTTTTAGGGGGTAGAGGCCTCAGAATCAAAAAATCCATTGGGGGATGCTCTTATTGGGCAAAATAATGATTTTACAAGGGGTTGGACATCCAATATCATGCCTTGGGGTATGCTACGCGAATGACCCCAAAAAAGGGGGGTATACGACGCCCGCGCCTGCGCTTGATCTAACAACCTCTCTTCGAGGTGATTTTTGCTACGGGAGGGGGTGAAGCCCTTTTTCACCCCATGTATCTATAGTCTATAGTCAAAACACTGAGAATTGTATGGAGAAATCAATCATGGATGAGAATCATTAAAAACATTTTTAATCCTCCCCCTCCCCAACCTTAAGCCCCATCCCGGCAACAGGGACTTCCATGTCAAGGATGGAAAAAAAAATTTGTATTTTTTTTTACCCCAACATACGTACCTCAGAATGATCAGCGCGATGAGGCAGTCATTTTAAGCCATATATGTTGGGGTCCGAGAGCCCCCCCTCCGGACGGCCTTCAGACCCCCCCCCACCCCCCCCCTCCCCCGCCCCCTCCTGAAAGTGTCGGCGTATGGACCAACCCCGACGAGCCCCCGGTGGGCCCGTGGTCAAAAGTGGTCAGCTTGTGTTGTCCTCCCCTCCCTCCTCATCCAACATTTCCTGTTGGATTGGAGCCGGCAGCGAGGGCAGCTGTGGTGACTAGGGTGTTCTTCGTTTGGATGCCGAGGGAGTTGGGGAGACCTGCGAGGTACTTGTGGTATGCGGTGGCTTCACTTCAATGGAAGGTAGAGCTTGTTGTTGAGGTGCTGTTGTGCACTGGCAGCTACGCGGGTGCCTGCATGTGTGCGTCCACGCACGTGCTCTGTACTATTTACCAAGAAAAAGGCTGATTAAAGTCCCGGATGCTGTGCGACGGGCTAAGTGGGGGAATTATGGGTTTGGGGCTGGTGACGCCAACCCCCTCCGGTCCCCCACCCACCCGTGGCGTCGCGGCGTTACGGAAGGACTGGGCGCCCGGGGTCATGTGGGATCCTCTGAGGCCCTCCCCTGCCCCGATGACGAGGGGCCCATACCCATATCATCGACCCCTAGGTGTGGGGGATCTTGTGCCCTCCTTGTTGGCACAAAGCCCAGAGTGCACTGCCCACTCCCGATGGGGCGGCACACCGCCGTGTGGCCCACGTGGTGCCGCGAACAGCAGTGCCGTACACCCCTATGTCCTGCGCACTGTGCACAGGGTGGTGCTCCATGCAATTCGCAGTGCTACAACATGGGGTGTTGTTTCCCAAAGGTGGTTGCCGTCCCCCGACTCCGGGTGGTGGTACTGGGTACCCTACTGGCGCAAAGGGGGGGTGGAGCATGTGGGTCTGGCGCTCGTGGGCGTAGGCCCGAGTGTGGATGGGGCCGCCCACAGAGACATGCGCCAGCTAACGCGACCCACTGCCGCTGGCGGTCGGGACCTCCTGTTCTAAGGCAATTTGGCTAGCCATGGCCCCTGCCCCCGTGTGCCCTACCTCCCCCTCGCTGCACGAAGGGGGGAGGGGGGGGGGGGGCAGAAGATCGTGGAAAAAACATCGCACAGAGGGGGGCGTAGGTTCCCCACCACCCCTCGGGGGAGGGCGTGCCATCGGCGCCGGGACGGGGTGGTACAGCTGCCCATCCAGCCCCAACAACCCTGAGCCACTGAGGGTCTCCGCCCTGACCGGGTTCCCCCCCCCTTGCTGAGGCGTCTGCTGGATGTGGGGGGGAGGGGGGTAACCAGAGCAAGGTACGCCGCACTTGGCGGCGCTAGGCCGGCATGCTGGGTGAGCGGTTGTCCGGCTGTGGGCGCCTGCCCGACACCACTGCGGTCGGCGATAACTAGGGCCACTTGGTGGCGGTTGTGACTTGGGGTCGGGGGCGCCAGCCATTCCTGCAGTACCCGTGATGAGGCGGTCACGCCCAACATGACCACAGGTGCCCAACACGACCTCGTGCACAGCAATGCGCGACACCTCGCCGCACCTCCTGACACTCCTCGCAGTGCAGCTCCAACACTCCTCACAATGCGGCTGTTGATGGATATGGCAGTGGGGGCCGGGCACTGGCTGGCATTCTACGGCTAGGGGCTGGCGTGGTCACACCACTCCCACTACCCACGGGTGCTGCACGCGGAAAAACTCATATGGGCGCGCCGGGGCTCCCCTCCAGGGCGGCGTGGCCCTTCTCGTAAAAACCATGCAGTACCTGGGGTTCGACATTGGCTAGGGGTGGTGGACCCCGGCGGCCTCTAAGGCCAAACCCCTGATGGATGCTAAGGTGCGACATGAAGACCCCAAGAAAGGACTCCATGATGTACGCAGCTTCATTGGGGCGTGCAACTTCTACCGCCGCCACATAAAGAATTTCACCTATACCAGCGCCATCCTGACGGACCTTATCAAGAAGAGCACTACTTGGCGCTAGGGCCCTCAAGAGCAACAAGCGTTTGACGAGCTCAAGGACAAAGGCACGTTGTGGGGCACACAAATTACGGCAGTGAACCACACCACACCACACTCTGAATAGCCAACAACCCGCCCGCCAGAGCAGGTGTCCCTGTAGAGGGGACGTATATCACATTTGTCCAAGGGGTAAACGTGGTTGGGCTAATTTTTTTTTGGGGGGGGGGCTCAGACCAAGATGAGCTTGCGTAGCCTGCTCACTTCAAAGTACTCGAGGTAACCCCTCGGAATCAAGGTTCAGAGCTGTCCAGTGCTACGATGATCCCACAAGTGACTGTGGTAGCGGATCTGACACGTAGTGAGGATTCGCCGGGTCTGAAACCAGGTTATGCAGTGGGAGACTGCCACGCCCATAGGCTTCCCAGTGTGCATGAGGCACAATGACTGTAGGCTGAAGAAAACAGCGGTGTGAAGACTGAAGGCCGCGATGAATCAGCAGGTTGCATTTCATACACTATCGGAGAGGTACGGGGAAAGAAATTCAGGCACAACTCGTCACCATTTGCTTGGGGCAGGGAGTACTGCTGTGGGGTAAACGTGGTTGTGCTATCAAGTTCCATTTCAGAGAAACGGATTCAAAATGTCCTGTCAAAGTACAGGGGATACAGGTGGCAGGGGATACAGGTGGCAGGGGATACAGGTGGCAGTGCCTCACAACACACTGACCCTCAATATAACACACACTGCATGGCCTCTGTCAGAGGGTCTATCTATCTGTTGCTTCACAGCTGGGTATCCGGGAGGTGGGTGGGTCAGCCGAAATCCGGGGGGGGGGGGGGGTTCCCCCCCCCCATGGACAGTAACCCTCTTTTGTCTTGTCCCGTGGGAGGGTGAAGGGGACCCCAAAATTGCAGTCATCGCGTTCTGTGTTCATTCCAAACCAGTGCTGAATGGTGCCTTGTGTTCACCCACATGAGCTATTGAATGTTTCATAGGCTGGCTTGGGTCAGCTCTCCCCCCCCCCTGCCAGCCCCGAATCGCACAAACCGTTTTGGCATGGAGTGTCTCAGAATCCTTGACGATGTGTAACCATACGCCAGATGTTTTATTTTCTATTGCAGTCAGCACCCCATCTAGCTCCGCCCTGCCAACGGATTGCTTCTCATGTTTATTGTGAGGTTTACTAGGCGCATACCACAACCCAAAGCCTGCATGTGCCCAATACCTGGGGGGTGGGGGGTGCCAGAGCTTGGTCTACGTAGATACCTCATAGTGGCCCTCCGGAATAGGGGGAGAGAACTCCGATGCGTGGCCATGTCACAGGCCCGCCAACCACAGCCTTGTGGCACGGCCCTCCTCCAAATGCGCCGGGGCTGCCCGGCCGGGGGAGTGGTATGAGCCGGCGACACCCACTCGAAAGGGGCCAGCGGCCTACCCTTGGGGTCGTCAAGCGGCACATCCACAGCTCCACGCAGTGCGGCCGTAGCTGCTGCACGTGCTGGTGCATGTCGAGACAACAGGCAAACACTGGCCGCTCAGTACGCCCAATGCTGCGAAAGCCCCCAAGAGGCACCACGGAGGCGCAGACCCACTGAAAGCTGCCCTCCAGCAGGGTGCTACTAGCGAGCAAGGGCTGCAGCAGGTCAATTGCTTCGCGCAATACCCGCGCCCGCTTCCGCGGCGCCAACACTTGCCAAGCATGGTGATGGCCCGGCCTGGCTGGCAGTGCCCGGTTGTTGCGTGACTCGAAATCCATGGCTAGCTCTCTGTAGGTGACGTGGCCAGAATGCACTGGAGCGCTGAGGCCTAGCTCACCAGCGCCACCGCAAAATCGCGCTCCCATGGCCACCCCGCTGGGCCCTGCTGCAAAAGAAGGGGCTCCCTCATTGGGGCTCAGCGCAGCAGGCGGTCTGCCAGTTGCTCCCAGCCGTTCCAACGGCGTGAATCTTGGCCCCAACCCTCGCCGGGCCGAACACTGTGGAGGCCAGGTCCCCATTCTGCCGTGTTGCCTCCTCCGTCACCTTGCGGGCCGGCAAGACGGCAAGGTACATGCCATACAGGCGGTACATCAGCCGCTCTGCTTGTGCCCCTTCGTCTGTGCCCTCCAAGGCCAACCGCAGCAGTCCTGCGGACCGTAGGCAAACCAACCATGCCGCTGGCAATGCGAGCACCGGTAGCGTCCTCGCTTCCTCCAGCACCAAAGGCATCCACCTCTAGCGCGCCGACTCCTAGCGCGGGCATTCCCACAATACGTGCACCTCCGTCTCCGGCGCTGCGCAGCAGAAGGAGCATCTGTCCAACTGTAGAATGGCGTGCCCCATCGCCCTGTGGGCTGCCCATGTGGCCCTGGCCAACAGCCCGCGAAGGATGCCGCGCTCCCCTTCCGTGGACGCCACCTGCAAGCCCAACACGCCTGTTGGTGCACGTACCCGCCCAAACCTCCAATGCCCGGAAAGCCCGGAAGCGCTGCCTCTCCCGCACGCGGTGGTGCAGCTCCCCCTCGTTGACCTGCACGAAGTGCAGGGGCGTTACCTGCCCCGGTACGTCCCAGCCTGCCCCGGTACGTCATGGTGCCACCACCCTTCGCGCCTCTACCAGCCCAGCTACCGTGTGGCCTGCAGGGCCCTGCCCAGGGGCCCCATGTAGGGCAGGGAGTCGCATTGAGGTCTCTGTGGTCCCTGGTGTGCATGCCTGCCTGGCGGACAATAGGCGCCGGTACTGCACACGCCAAAGGGGCGAGACATAGAAGCCTGTGGTCAAGAGGCCCCATGGAACCTCTTTTGTCCGCAAGCACCGCGTTGGGACCCAGACCGCCTGGGCCACAGCGGTGTTTACTGATGCCAGGGTGCGCCCCTCGACGTCCGCCAGCTGTACCCCGCTCTAAAGCCATGGAGTTGGCGAGGGTGCCCAGTGCGGCTTCCCTCATGAGGAAGGTGGGCATGCAACCCAACTGGCGCATGATGGCCAGGCCCTTGTCCAAGCGGCCCTGCAGGCTGTGTCCCTCTCTGCCGCCAATCACTGCCCCACCCCCAGCTGCTTGAACTCCCGGGAGAGCGAGATGGGTACCCCGTTGAGCGTGAGCAGCGCAACCCCCCCGGGTGGCTCCCGCACTGACTGTCCCTTTGCAAGAGTGTCCAGGACCTTAATGGGCTGCTGTCCTGGTAAATAGTGAATACGCAGGCCATCAAGCCGGTCCCGCAGGTGGTCCCTATGGCGGAGGCCCAAGAGGTCACAGACCGGACGGGGGTATGGATGGCCGACACTGGCCAATTGGGCCACGCGGCAAAGTTCACCTCTTGGCTTTTTGGCACCGCAGTACTATTTACAAGGAAGACCCATTGCCTGCAGTGGATTAAGAGCCACCTTTGATCACACATGAGAGTGGGACCACTTTACGGCTGGTCTCTACCCCTTCAGCTGAGTCAGAACCTGGGCAAAGAGTCATGAGACCAAGTGATCTCAGAGGATGCCCTTCTATGCCCTGAGAAAATAGCGTGCTACTTGCCGGTGCACGTTGTCAGCCTCCATCCCTCCAGGCAAGGGTGCTGGGGTTATGGAGGAAGGGGACTCTTGGGCTTGCTCTTTGGTACCGGCAGAGGTGGGGCTATGTGGGTTTCAATGGCAAATTCTGTGTGTACAGGCACGGTGATTGCGTGCATGACTTTTTGGGGGCGTGGGCGCAGTGTGAACACTTTGTGGTTTCTCCCGGGCACAGCATTGGGGGGGGGGGGGGGCAGGGACTTGCTTGAGCGGGGGGGGGGGGGGGGGGGAGGGGGGGAGGGGGTCCAGGGGGGAGCCCCCCCCCCCCCCCCTGTCGGAACGTACCTAGTCCACAGGGAACAGAAAATTTATTGGGCAACGAACCACTCAGCACATGGAAATGTCATCTTGTTGGTAGCAAACAAAGCCAATTCATCATTGCAGGTCAATTCAGGGTTCCCTCATCTAATCAAGACACAACAAATACAACAAAGCGGGACATTCACCATCTCATGCCAACTCACGGTGATCATGGTCAATCAGAATTAGACTCCCCTGAACTGGAGCCTCCATCTGTAGTGGAAGTGGAGCTGGAACCTGGTGATGATGAGGAATCTGAGTCACTGCCTGAATGGGAGACATCAGACAAGTGTTGCCATTGGCACACTCAAAAACAGTGTGGCACGTGCCTTTTGTGCCTCATTGTATGCTTCTTGTCTCTTCCGGCCAGTGATCCTATCTTTAAACCTAAAATAAAGCAGCGCGTCAATTACGTCTTTGCGTTTTGCGCGTGGCGACGGTTGGACTGGGGAGCAGAAATACACTGACAATGGGCGTTGGGTCATGGTAATCTGCAAGACAAGGAACGCAGAGTACACATAAAACGATAAGTAAACAGTGTGTGGCGTGCGCCGAAGGCGCCGAGAAATTTTTTCCCCGTCACCAAAAAAAGTTCCCAAAACCCAGGTTTTCAGCTGCACTTGAGCTGAGGGGGGAGGGGGGGAGGGGGTCCAGGGGAGGCGGGGAGGGGGTCCAGGGGGGAGGGCCCCCCCCCATCGGAATGAAAATTAAAGCAAGTCCCTGGGGGGGGGGGGGGGGTTGCTGGGGGGCAGCCATTTTGTAGGTGGGTGAGCCTATTAAGGTCCAAAACACATGTGTACAAGAAGCAGTTGGGTGTTAGGAGCGGAAGGTTACATGAACCCACTCTGTTACCCCCATCTCCACCCAGCGAACACAATGCAAAAGAGGGACCCACATTTAGGAGGGAAACCAGTATGGGTCAGCAAGTATGGGTGAGCAGGCTGTTGGGGAGGGGCAGAATTGTCTGTGGTGCACAAACGGCCAGCCTTCCCTGTTTGCCCGTGTGTGTTTGAGGGGGATTGTCTGTTGTGACTTGGTGCTCCAGAACACACAAAAGCTGTGCGACAGGGCACACTCATGACCTGTGAGTATTCATATTCCGGTGATTCATCTTGTGTCTGGAAGCGGTATACTTCTTCAAAGGCCGGGGTTCCCCAGTCATAGTCAAACAGAACATCCTGGATGGCCAAGGCAAGGGTCAAGCCTGCAGCAGGGTCAGCTGTGGCTATCATGAAGCAATCCCCAATGGTCTTCACTTCATAGCACTTGTGCTTCTGAATGAGCTTCCGGATCACAGCATGGTGCACATCTAGAGCTTCAGACATCTCCTCTGGGATTTCCCCCCAAAGGGTGGTACTGGCCTGGAGTGAAAATAGACGCAACTGAAAGAAAGAGGAGAGAGGCTTGGAAACTGGCGACAAAAAAGGCCTCAAAGAATGGAACCAAGAGGGCCTCAGGGTTATTCCAAAGAAAAGGATAAAACTGTAGCCATCCCTCCCACTACCCACCTGGAGGCCACCCATAGTGGATAAAATAGGCTGGGGTAGACAGTGCCAGGGCTTTCAGTTTGTTTCTGTGCTAAGCAGACTTGCAGGCACGGGTGTCAGCACACATTGCCTGATGAGGGCCTCTGGGTATGTGTCAACTTTGCGATGGGAGCTCAGGATCCCCCTGTCGGAACATCTGGCATGCATGCTCCCAAGGGGAGGGGGGACTTGCGCAGTGGGGAGGGGGTGTACCGCGCACAACACACACACGGCGTGAAGAGATCAAGCGCACAGCGAGAGCAAAGCACTGATTGTCAAAACAACTGCTCAGGCCAATATTGATAGAAAGTCATCAAGCTAGGCGCATTTGTGATGGACAGTGATGATGGAAGTGCAATGAAGTTCCGCCGGATGGTGTCATGTGCATGCCGACCATTACCATTGACCAACGGGGAGTTAGAACTTGGACGCACCTCATGCAGCATTGCTTTCATGCCTCTGATCTAGTATGTGTGTTGGAACCGTGTGCATTATCGTTGCCCCTCGAACCACGCGCAAGCACACGGTCACACACACACACACACATGCCATGGCTATCAATGAGTGTTCCGTAGTCCGGCAGTGCTTTGTAGCCCAAGGCCCAGTCCCCTGAGACACCATCTATAACGAACCCCTGCGGCAGGTGCCACGTGCCATAGCAACTTCCCGCCCAAAAAAAGTGGCGTTAAAAACAGTGGCGTTTAGTCCACGTTGTGACCAGTGCGATGTGGCGGCATTGGGGAATGGGAATCTGGGGGATCATGTGGTACAGATACCCAATGAATTTCGTGGCATCATGGCATGACGTGAATGTGGCCCGTGTAATTGCACTCGCCATAGCCCGACGAATACCTCGGCGGTCATATCCTGATAGGATGGCCACCTCGCACCACGCTGACACACTGAGCATGATAGACAATGGGTGCTTAGCCACGGCGTGCCATTAGACAGTAGTCCGGTAAAAATTCCAAAGAAATATTTGGGGTGAGCTGAGGTTGGTGACACCAATGGGGGGTCCTTCTTTCGGGTCCCACGATGCAGTGAGCGAGCTGGGCGGTATAACAGATGTGTGTTGACCCGTTTCTGGGCATATCAGGGTGTACCCCATCGCTGTCATGTGGTGCTAGATGCAGGCATGCTCACACTGTCATTGCAAGAGCATAACACACGAAGGTTCCACGCAGTTTGTAAGAGGAAGCAAACATGCGAAACTATTCCTATGGACGGAAGGACGTTACCATTAGGACATCATCACGGAATTGGCAAAGGTTGAGGTCAAGCGAGGGATTTACAGGGGTTTACAAGGCTTTTAGCCCCCGGCCCCCACCTTGTGTAAATTGGTGTAAATTTCCCAAAAGTGGCGTAAATTTCCTTCAAAAGAGTGCACAATTTAAGAAGAAGCCGGTGTCACTCATCAACTCAACCAATCAAAAAAACTCAGAAAACAATAATGCGGAGTTTTGATGAGTGGTTGCTTGGGCCTGGTAACGTTTCTTCCAAATTTTCACAAAATTCTATTGCCTTCGGCAGTGCACCTCGAAGAGAGGTTGACAGTCAGCCAATCAGTCCCTTAGCCAGGCCAGCAGTCAGTCAGACAGAAGCACACAGTTTGGGTTTTTTGTCAGTAGCAAACCCGGTGCCAAGCAGTGGGAAGATAAGTTGGAACCAAGCAGTGGCCAAATGGTAATGCGGCTGACCGAAGCTTTTGTTGTCGGCGGTTCGAACCCTGGTCGGGTGAATACAGCGCCGGCGCCGCTGCCAACAGTCGGCCAACCAGGGTTCGAACCGCCGACCAAAAAGTTTGCGCCAGCTGCGTTACCATTGGACCGGTGCATGTTTGCCAGCGATAACCTTCCCCACTGCTTGGAGCCTGATCAAAAACTTTTGACCCCCCCCCACCCCCACCCCCCCCTCAAAAAAGTGATATCCAGTTTTAGGGGATAGAGGCCTCAGAATCAAAAATCCATTGGCAAGTACTAGGTGCGCACGTGCATCACCTTCGCCCACCGCCCAGGCTTTTACTATCTAATGCAATTTGCATTTGCATGGTCGCATTTGCATGGTCAGCTTTCTAAGAATCAGGGGAGCTTGGGGTATGTTGGGTAGCAGTGCATAACTACACCCCAAATCTTGGAGGAGAAGATGGAGACGTAACATTTGTAGGCTGTCACAAGCTTGCACGCTGTGGTCCCATGTAACGAGGTGCCATACTTCCTCTTGCGGCAAATTGCGAATCCAGAAACTGCTACGAACATCGGGGAAGAGGCTTTGTACCGCGTGGACCTCAGATGCTAGAGACCAGAACCACAGGTATGGAAAAAAATCAGGGATGCAGGACAGACGGGGGTATATATCAAACCAATTTCCAATACCATGCTGAGCAGCAGCAGGACAAGACAGTTGTGGACGCGTCAAACTGTAGTGTAGTGCTGTGAGTACCATGTGGGGGTCGTTCCATACGCACGCACATTCACACCCAGTGGCTGTCAGCTATGCTCAAACAGTCTCCTTTTCACTCCACCGCAGCTGCAACTGTTTTGTACCTGTCACCTATTGATGATCCCCAACTGCTTTGCCAACTCTAGCAAATTCGTATCACAAGCATTTGCACACCACTGTTGCCTCTCCCTCAAGAGAAGGTGTGAGTGAACCGTGGGGGTTGGTGCAGTGCTGGGCTGTGCCGATGCATACCCTCCCTCCCCTGGACCCTGTCCCTTTGGCGCACATGAAGAGGTGGTCCCCTGATTGGGGACCCGAAAATTGGAAGAATTGGAAAATGGCTGCATAGCCTCTGCCCTATTGGGGTCCCCAAATGGGAAGTGCTGAAAATGGCTTCATAACACCTGCTGTATCGGGTTCTCCAAAGCGGAGAGCAACAATGTGGCCGTAGGTAGCCATGGCAGCCCAATCAGCCCCCAGCTGCCAAGCTAGGTGATGTAGGTGAACAATCATGCACAATCATGCATGTGCATATGCTTCCCTCCCCTGCCTACCAGCTTGACAGTGGAATTGGGGCGGAATTGCGGGGTGGTCCCTCTCCCAGGCAAGTCGTACCAGACTGGGGGTCGGTGCTTGCTGAACTTTTGCCCCATGCCCAATGGCTGGCCTTTCCAAAGATTGCCCCCACGTGTGTTTGTGCACACAGAAATCAGAGCCTGCACCCAAATGGATAGGCTTGTCCCACAGACCATGGCGCTGTTGGGTGAGCATCACCGACGCGGACGTGGACTGGATGGCCATCCAGTCGGGTCTCATAATTCCAGACATTTCTCAGATGACTCGAAACCTTCGCCTGCAAGTCCACCTGATCCCCTTTTGTTCGAATCGGCAGCACATATCTGCACTGTCAGCCTGCCCGGCAGGGAGCCCAAGTATTCAGGCCTTTATTCAGAGAACACAGTGGTCTCTTCACTTTGCATCAATCCGAGACTCATGACCTCCGTCCTGAGCCAACCAGGCCAACTGACAGTGGTGGTGGCACCAATCGCAAGCAATTGGACTGGACATTTTTCAATCAAAAAAACGGAAATCCCTGTCCATGAAAACAATACCTGAACCCGCAGGGAAACCCCCGCAGGCCATCTTGTTCCCTCCCTCCACGCAAAACACATGCCTGAATATCGGTGAATAACACACAGATGGGCCGAGTTGGATCCTTTGGTGCATTGCGATTGTCACGAGTTTTGGGTTTAAGAAAGATGTACATGACGACAATGCCAATGATCAACACTGCCACCAGAGGTATGAGAATAGCCAGGATGGTCCCAAGAGGGCCTTCCGTATTGCAGCCCTCCACTGTGACAAGAACGACGACATTGGAGCTCAGCTGCACCACAAATTCGTCCACTCTTGAGTCACACCATCTGGACCTGTACGTGAACTCTGCATCAGCTGAGCCCAAGCTCTGACCCGGCCCGGACACAATGTTGCCATGGTACAGAAGATCACCGTGTTGAGGGAGCTCAAGCACCTGAAATCAGTGGGACAGTGTCGAGAGTGCTCATCAAATTGACTCTGGTACCGTGTGCAGAAAAAGCTGTTGTGCAATAAGCATGAGGACCAGCCTGCCCCACCGCAGGAGGCAAATGAAGAGGGGTTGGACAAGCCAGAAATCCAGAACAAAAGTCAGCACCCATAACACAAACAATTGGAGGTGATATTCCCGGAATCAAGGCCCTTGGCATCGGAGATGATGAACTCCAGAATTGTGTGATACACACAAAATACAGAAGGCTTGCACAGGTGATGGGTTGCAAAATCGTGCAGGGTTGCAGAGCAGTGTGGGTGTGATTGGTTGGTGCAGGATTGTGAGGGGTTGGATTGTGATGGGTTGCAGAGGAGTTTGATGCGGTGCAAAGGATTGTGATGCATTGCACAGGATAGCACAGGAAAAGGTCAATTTGTAGTCCACACAATTACCGCATCGATGCAGGTGATGGCGACCTGGAAAAAGGGTTTGCTGGTCCGCAGTACCCTGCACCCGTTCACACAACTCCCAGGGCCTTCTTGCTGTACATCTCCCTCCAGATGAGGAGAAAAGAAGGGAAGGTTGGAAATGGGTTGATTGGAAATAGAGAACATGAAGCAAAATGGCCGCTGATTGCGGGGTGAACATGTGGGCAGTTCACTGCAACTCCACAGACCTGCACGTCACTGATGTTGCTGATCGTCACTTTGCCACTGGTCGGTCCATCAACAATTACGACATTAACCTGCGTACCCGTTTCATGCGCTGTGAAATTCTTCATATACTGAGGGGGCTTCACCTCAACGGTCACAGACTTGGGTTCAGAGGTGGCAGGGAATGAGCCGTAGCAGTCCGTCGCTGTCAGACCAAAGGTGAAGGTTCCCACAAACCCACGAGTGGGGATGAAGGCGAGCTCTGCGGTGGTGTTCAGGATGTTGACGGGAGGTACCACGCCCCCTCGCATCTGAATGCCATCAATCTCATACCAGCCATTACGGTGGCATGTGTCTGCCTCAAGTCGGATGCGGTCCACAGGCCACAACACTTCACACAGACTGGGACTGAACTTGTTGAACTTCTTTTCGGTTCTCGAAGCGGGTTCCTCCGGCAGATACCTGAACGCAGGGCAGCCCGTGGGGATCCCGAAATTGGGGACGGACAGTTGTTGCAGGGCGGTCCATAACAGTGGGGGGGCGGGGGGGAGAAAGAAAAAGCCTCTGTTACACTTCTTTAACAAAGGGTGTAGCAGAACATAGCACCACAGGTGTAGCACCAAACAAACCGTCAGTCCAATGGCAAATTGCATTTTCCTTGATGCAAAGCATTCTTCCATGAGGTTTTACCATGTGCAATGTGTTCAACAGAAACCGGCACTTCAGTGGCAAATTACACATTTCTTGACCTGGAGCATCCCATACCATGTGCAGTGTATTTAAATCTGTCACTTCAATGGCAAATCACACATTTCTTGAGCTAGGGCATTCCATGGGGGTTCGCCGTGTGCAGTGTGTCAGCATTCCGGTCACTTCAGGGGGGAGGTGGTTGCTAAGAAACCAGATAGAAGCCCCCATTTTTGAAACTGCTTCATTGGGAGGGGGTGTAACTATACCGTGCAAATCCCACCAAGGAATTAGTGCTGCTCCAAATGCTATGCAATGTGATAGTTTCGTTCCATTGTGCCCAGCCGGATATTGGAGGTGCAGACACAATACTGGCAGGCAGGGGATACACACTCCATGACAGTGGCTGGACTGGTGCCCCTGGCCTGGGTACCTCGTCCTGAGAGCATAAAAAAAGAAGCCAGACAGCTGATGCACAACGTAGCCGGTCCGTACAGTCAGTTTGCTTACAGTGTGAGCCCCATGTACAACGGTACTTCCCTGGGGTCATTTTTTGATGCAACACCACTTGCAGGGGCACCACGGCTACGCGCGCAATGTCCATTCGATGTCGCAAAGACGAATGCTGGGGACCCTGAGTTAGTGTTATCCACGAGCAGCTTTTTCCCAAAGTAGCACAAAATCAGGGCAGCAGATTGGAGCCCTGGATAACTGACGTGTAATTCGCCATTGAAGTGACGGTTTCTTCTGGACACATTGCTGGAAAGGTCTAGGTCAAGAAATGTGTAACACACCCTTTTACAGAATCATCGTTCCCAGAGCCCCTCCTGGGGGGGGGGGGGGGCATCCCAGTTGACGACGAGCCACTGATGGGGGCTTTGCATGATGCCAGGGAATCTATCACGGACTCCAGTCCCCTGAGGTCACATCAGGGGCCAAGAGGGCACAAAGGACCTGTGGAAGACAGTTTTCCATGCAGCAGGGTTGCGGTCACTTGGCACTTGAATACGCACAGTGCGGTCTCCACCATAATTCTCTACAACCACAATGTCCGTCATGTACATTGGCGTTGCAAAGGTGACTTCCACAAACTCAGTGTAGAAATGAGACGCAGCCTCCTCAGGGCTTGCACGATTCTTGCACAGACCATCAATAGTACGGGGGCACCATGCACCTGCTGAATCACCAAAGAAAGACGTCGTGGCTGCACCAACAATCTGGGCAATCCCATATGAATCGGTGGGAGCTGTTGAAAAAAAAAATGCAGCAGAGATTGTACTCAGAGGATTGCTGAACTGCCCCCAGGGGGGGGGGGGGGGGTCTGGTTGGTACTTCCGGGCGTATGCACTGCTCTGAGTTTTTAGAAATTAATTGTTTGCATGGCTTGTTCCGAGCCATTTGGAAAAATACTCCTAGGTGAGAGCGGGAAACTTGTCCCTCAGGTGCTGCTTCATGCCAGCGCCAGCATGCTTCACCCAAAGTCTTTCCCAAGACAGTGAAGATTTCGAGGGTGCTCACCACCACTGATGTAGGAAATGTAACACAGGGCCACAACCAAGTGTTACCCATCAGTGATGAGTACTCACAACTGATGGGTAACACTTGGTTGGGAGGCGGGGTTGGGAGGGCACATTGGGGAGCCTGGCTAAACCACTGCCCACCCACATCAGAAACATCCTCCTTTGGGGGGAGGGGTGAGTCTGAATTAAATTGGAAATTTCAGGCTGAGTTTAGGTACACAAACTGTTTTTTGTGCCTCAGACCCATCCACCCAACCCTCTTTCGAAAGTGGAACCTGACAAAGCAGTGGCCTGGCAGTACTGCAGGTTCCAGTGGGTGGACAAACCAGGAACACAGATCATTCCAGCATGTGTTACGGTCTGTGACGAGGGAACTCCGATCCCCAGAAACACACCCTGTGAAACTCACAAAATGAGATATGTTGTCGAGGAAGTACAACCATGGTAATGCCAAAGCTTCTGTTCCCCATGAATGAGAGGGGAGGGCCTACAAGGTTTGGGGCCGGGGAAGAGGGAGTCCCAGCTGTTTGAGGCTGTTCAGTGGCACCTGAAAATTGTCGAAAATTTGCCTTTTTCCAAAAACCTTCCGAGGCCTTGGGATGGGTTTGGGTCATCATGTGGTGCCAAAACAGGTATCGTAGCACCCATAGAGACCTACGTAGTGGGCCATGCAGCCAGGGCCATGGGCCCCCGGAAACCTCCAGAATTGCTGTTTGTAGGTTGTTCAGTGGCTATTGGGAATTGTTAAGAATGTTGTTACTTTTCGGACAACCGTTTGTCAGATGTGGGGTGGGTTACGGTCAGCATTTGGTGTCAATATGGGTACTCTAGCAAGTATGGGACCCTGTAGTAGCTGTAGTAGCTGGTAGGCCCATGTAGCCAGGGCCATGGCCACCGTCCCTGATCCTTTCTGCAGTGCACAATCAAGCACACAGAACATACTTGCAGCATACATAGTGGACCAGTTTGTAAAACCATTGACCCACTGCAGCTTGGCCGATGCCGAGGCCTGGTTAACCACCCAGCGACGGGCCCCATCCTTCGCCTCAAGCACCCCTATCTCGCTTTTTGGCCAGTCACTGAGGATCACCCACGGGTCCTTGCCATCTACACTGATTGCTTCAAAAGGGATCTGTGTGAAACCAAGGGGTCTGGTGAGCCGTTGAGGGCCCCTTTGTGGGGTTACAACCAGAGAACCCAACCAGCAAAAAGCATGAAACGTGCTCATTACTGACGGCGACCCGAAAAAAAGTGTGTGATGTCGGGTGTTCTCTCCAATGGCTGTCCGTTTCCCACTGACAGCCATCAAGCAGCCCAGCAACGGACGGCATTCTATCAACCCTTCCAAGCACTGGTGGTTGACCTCCCAGTCAGCTGTCCATTGCCCCTCAAACTGCCGCCAGCCAATCCTCAAGCCGCTGTTAACTCACCGCCATTGATTAAGCCTCTAAGAGCGTACTGCAGTACAGCAGAGGAGTATGGTCAGCGTGCTGCAATATGGGAAGCATGTTTTTCCCCCATTGTGTTCTGTGCCTGAACTGTTGTCAGTGCCCTGGGCTCAGGCACAGGTACAAATGCAAGCAAGGGCACAGGCAGAAAGCACGGGTGCTGCACAAAGTCGAGGGCATCTCCGTCGGCACCTTGAGGGCTTTTTTCTGTGCACGTGCACGCCTCCCCAAATTGCAGCAGACACCAGCGGAGTGGGCCACCAACAGGCGCAAGCTGTAAGGGAGAGGAAATTGTTGAGTCTGACTTCAATCAGACATACCCCATGAGCAGTGTGCAGCGGGCCAGGGGGGTTGTGTGTGCCCACAGTACATGAGAGTTGGCATTTGCATGCACACTTGGCGATTGGCACACTTGGCACTTGGAGGTTGCTTAGGCCACCACAATGCAGCATAGGGATGTGGTCAGTGCAGCACAGGAATGGTGAAACGCACTACAGTCATACGCTGCATTGCAATACGCTCCCCAAATGTGTATGCGCTTGCTATTCTCGTCGGTTGCAGTGCAGTACACTCACCATGTTCTTATGCAGCATACTCCTATGCTGCATCGCACCACACGCTCACCATATCCTATGCAGCAGTGCAGTGCAGTCACCGTGTGCCTATGTGGCATTGCAACATGCTCACCATATCTGCAGGCACAATGCCTATTGCAATGCTCTTGCCACGGTCCCATCCTGCATTTCGATGCGCTCCCCATATCCCCCCTCTGCTGCGTTTCAGTACATCACCACAGCTGCATCGCACTCAACCGTGCTGCAATGCAGCATAGTAATCTGATGAGTGCACAGCATAGTAATCCAATGAGTGCACTGCAATGCGCCAGAAGAATATGGTGAGTGTAATGCCAGTTCACCGAAGTAATCCCCGTAATGCAGAGGCAAGGAGAACCTTTAATTTCTGGCCTCGATAGATGGTGAACTTACTTTTGACATTCATCGCAGCAGCATCTTGAGATGATTTCAGAGAGAAAGACACTGTCAACTGGCCTGAATATGCTCCCCACTGATCGCGTGCTCGTAGCACCACTGCAGTCAGATCCTTCCCAAACGCATTCGGTGGGCCGTTGTACTTGAGTGTTCGGTTGACGTGCATGTCCATCTCTGCCGTTCCAATTGATGTAGGTGTATGCACCTGGTGAGGCAATTGCAAGTCAAGGATTCTGTCCCTGAAATAGCGAATCCCACAGAGTTTGCTTGGAAGTTGGCACATTTGAATTTCCCATTAAATTCTCAGGAATGTCGATGTGGGTAAAACGATGTTGATCATTTACCGTGAGTGGAAAAAACAGGAAATCCTTGCAGACACATCAATCCGCTGCCTGAAATACCCAACAAGCCGTAACAATGTCGTTGGCCCCACTGCCTTGGACCTATGACAGATGCAGTTGGTAATTCAGAACCTCGCAATCGTTTGCTTCTGGCCACATTTGTCAATATTCTTATTTTGTTGCTTTTGTGGTTATCTCCTTTGCTCTACCTGGAAACTCAGCAGTTGACAATGGCACTGGACTGGGCCAAAAGCAGAAAATGATGATCCACACAGAACAAAATGTTTTCAGGTTGGTGAAAAAAGCACATGAAATGACTGCACACATCATTTTGACATTGGTACCTGAAACAAAAACCAAAGGTGGACGCAAACGGAACGTCAACCAAATATCTATGCCGCATTTGCGGCGCTGATCCATGTGGCATGGCTTGTTTCCAAGAGTGCCAGCAAATTTTCTGTGGCACCAAACTGGTCACAATAGGCTCACAAGAGCTGAAAATGATGCACACTGAGCATATCAGGATATCTGAAATCATACAATCCACCCATTTTCAATCGCAGAACGGCCTGTATGGTACGTTAACACCTACTGAACAACAACTACAACCAAAAGAGACATGTTGATTACGAATAAAAGGGTCGCAATTTCGATGACGTTGGGGGCTGGATACGGTGATTTGGTGCAATCGTCAATGGGAGGTTGCCTTGTGGATATCTTGGACGTTGTTCATAGGGCTGCTTCACCACCTTCATGGATATCTGTGCATCAATGTCTGAGACGACACTGAGTGGTTTGCTTCATCTGCGTCACAGACGTTGGCAATAGGAGCACTGTTGCACCTCTCCACATGTGGTTAATTCATTTTCCAATTTGTGACCATGTGCTTTCTGGGGTTGCGATAGTCTTTGAAACCTGCTGGTACTTTGGTGTTCAACAAAAAAAAATAACCGAAAATTGACCCCACCCCCGTCAGGCTGCACGTGTTGGGGTGCAGGACTACATTGAAACGCGCCCCAAGGTCCACAATCAAGGTCCCAAAAAATGTTTCTGCAGCCCCATCAGTGCAGTGAACCTGTTTACCATTTGGTGCAAGCTGGAAATGAAGGATCTGGGCCCACATGGTGGGTCTGTTGCCCAGAGTCCATGCGACCGAGGTACCTGTAAGTGGGGGGCGCCGGCCAAGGATGTGGCGAACTGCCAGACAGAGAAGCACGCAAATACCTCCACTTGGATGAAATCATTGTCAGCATCCTCAACTGCAATCCACCCTTTGAATTCCATGTCCTCTTCACCCCACACCTCCACAGTGCTCGCCAAGAACGCTGGTGCAGAGTTAGCCTTCGCCACTACTTTTCCATTGACAGTGGTGCCTCCATCCACCACACTGTAATCAAACCCTGCATCAGCTGGGAGTGGATCCACCGTGGCAGTGAACTCCAAGGTCCCAGAAACTGCAACAGGTTGTCCATTGACGTCTGCACCCAGCTGCTGCACGGTCCCCCCACGCACTGCCATCACAGTTACAGTGGGGTTCGTGGCACCACAAAAGAGCAAATCGACCGTGATGGACACCGGCAGGTCCTTGGAAGCGCGAATCTGGGGATCCCCACCAGTTGTGGAGCACATGGCCGCCGTCGAAAGACATCTCGCAGCAATGGGCTCAGCAGGTGCGTTATGTACTGGTGGGGTGGCATACTCATCCCATGTCGGACTCATGACTGGGGAGCTGTGGTCTGCCACATACAGATAGTAGTCGCTGGAGTGGTTGACGCTGTCCACAAAAGCGGTGGCAGTTGTGGCCTCCGAATCAAAGGTGTAATAAAAGATCAGATCCAGGTCGGAGGTACTGACTGATGAGCGGTATTTCTGCATGTGGCAAATGCACGGATTTCAGAACAAGAGGAGCAGGTGGGGAGGGGCAACAACCGCATTGTCTGCAAGGCGAAGATAAGAGTCTGGTTTGTCCAGGGTGGAAGGGGGAATTTGCTGGGTGGAAACCGTCACACAATGGAAGCCTCGTTGTCATGTGAAAGCCCGCCCGGACTCCACTTACAGAGCCCTGCCTCATTTTCCAGAAAGGGCATGGGCAAACATGGGGAGAGGCACGGGATGCCCTTTGCGAACGAGGTTCGCAGAACATCCATCCATTCAGAGGATCCTACTGATGTGGGGCAGGATGTCCGAAATAAGAACAAGCATTGGGGCTGCTGCAAAAGCAATGTGGAGGGACAGCCAGGAAGACATGGGGAGGGGAGGAACTCTTGGCTAACCACGACTGCGATGTGCGCGCCGTGTTGGATAGGCTACGGAGGGAGGAGCTAGTGGCTTCGGTTAGCAAAACTGTTTTGTTTGTTCGTTCGGTGGAGTTTTGTGGCCATGTGTTGGAAAATGGAACACGTCGGCCGGCGCCAGGGAAAATGTTGGCGCTTGAACGTTGGACAAAACCGGATAATGTTCGTGAGCTCCGGGGACACTGTGCAGGAGGTGCGGGGGAACGATTGCCAGCAGTCAAATGCATCAGAATTCATCTGGGAATAAGATGGGGCGAGTTGTGCTTTTCTAGAGGTTGATCCTCCATATTAACCCCCATGTCTGTGCGGCGCCACTTGCAACTCACGTAGGCCATTTTGTTTGCAGACGTAGACTTGCCGAAGGCAAAAGTGGGCATGGCTCTGGCAGGGTGATATGTTGACTTGTCGCAGACCTTTCCAACCAGAAAACCATGCCCATGCCTTGTATTTCTGATGCCCGTTGTGGGTCCGCAGGTCGTGGAGGAGTGGGCTGGGGGAGAACCAATGGAGTAAAGGGGGGGGGGGGAGGCGGTGGGGGGGGGGAGGGTGCAACTATTTGACACGCTGTGAATTCCTGTGGACGCCTTACGATTATGCTCCTGTGGTTTGCAGGCTCATGGTTTCAGCATGTTTGATGATGAGTATGCGTCGTCAATTTCCGTGTCCGACAGCGATGGAGACGGGGAGTTCCGAAGTGTGGACATTAGGCTGGGGACAATGCACTATGCCTGACAGGGACATCAATACCATGATTGAGAGTGAGCTATTTGCTGAACTTCAACCTCCCACTCAAACCTTGGGTAGCACAGTCTGTGAGGAGTTTTTGTCATTTTGGTCACTTCGCAAATACCCTTCAAAAATCTGCAGCGTAACGAAAGCCTTTGCAGCAAATGTCCATGTCCAATCTGTCCCAAAGGTTCCCTGTGTTTTGGAACAGGGAATGTCGGGAGGAGGACTCAACGGCGCACAGGGAGCAAGGACAATTTGTTAATGGTGGTGGACAAAATGGTAGCATTGCCACCTAAAAGCCACTCTGGCCACATCTGTCCTGTATTCCATCTTGGGGCCCAAGGCATGGGGCTTTCGCTCCTGACGGCCCCTTTTCTGAGCGGGGCTGGGGCGAACCATTGCAGGGGGTGGCAGGACAGACACAGGGGCTGGAACAATGGCAGATAACAAGCCTCACAATGTGCCATGGAAAGCAGTTGAAATCAGCGCCCCAGGCCACGTCCATTTCGACGGCACAACTGTGTCAGGGGAATGCACGACAAGATGGGAGCATCAATGCTGCAGTCCCAATCCCTCGGTCAAGAGTAGGAGAAGAGTCCGTGGTTGTGCAAGTGGCTGTGCGATATAGAGCACGGGAGCGTGCTTCGTGCCTTTTGTAGACGGGAGGGTCCTCGAAACCAGGAGGATGCTGTGCATTGTTTGTGCGAAATCTATCATTTCTGCACAGGATGGTGTCTAGTGTGCGCACGGTGCGGGTGAAATCTCCGGGAACCAAGGCCATCTAAATATGCCGCCCCCGAGCTCCGACCTGTTGGATCTCAGACTCCGTTCGTACTCGCCTCCACGCCCTGAGCTCATCCATTTGGCCAGACATCAGTTGTGTCTCATCCCATCCACTTAAGAAAGTATCCTGCTCTGCAAAAAGCACGATGGCCAAGTTGGTTGCCTCCAGGTATTCGACCGGCTTTCCCAACGTCTTCCCATCTTTTTGGAAACTCGCTTGGACTTCATTGACCAACGCGCCGTTCTGCAAGACAAATGCACAAACCGTCCCACATCAGTATGCTGTCAGTGCACTAGGTGAAAGCCAAAGCGGGCAGAACCCAATGTGCATTCGCTGGAGAGTGATAAAAACCAGGAATGTCCATCCATTGCACCCCACACACAGTCGAGACGTGCGTAAGCACGGGAGAGGAGCAGGCCGGCTGCAAGACCATAGGTGGAAACAACAACAATAGCAGATTGTAAACGCCCCCCCCTTGTCTAAAGCTACGCAAAGTACGGAATTAATACAGCCCCTACGCCTACTGTGGCTTCGACAAGGCTGTAGCTTGCGCGCAACACATACAACTACCGGCACACATGCCACCACCAAGAAGGGGGAAATCTCCCCAAATTCAGAGCCCTGTGGGTTCAAGTGGGCAAACATTCACAACAAATTCTGTTGCCTTTGGCAAGGCACCTCGAAGAGGGGAGAGGGACAACCATTCTTGAGTTGCTGAGGCAGGAAAACTGCATGAGCAGGTTGTGCCCTAGACCCCTTGGGAGCCACCTTCCCCTCCAACACCCAAATAGTGTGAAAAACACATAAAGAGGGGCTAAAACATGCTTTACATAGGATGTTAAATCATTTTGGATAGTCAAAGTATCAAAAAAATCAGTTTCGAAAAATTCCATTTTTGAGCTGCCGAGGCCGGAAAACTGCATAAGCAGGTTGTGTGCCCCAGACCCCTTGGGAGCCCCCCCCCCCCCCCCCAACACCCAAATAGGGTGAAAAACACATAAAAGGGGGTGCTCTACATAGCATATTTCATCATTGTAAGTGGTCACAATCAAAAAAAATGTTTTGCAAAAATTCTATTGCCTTGGGCAAGTCCACCTCGCAGAGAATCTACTCCAAGCAACGCACACACAAAATAGGGAAAAAACGACATAAATATGGCCTAAAACATGCTTTACATACCTTGGATGGTCATTTTAGGTGATCAGAATATCAAAAAAAAAAGTTTCGAAAACTTCCATTTTTTGAGCTGCCCAGGCTGAAAAACTGCAGAAGCAGGTTGTGTACCCATCCCTTGGGAGCCCCCCCCCCCCCCCCTTGACCTAATACCCAAATAGAGTGAAAAGCGCGTAAATACGTCCTAAAACATGCTTCACATGGCTTGGATGGTCATTTTAGGTGGTCACAATATCATAAAAACAAGTTTCGAAAACTTCGATTTTTGAGCTCTCCAGGGTGAAACTGCATTAACACGTTGTGTACCAATCCCTTGGGAGACCCCCCCCCTTGACCTAATACCCAAACAGGGTGAAAAACATGCAAATACGGGCTAAAACATGCTTTAAATATCTTGGATGGTGATTTTAGGTGATCACAATATCAAAAAGGCAAGTTTCGGAAACTTTGATTTTTTGAGCTGCCCACGGTGAAAAATTGCTTAAGCGGGTTGTGTACCAATCCCTTGGGAGAACACCCCCCTTGACCTAATACCCAAATAGGGTGAAAAACATGTAAATACGGGCTAAAACATGCTTTACATACCTTGGATGGTCATTTTAGGTGATCACAATATCATAAAAACAAGTTTCGGAAACTTCGATTTTTGAGCTCTCCAGGGTGAAAAACTGTAGAAGCAGGTTGTGTACCAATCCCTTGGGACCCCCCCCCCCCCCCCCTTGACCTAATACCCAAACAGAAACAGGGTGAAAAACATGTAAATACGGGCTAAAACCACGGGGGCCGCCGCCAGCCAATGTGTGACCCCGAGGGGTGTTCGACAGTTTGGGGGGCTGTAGGGGGGGGGGGGGGGTGACCCCACCCCACCCCCCCTTCGTTGACCCAAACCCAGCACCTTTTCCGGCAGGCCCCGTCCAAGCGCGCAAACACACAAAGCTAACAAGATGCACTGTGAATGATGATTGTTTTGCTGCACTGCATAGCAGTACTGAATGTTGCCTTGAGTTCGCCCAAAGGCCTTTCCTTCCCCTTGTCACAAACCACAGACATATATGTAGAGAAGCGAAGGGAGCCACAGACATATATATAGAGAAGCGAAGGGAGGGGAGGGGCCTCAAGCATCGGAATCATCCTCCCACTCGTCCCGTGCCCTCTTGCCGGTACTCTTGGGGCGAGCACGCTTCTTTGGCCGGGCTGCTTGTGCTCTTGTGACCCGGCAGGCTGCCGGCCCATCAGACATGGATTCCGATGGCACATAGTCACTAGTGCCTGACGGGGCACTACTGCTGGAGGATGCACTCGTACTGGAGGAGGCATTGGTGGACGAGCTGCTGCTACTACTACTACCACTGCTACTACTACCTTGGTTTGGCCCAGAGAGAAGAGCAGGGAGAACAGTGGGCAGAGCCGGCGGCGCAGCAGGCTTCGCCTTCGGTGGCAATGGGGCCCGGAAATTGTCAAAGGCTTGCAACACCTTTGTTTTCTTCTCTTCGCTGCACCCGGCATAGTCATGGGACACACCAGGGTGCGCTTGTGCCATGTGGTGTGGCATGGCGTAGGTGCAATGCCATTTTCGGCAATCAAGCACCTTGCAGCGAACTGGCAAGTTGGTGCTAGGGTTCATCGTTGTTGGGGTTGCCGCGCTGTTGAGCCGTAGCCGATGGTACGCGAGACTGCAATTGCTGTCAATTTTCTTGCCGTGCACAGTTGTGCTGCACTTGCCATCTGTGTTGCCACACCACAAGCAAAACGCGCCTTTATCCGCACCCTCTTGGCCGGCCCACCTATGGCCTCGCAAAAAATGCCCAGCAATATGCGACCGCATTGAAGCGTGCATGAAAAATCGGTCGCAATTCGGAAAGGGGCAGGGCATACGTTTTGCTCCTGGAGCATTCCTCAGTTGCTCATGGTATTGAGCACAACCCAACGCCGCATACGGCACAAGCGGAACTGCCTTTGGCAAGGGGACATGCATCAGAAAGCGCGAAAGCTGTTCAATGTCATTCTGCGAGAACTGCCACAACCTCTCCACCGTTGCAGTTGGTGCAACGAAATGTGCATCCGCAGCACAAACACTGTGCACCTTTTGCAAGCAACGCCCATTCCAATGGACAACGCTAGCATCATCCAAAAACTCAAAGGGCATGAATTGGCAGTGGATTTCATAGGGACTGCCTTCCAATTCTGCAACGCTGGGGAACCTTTGGCGCCCTGCATGCATAACCTTTACCACAGAAAAAAACCGATGCTTCACTTCTTGTCATTGTAGTTCACGAGAGTGCAAAAAATGTCAAACGGCTGGACACGGTCGTTTTTCTGGGGGGGGGGGGGGGTGAGAATGGCTTGAGTGGATGCTGGTTGTTGGTTGCGCAATAGCCGATGATAATTCTGTGTTGCAGCCTGCAGGTCTGAATTCACGACAATGTTCAACAACTGTTGAACGTGGATGCGACGACCCTCAAAAGCCACAAACAGCAATTGGTCGGTGTCCTCGGCTGCTTGCAACAAACCATGATATTCACACGTGGTGTTATTTTCTGGCGATTCACGTGCATCATCCGAAGCGGGAACATCGTGATCCGAGGAATCTTCCGGGTCAGAGGCAGAATTAGAATCGGGTGGGTACCAAGCATGGTAATCCTTAACTGCGACACGGCCTGGCCACGTGAAGATGGGGAACCGCCCGAGGGTAATGAACAAAAAAAAATCAGAAGTGGCTGCCTCACCCGTGCCTTCTCCATGGCCACCTGGGGGTTCCCCTCCACTTCAGAGCGGGGGACAAAATCAGAAAGGGCCCACAAATGGGCAAGGTGGCCACATAACCCCTGCCGTCTCGGGGAGCCCCTCCGCTTCAGAGCGGGGGACTAAATCAGTAGTGGCCCACAAGTGGGCAAGGTGGCTACTTAACCCCTGCCGTCTCGGGGAGCCCCACCGCATCAGAGCGGGGGACTAAATCAGAAGTGGCTACATAACCCCTGCCATGTCGGGGAGCCCCTCCGCATCAAAGCAGGGGACTAAATCAGAAGTGGCTACATAACCCCTGCCGTCTCAGGGAGCCCCTCCGCATCAGAGCAGGGGACTAAATCAGAAGTGGCTACTTAACCCCTGCCGTCTCGGGGAGCCCCACCGCTTCAGAGCGGGGGACTAAATCAGAAGTGGCTACTTAAACCCCTGCCGTCTCGGGGAGCCCCACCGCATCAGAGCAGGGGACTAAATCAGAAGTGGCCACTTAACCCCTGCCGTCTCGGGGAGCCCCACCGCATCAGAGCGGGGGACTAAATCAGAAGTGGCTACTTAACCCCTGCCGTCTCGGGGAGCCCCACCGCATCAGAGCGGGGGACTAAATCAGAAGTGGCTACTTAACCCCTGCCGTCTCGGGGAGCCCCACCGCATCAGAGCGGGGGACTAAATCAGAAGTGGCTACTTAACCCCTGCCGTCTCAGGGAGCCCCTCCGCTTCAGAGCGGGGGACTAAATCAGAAGTGGCTACTTAACCCCTGCCGTCTCGGGGAGCCCCTCCGCATCACAGCGGGGGACTAAATCAGAAGTGGCTACTTAACCCCTGCCGTCTCGGGGAGCCCCTCCGCTTCAGAGCGGGGGACTAAATCAGAAGTGGCTACATAACCCCTGCCGTCTCGGGGAGCCCCTCCGCTTCAGAGCGGGGGACTAAATCAGAAGTGGCTGCTTAACCCCTGCCGTCTCGGGGAGCCCCACCGCATCAGAGCGGGGGACTAAATCAGAAGTGGCTACTTAACCCCTGCCATGTCGGGGAGCCCCTCCGCATCAAAGCAGGGGACTAAATCAGAAGTGGCTACTTAACCCCTGCCGTCTCAGGGAGCCCCTCCGCATCAGAGCAGGGGACTAAATCAGAAGTGGCTACTTAACCCCTGCCGTCTTGGGTAGCCCCTCCGCATCAAAGCGGGGGACTAAATCAGAAGTGGCTACATAACCCCTGCCGTCTCAGGGAGCCCCTCCGCATCAGAGCGGGGGACTAAATCAGAAGTGGCTACTTAACCCCTGCCGTCTCGGGGAGCCCCACCGCTTCAGAGCGGGGGACTAAATCAGAAGTGGCTACTTAACCCCTGCCGTCTCGGGGAGCCCCTCCGCTTCAGAGCGGGGGACTAAATCAGAAGTGGCTACTTAACCCCTGCCGTCTCGGGGAGCCCTTCCGCTTCAGAGCGGGGGACTAAATCAGAAGTGGCTACTTAACCCCTGCCGTCTCGGGGAGCCCCACCGCATCAGAGCGGGGGACTAAATCAGAAGTGGCTACTTAACCCCTGCCGTCTCGGGGAGCCCCTCCGCTTCAGAGCGGGGGACTAAATCAGAAGTGGCTACTTAACCCCTGCCGTCTCGGGGAGCCCCTCCGCATCAGAGCAGGGGACTAAATCAGAAGTGGCTACATAACCCCTGCCGTCCCGGGGAGCCCCACCGCATCAGAGCGGGGGACTAAATCAGAAGTGGCTGCTTAACCCCTGCCGTCTCGGGGAGCCCCACCGCATCAGAGCGGGGGACTAAATCAGAAGTGGCTACATAACCCCTGCCATGTCGGGGAGCCCCTCCGCATTAAAGCGGGGGACTAAATCAGAAGTGGCTACTTAACCCCTGCCGTCTCAGGGAGCCCCTCCGCATCAGAGCAGGGGACTAAATCAGAAGTGGCTACTTAACCCCTGCCTTCTTCGGTAGCCCCTCCGCATCAGAGCGGGGGACTAAATCAGAAGTGGCTACTTAACCCCTGCCGTCTCGGGGAGCCCCACCGCATCAGAGCGGGGGACTAAATCAGAAGTGGCTACTTAAACCCCTGCCGTCTCGGGGAGCCCCACCGCAACAGAGCGGGGGACTAAATCAGAAGTGGCTACTTAACCCCTGCCGTCTCGGGGAGCCCCACCGCATCAGAGCGGGGGACTAAATCAGATGTGGCTACTTAACCCCTGCCGTCTCGGGGAGCCCCACCGCATCAGAGCGGGGGACTAAATCAGAAGTGGCTACTTAACCCCTGCCGTCTCGGGGAGCCCCACCGCATCAGAGCGGGGGACTAAATCAGAAGTGGCTACTTAACCCCTGCCGTCTCGGGGAGCCCCTCCGCATCAGAGCGGGGCACTAAATCAGAAGTGGCTACTTAACCCCTGCCTTCTTGGGTAGCCCCTCCGCATCAGAGCGGGGGACTAAATCAGAAGTGGCTACTTAACCCTTGCCGTCTCGGGGAGCCCCACCGCATAAGAGCGGGGGACTAAATCAGAAGTGGCTGCTTAACCCCTGCCGTCTCGGGGAGCCCCACCGCATCAGAGCGGGGGACTAAATCAGAAGTGGCTACATAACCCCTGCCATGTCGGGGAGCCCCTCCGCATCGGAGCGGGGGACTAAATCAGAAGTGGCTACTTAACCCCTGCCGTCTCAGAGAGCCCCTCCGCATCAGAGCGGGGGACTAAATCAGAAGTGGCTACTTAACCCCTGCCGTCTCGGGGAGCCCCTCCGCATCAGAGCGGAGGACTAAATCAGAAGTGGCTACTTAACCCCTGCCGTCTCGGGGAGCCCCTCCGCATCAGAGCGGAGGACTAAATCAGAAGCGGCTACTTAACCCCTGCCGTCTCGGGGAGCCCCACCGCTTCAGAGCAGGGGACTAAATCAGAAGTGGCTACTTAACCCCTGCCGTCTCGGGGAGCCCCTCCGCATCAGAGCGGGGGACTAAATCAGAAGTGGCTACTTAACCCCTGCCGTCTCGGGAAGCCCCTCCGCATCAGAGCGGGGGACTAAATCAGAAGTGGCTACATAACCCCTGCCGTCTCGGGGAGCCCCACCGCATCAGAGCGGGGGACTAAATCAGAAGTGGCTACATAACCCCTGCCGTCTCGGGGAGCCCCACCGCATTAGAGCGGGGGACTAAATCAGAAGTGGCTACTTAACCCCTGCCGTCTCGGGGAGCCCCACCGCATCAGAGCGGGGGACTAAATCAGAAGTGGCTACTTAACCCCTGCCGTCTCGGGGAGCCCCACCGCATCAGAGCGGGGGACTAAATCAGAAGTGGCTACTTAACCCCTGCCGTCTCGGGGAGCCCCACCGCATCAGAGCGGGGGACTAAATCAGAAGTGGCTACATAACCCCTGCCGTCTCGGGGAGCCCCACCGCATTAGAGCGGGGGACTAAATTAGAAGTGGCTACTTAACCCCTGCCGTCTCGGGGAGCCCCACCGCATCAGAGCGGGGGACTAAATCAGAAGTGGCTACTTAACCCCTGCCGTCTCGGGGAGCCCCTCCGCATCAGAGCGGGGGACTAAATCAGAAGTGGCTACTTAACCCCTGCCGTCTCAGGGAGCCCCTCCGCATCAGAGCAGGGGACTAAATCAGAAGTGGCTACTTAACCCCTGCCTTCTTCGGTAGCCCCTCCGCATCAGAGCGGGGGACTAAATCAGAAGTGGCTACTTAACCCCTGCCGTCTCGGGGAGCCCCACCGCATCAGAGCGGGGGACTAAATCAGAAGTGGCTACTTAAACCCCTGCCGTCTCGGGGAGCCCCACCGCAACAGAGCGGGGGACTAAATCAGAAGTGGCTACTTAACCCCTGCCGTCTCGGGGAGCCCCACCGCATCAGAGCGGGGGACTAAATCAGATGTGGCTACTTAACCCCTGCCGTCTCGGGGAGCCCCACCGCTTCAGAGCAGGGGACTAAATCAGAAGTGGCTACTTAACCCCTGCCGTCTCGGGGAGCCCCTCCGCATCAGAGCGGGGGACTAAATCAGAAGTGGCTACTTAACCCCTGCCGTCTCGGGAAGCCCCTCCGCATCAGAGCGGGGGACTAAATCAGAAGTGGCTACACAACCCCTGCCGTCTCGGGGAGCCCCACCGCATCAGAGCGGGGGACTAAATCAGAAGTGGCTACATAACCCCTGCCGTCTCGGGGAGCCCCACCGCATTAGAGCGGGGGACTAAATCAGAAGTGGCTACTTAACCCCTGCCGTCTCGGGGAGCCCCACCGCATCAGAGCGGGGGACTAAATCAGAAGTGGCTACTTAACCCCTGCCGTCTCGGGGAGCCCCTCCGCATCAGAGCGGGGGACTAAATCAGAAGTGGCTACTTAACCCCTGCCGTCTCGGGGAGCCCCACCGCATCAGAGCGGGGGACTAAATCAGAAGTGGCTACATAACCCCTGCCGTCTCGGGGAGCCCCACCGCATTAGAGCGGGGGACTAAATCAGAAGTGGCTACATAACCCCTGCCGTCTCGGGGAGCCCCACCGCATCAGAGCGGGGGACTAAATCAGAAGTGGCTACTTAACCCCTGCCGTCTCGGGGAGCCCCTCCGCATCAGAGCGGGGGACTAAATCAGAAGTGGCTACTTAACCCCTGCCATCTCAGGGAGCCCCTCCGCATCAGAGCAGGGGACTAAATCAGAAGTGGCTACTTAACCCCTGCCTTCTTCGGTAGCCCCTCCGCATCAGAGCGGGGGACTAAATCAGAAGTGGCTACTTAACCCCTGCCGTCTCGGGGAGCCCCACCGCATCAGAGCGGGGGACTAAATCAGAAGTGGCTGCTTAAACCCCTGCCGTCTCGGGGAGCCCCACCGCAACAGAGCGGGGGACTAAATCAGAAGTGGCTACTTAACCCCTGCCGTCTCGGGGAGCCCCACCGCATCAGAGCGGGGGACTAAATCAGATGTGGCTACTTAACCCCTGCCGTCTCGGGGAGCCCCACCGCATCAGAGCGGGGGACTAAATCAGAAGTGGCTACTTAACCCCTGCCGTCTCGGGGAGCCCCACCGCATCAGAGCGGGGGACTAAATCAGAAGTGGCTACTTAACCCCTGCCATCTCAGGGAGCCCCTCCGCATCAGAGCAGGGGACTAAATCAGAAGTGGCTACTTAACCCCTGCCTTCTTGGGTAGCCCCTCCGCATCAGAGCGGGGGACTAAATCAGAAGTGGCTACTTAACCCCTGCCGTCTCGGGGAGCCCCACCGCATCAGAGCGGGGGACTAAATCAGAAGTGGCTACATAACCCCTGCCGTCTCGGGGAGCCCCACCGCATCAGAGCGGGGGACTAAATCAGAAGTGGCTACATAACCCCTGCCATGTCGGGGAGCCCCTCCGCATCAGAGCGGGGGACTAAATCAGAAGTGGCTACTTAACCCCTGCCGTCTCAGAGAGCCCCTCCGCATCAGAGCAGGGGACTAAATCAGAAGTGGCTACATAACCCCTGCCGTCTCGGGGAGCCCCTCCGCATCAGAGCGGAGGACTAAATCAGAAGTGGCTACTTAGCCCCTGCCGTCTCGGGGAGCCCCTCCGCATCAGAGCGGAGGACTAAATCAGAAGCGGCTACTTAACCCCTGCCGTCTCGGGGAGCCCCACCGCTTCAGAGCAGGGGACTAAATCAGAAGTGGCTACTTAACCCCTGCCGTCTCGGGGAGCCCCTCCGCATCAGAGCGGGGGACTAAATCAGAAGTGGCTACTTAACCCCTGCCGTCTCGGGAAGCCCCTCCGCATCAGAGCGGGGGACTAAATCAGAAGTGGCTACATAACCCCTGCCGTCTCGGGGAGCCCCACCGCATCAGAGCGGGGGACTAAATCAGAAGTGGCTACATAACCCCTGCCGTCTCGGGGAGCCCCACCGCATTAGAGCGGGGGACTAAATCAGAAGTGGCTACTTAACCCCTGCCGTCTCGGGGAGCCCCACCGCATCAGAGCGGGGGACTAAATCAGAAGTGGCTACTTAACCCCTGCCGTCTCGGGGAGCCCCTCCGCATCAGAGCGGGGGACTAAATCAGAAGTGGCTACTTAACCCCTGCCGTCTCGGGGAGCCCCACCGCATCAGAGCGGGGGACTAAATCAGAAGTGGCTACATAACCCCTGCCGTCTCGGGGAGCCCCACCGCATTAGAGCGGGGGACTAAATCAGAAGTGGCTACTTAACCCCTGCCGTCTCGGGGAGCCCCACCGCATCAGAGCGGGGGACTAAATCAGAAGTGGCTACTTAACCCCTGCCGTCTCGGGGAGCCCCACCGCATTAGAGCGGGGGACTAAATCAGAAGTGGCTACTTAACCCCTGCCGTCTCGGGGAGCCCCACCGCATCAGAGCGGGGGACTAAATCAGAAGTGGCTACATAACCCCTGCCGTCTCGGGGAGCCCCTCCGCATCAGAGCGGGGGACTAAATCAGAAGTGGCTACTTAACCCCTGCCTTCTTGGGTAGCCCCTCCGCATCAGAGCGGGGGACTAAATCAGAAGTGGCTACTTAACCCCTGCCGTCTCGGGGAGCCCCACCGCATCAGAGCGGGGGACTAAATCAGAAGTTGCTACTTAACCCCTGCCGTCTCAGGGAGCCCCTCCGCTCCAGAGCGGGGGACTAAATCAGAAGTGGCTACTTAACCCCTGCCGTCTCGGGGAGCCCCACCGCATCAGAGCGGGGGACTAAATCAGAAGTGGCTACTTAACCCCTGCCGTCTCGGGAAGCCCCTCCGCATTAGAGCGGGGGACTAAATCAGAAGTGGCTGCTTAACCCCTGCCGTCTCGGGGAGCCCCACCGCATCAGAGCGGGGGACTAAATCAGAAGTGGCTACTTAACCCCTGCCGTCTCGGGGAGCCCCACCGCATCAGAGCAGGGGACTAAATCAGAAGTGGCTACTTAACCCCTGCCTTCTTGGGTAGCCCCTCCGCATCAGAGCGGGGGACTAAATCAGAAATGGCTGCTTAACCCCTGCCGTCTCGGGGAGCCCCACCGCATTAGAGCGGGGGACTAAATCAGAAGTGGCTACTTAACCCCTGCCGTCTCGGGGAGCCCCACCGCATCAGAGCGGGGGACTAAATCAGAAGTGGCTACTTAACCCCTGCCGTCTCGGGGAGCCCCACCGCATCAGAGCAGGGGACTAAATCAGAAGTGGCTACTTAACCCCTGCCTTCTTGGGTAGCCCCTCCGCATCAGAGCGGGGGACTAAATCAGAAGTGGCTGCTTAACCCCTGCCGTCTCGGGGAGCCCCACCGCATTAGAGCGGGGGACTAAATCAGAAGTGGCTACTTAACCCCTGCCGTCTCGGGGAGCCCCACCGCATCAGAGCGGGGGACTAAATCAGAAGTGGCTACTTAACCCCTGCCGTCTCGGGGAGCCCCACCGCATCAGAGCAGGGGACTAAATCAGAAGTGGCTACTTAACCCCTGCCTTCTTGGGTAGCCCCTCCGCATCAGAGCGGGGGACTAAATCAGAAGTGGCTGCTTAACCCCTGCCGTCTCGGGGAGCCCCACCGCATTAGAGCGGGGGACTAAATCAGAAGTGGCTACTTAACCCCTGCCGTCTCGGGGAGCCCCACCGCATCAGAGCGGGGGACTAAATCAGAAGTGGCTACTTAACCCCTGCCGTCTCGGGAAGCCCCTCCGCATTAGAGCGGGGGACTAAATCAGAAGTGGCTACTTAACCCCTGCCGTCTCGGGGAGCCCCACCGCATCAGAGCGGGGGACTAAATCAGAAGTGGCTACTTAACCCCTGCCGTCTCGGGGAGCCCCACCGCATCAGAGCAGGGGACTAAATCAGAAGTGGCTACTTAACCCCTGCCTTCTTGGGTAGCCCCTCCGCATCAGAGCGGGGGACTAAATCAGAAGTGGCTGCTTAACCCCTGCCGTCTCGGGGAGCCCCACCGCATTAGAGCGGGGGACTAAATCAGAAGTGGCTACTTAACCCCTGCCGTCTCGGGGAGCCCCACCGCATCAGAGCGGGGGACTAAATCAGAAGTGGCTACTTAACCCCTGCCGTCTCGGGGAGCCCCACCGCATCAGAGCAGGGGACTAAATCAGAAGTGGCTACTTAACCCCTGCCTTCTTGGGTAGCCCCTCGGCATCAGAGCGGGGGACTAAATCAGAAGTGGCTACTTAACCCCTGCCGTCTCGGGGAGCCCCTCCGCATCAGAGCGGGGGACTAAATCAGAAGTGGCTACTTAACCCCTGCCGTCTCGGGGAGCCCCACCGCATCAGAGCGGGGGACTAAATCAGAAGTGGCTACATAACCCCTGCCGTCTCGGGGAGCCCCACCGCATTAGAGCGGGGGACTAAATCAGAAGTGGCTACTTAACCCCTGCCGTCTCGGGGAGCCCCACCGCATCAGAGCGGGGGACTAAATCAGAAGTGGCTACTTAACCCCTGCCGTCTCGGGGAGCCCCACCGCATTAGAGCGGGGGACTAAATCAGAAGTGGCTACTTAACCCCTGCCGTCTCGGGGAGCCCCACCGCATCAGAGCGGGGGACTAAATCAGAAGTGGCTACATAACCCCTGCCGTCTCGGGGAGCCCCTCCGCATCAGAGCGGGGGACTAAATCAGAAGTGGCTACTTAACCCCTGCCTTCTTGGGTAGCCCCTCCGCATCAGAGCGGGGGACTAAATCAGAAGTGGCTACATAACCCCTGCCGTCTCGGGGAGCCCCACCGCATCAGAGCGGGGGACTAAATCAGAAGTTGCTACTTAACCCCTGCCGTCTCAGGGAGCCCCTCCGCTCCAGAGCGGGGGACTAAATCAGAAGTGGCTACTTAACCCCTGCCGTCTCGGGGAGCCCCACCGCATCAGAGCGGGGGACTAAATCAGAAGTGGCTACTTAACCCCTGCCGTCTCGGGAAGCCCCTCCGCATTAGAGCGGGGGACTAAATCAGAAGTGGCTGCTTAACCCCTGCCGTCTCGGGGAGCCCCACCGCATCAGAGCGGGGGACTAAATCAGAAGTGGCTACTTAACCCCTGCCGTCTCGGGGAGCCCCACCGCATCAGAGCAGGGGACTAAATCAGAAGTGGCTACTTAACCCCTGCCTTCTTGGGTAGCCCCTCCGCATCAGAGCGGGGGACTAAATCAGAAGTGGCTGCTTAACCCCTGCCGTCTCGGGGAGCCCCACCGCATTAGAGCGGGGGACTAAATCAGAAGTGGCTACTTAACCCCTGCCGTCTCGGGGAGCCCCACCGCATCAGAGCGGGGGACTAAATCAGAAGTGGCTACTTAACCCCTGCCGTCTCGGGGAGCCCCACCGCATCAGAGCAGGGGACTAAATCAGAAGTGGCTGCTTAACCCCTGCCGTCTCGGGGAGCCCCACCGCATTAGAGCGGGGGACTAAATCAGAAGTGGCTACTTAACCCCTGCCGTCTCGGGGAGCCCCACCGCATCAGAGCGGGGGACTAAATCAGAAGTGGCTACTTAACCCCTGCCGTCTCGGGAAGCCCCTCCGCATTAGAGCGGGGGACTAAATCAGAAGTGGCTACTTAACCCCTGCCGTCTCGGGGAGCCCCACCGCATCAGAGCGGGGGACTAAATCAGAAGTGGCTACTTAACCCCTGCCGTCTCGGGGAGCCCCACCGCATCAGAGCAGGGGACTAAATCAGAAGTGGCTACTTAACCCCTGCCTTCTTGGGTAGCCCCTCCGCATCAGAGCGGGGGACTAAATCAGAAGTGGCTGCTTAACCCCTGCCGTCTCGGGGAGCCCCACCGCATTAGAGCGGGGGACTAAATCAGAAGTGGCTACTTAACCCCTGCCGTCTCGGGGAGCCCCACCGCATCAGAGCGGGGGACTAAATCAGAAGTGGCTACTTAACCCCTGCCGTCTCGGGGAGCCCCACCGCATCAGAGCAGGGGACTAAATCAGAAGTGGCTACTTAACCCCTGCCTTCTTGGGTAGCCCCTCGGCATCAGAGCGGGGGACTAAATCAGAAGTGGCTACTTAACCCCTGCCGTCTCGGGGAGCCCCACCGCATCAGAGCGGGGGACTAAATCAGAAGTGGCTACATAACCCCTGCCGTCTCGGGGAGCCCCGCCGCATTAGAGCGGGGGACTAGATCAGAAGTGGCTACTTAACCCCTGCCGTCTCGGGGAGCCCCTCCGCATCAGAGCGGGGGACTAAATCAGAAGTGGCTACTTAACCCCTGCCGTCTCGGGGAGCCCCACCGCATCAGAGCGGGGGACTAAATCAGAAGTGGCTACTTAACCCCTGCCGTCTCGGGGAGCCCCTCCGCTTCAGAGCGGGGGACTAAATCAGAAGTGGCTACTTAACCCCTGCCTTCTTCGGTAGCCCCTCCGCATCAGAGCGGGGGACTAAATCAGAAGTGGCTAGTTAACCCCTGCCGTCTCGGGGAGCCCCACCGCATCAGAGCGGGGGACTAAATCAGAAGTGGCTACTTAACCCCTGCCGTCTCGGGGAGCCCCACCGCATCAGAGCGGGGGACTAAATCAGAAGTGGCTACTTAAACCCCTGCCGTCTCGGGGAGCCCCACCGCATCAGAGCGGGGGACTAAATCAGAAGTGGCTACTTAACCCCTGCCGTCTCGGGGAGCCCCACCGCATCAGAGCGGGGGACTAAATCAGATGTGGCTACTTAACCCCTGCCGTCTCGGGGAGCCCCACCGCATCAGAGCGGAGGACTAAATCAGAAGTGGCTACTTAACCCCTGCCGTCTCGGGGAGCCCCACCGCATCAGAGCGGGGGACTAAATCAGATGTGGCTACTTAAACCCCTGCCGTCTCGGGGAGCCCCACCGCATCAGAGCGGGGGACTAAATCAGAAGTGGCTACTTAACCCCTGCCGTCTCGGGGAGCCCCACCGCATCAGAGCGGGGGACTAAATCAGATGTGGCTACATAACCCCTGCCGTCTCGGGGAGCCCCACCGCATCAGAGCGGGGGACTAAATCAGAAGTGGCTACTTAACCCCTGCCATCTCGGGGAGCCCCTCTGCATCAGAGCAGGGGACTAAATCAGAAGTGGCTACTTAACCCCTGCCTTCTTGGGTAGCCCCTCCGCATCAGAGCGGGGGACTAAATCAGAAGTGGCTACTTAACCCCTGCCGTCTCGGGGAGCCGCACCGCATCGAAGCGGGGGACTAAATCAGAAGTGGCTACTTAACCCCTGCCGTCTCGGGGAGCCCCACCGCATCAGAGCGGGGGACTAAATCAGAAGTGGCTACATAACCCCTGCCATGTCGGGGAGCCCCTCCGCATCAGAGCGGGGGACTAAATCAGAAGTGGCTACTTAACCCCTGCCGTGTCGGGGAGCCCCTCCGCATCAGAGCAAGGGACTAAATCAGAAGTGGCTACTTAACCCCTGCCGTCTCGGGGAGCCCCACCGCATCAGAGCGGGGGACTAAATCAGAAGTGGCTACATAACCCCTGCCGTCTCGGGGAGCCCCACCGCATCAGAGCGGGGGACTAAATCAGAAGTGGCTACTTAAACCCCTGCCGTCTCGGGGAGCCCCACCGCATCAGAGCAGGGGACTAAATCAGAAGTGGCCACTTAACCCCTGCCGTCTCAAGGAGCCCCACCGCATCAGAGCGGGGGACTAAATCAGATGTGGCTACTTAACCCCTGCCGTCTCGGGGAGCCCCACCGCATCAGAGCGGGGGACTAAATCAGAAGTGGCTACATAACCCCTGCCGTCTCGGGGAGCCCCTCCGCATCAGAGCGGGGGACTAAATCAGAAGTGGCTACTTAACCCCTGCCGTCTCGGGGAGCCCCTCCGCATCGGAGCGGGGGACTAAATCAGAAGTGGCTACTTAACCCCTGCCGTCTCGGGGAGCCCCACCGCATCAGAGCGGGGGACTAAATCAGAAGTGGCTACTTAATCCCTGCCGTCTCGGGGAGCCCCTCCGCTCCAGAGCGGGGGACTAAATCAGAAGTGGCTACTTAACCCCTGCCGTCTCGGGGAGCCCCACCGCATCAGAGCGGGGGACTAAATCAGAAGTGGCTACTTAACCCCTGCCGTCTCGGGGAGCCCCACCGCATCAGAGCGGGGGACTAAATCAGAAGTGGCTACATAACCCCTGCCGTCTCGGGGAGCCCCTCCGCACCAGAGCGGGGGACTAAATCAGAAGTGGCTACTTAACCCCTGCCGTCTCGGGGAGCCCCACCGCATCAGAGCGGGGGACTAAATCAGAAGTGGCTACTTAACCCCTGCCGTCTCGGGGAGCCCCACCGCATCAGAGCAGGGGACTAAATCAGAAGTGGCTACTTAACCCCTGCCGTCTCGGGGAGCCCCACCGCATCAGAGCGGGGGACTAAATCAGAAGTGGCTACTTAACCCCTGCCGTCTCGGGGAGCCCCACCGCATCAGAGCGGGGGACTAAATCAGAAGTGGCTACTTAACCCCTGCCGTCTCGGGGAGCCCCACCGCATCAGAGCAGGGGACTAAATCAGAAGTGGCTACTTAACCCCTGCCGTCTCGGGGAGCCCCACCGCATCAGAGCGGGGGACTAAATCAGAAGTGGCTACATAACCCCTGCCGTCTCGGGGAGCCCCACCGCATCAGAGCGGAGGACTAAATCAGAAGTGGCTACTTAACCCCTGCCGTCTCGGGGAGCCCCACCGCATCAGAGCGGGGGACTAAATCAGATGTGGCTACTTAAACCCCTGCCGTCTCGGGGAGCCCCACCGCATCAGAGCGGGGGACTAAATCAGAAGTGGCTACTTAACCCCTGCCGTCTCGGGGAGCCCCACCGCATCAGAGCGGGGGACTAAATCAGATGTGGCTACATAACCCCTGCCGTCTCGGGGAGCCCCACCGCATCAGAGCGGGGGACTAAATCAGAAGTGGCTACTTAACCCCTGCCATCTCGGGGAGCCCCTCTGCATCAGAGCAGGGGACTAAATCAGAAGTGGCTACTTAACCCCTGCCTTCTTGGGTAGCCCCTCCGCATCAGAGCGGGGGACTAAATCAGAAGTGGCTACTTAACCCCTGCCGTCTCGGGGAGCCGCACCGCATCAGAGCGGGGGACTAAATCAGAAGTGGCTACTTAACCCCTGCCGTCTCGGGGAGCCCCACCGCATCAGAGCGGGGGACTAAATCAGAAGTGGCTACATAACCCCTGCCATGTCGGGGAGCCCCTCCGCATCAGAGCAAGGGACTAAATCAGAAGTGGCTACTTAACCCCTGCCGTCTCGGGGAGCCCCACCGCATCAGAGCGGGGGACTAAATCAGAAGTGGCTACTTAACCCCTGCCGTCTCGGGGAGCCGCACCGCATCAGAGCGGGGGACTAAATCAGAAGTGGCTACTTAACCCCTGCCGTCTCGGGGAGCCCCACCGCATCAGAGCGGGGGACTAAATCAGAAGTGGCTACATAACCCCTGCCATGTCGGGGAGCCCCTCCGCATCAGAGCAAGGGACTAAATCAGAAGTGGCTACTTAACCCCTGCCGTCTCGGGGAGCCCCTCCGCATCAGAGCGGGGGACTAAATCAGAAGTGGCTACTTAACCCCTGCCGTGTCGGGGAGCCCCTCCGCATCAGAGCAAGGGACTAAATCAGAAGTGGCTACTTAACCCCTGCCGTCTCGGGGAGCCCCACCGCATCAGAGCGGGGGACTAAATCAGAAGTGGCTACATAACCCCTGCCGTCTCGGGGAGCCCCACCGCATCAGAGCGGGGGACTAAATCAGAAGTGGCTACTTAAACCCCTGCCGTCTCGGGGAGCCCCACCGCATCAGAGCAGGGGACTAAATCAGAAGTGGCCACTTAACCCCTGCCGTCTCAAGGAGCCCCACCGCATCAGAGCGGGGGACTAAATCAGATGTGGCTACTTAACCCCTGCCGTCTCGGGGAGCCCCACCGCATCAGAGCGGGGGACTAAATCAGAAGTGGCTACATAACCCCTGCCGTCTCGGGGAGCCCCTCCGCATCAGAGCGGGGGACTAAATCAGAAGTGGCTACTTAACCCCTGCCGTCTCGGGGAGCCCCTCCGCATCGGAGCGGGGAACTAAATCAGAAGTGGCTACTTAACCCCTGCCGTCTCGGGGAGCCCCACCGCATCAGAGCGGGGGACTAAATCAGAAGTGGCTACTTAACCCCTGCCGTCTCGGGGAGCCCCTCCGCTCCAGAGCGGGGGACTAAATCAGAAGTGGCTACTTAACCCCTGCCGTCTCGGGGAGCCCCACCGCATCAGAGCGGGGGACTAAATCAGAAGTGGCTACTTAACCCCTGCCGTCTCGGGGAGCCCCACCGCATCAGAGCGGGGGACTAAATCAGAAGTGGCTACATAACCCCTGCCGTCTCGGGGAGCCCCTCCGCACCAGAGCGGGGGACTAAATCAGAAGTGGCTACTTAACCCCTGCCGTCTCGGGGAGCCCCACCGCATCAGAGCAGGGGACTAAATCAGAAGTGGCTACTTAACCCCTGCCGTCTCGGGGAGCCCCACCGCATCAGAGCAGGGGACTAAATCAGAAGTGGCTACTTAACCCCTGCCGTCTCGGGGAGCCCCACCGCATCAGAGCGGGGGACTAAATCAGAAGTGGCTACTTAACCCCTGCCGTCTCGGGGAGCCCCAGCGCATCAGAGCGGGGGACTAAATCAGAAGTGGCTACTTAACCCCTGCCGTCTCGGGGAGCCCCACCGCATTAGAGCGGGGGACTAAATCAGAAGTGGCTACTTAACCCCTGCCGTCTCGGGGAGCCCCACCGCATCAGAGCGGGGGACTAAATCAGAAGTGGCTACTTAACCCCTGCCGTCTCGGGGAGCCCCTCCGCATCAGAGCGGGGGACTAAATCAGAAGTGGCTACTTAACCCCTGCCGTCTCGGGGAGCCCCACCGCATCAGAGCGGGGGACTAAATCAGAAGTGGCTACATAACCCCTGCCGTCTCGGGGAGCCCCACCGCATCAGAGCGGGGGACTAAATCAGAAGTGGCTACATAACCCCTGCCGTCTCGGGGAGCCCCACCGCATCAGAGCGGGGGACTAAATCAGAAGTGGCTACTTAAACCCCTGCCGTCTCGGGGAGCCCCACCGCATCAGAGCGGGGGACTAAATCAGAAGTGGCTACTTAACCCCTGCCGTCTCGGGGAGCCCCTCCGCATCAGAGCGGGGGACTAAATCAGAAGTGGCTACATAACCCCTGCCGTCTGGGGGAGCCCCACCGCATCAGAGCGGAGGACTAAATCAGAAGTGGCTGCTTAACCCCTGCCGTCTCGGGGAGCCCCTCCGCATCAGAGCGGGGGACTAAATCAGAAGTGGCTACATAACCCCTGCCATGTCGGGGAGCCCCTCCGCACCAGAGCGGGGGACTAAATCAGAAGTGGCTACTTAACCCCTGCCGTCTCGGGGAGCCCCACCGCATCAGAGCGGGGGACTAAATCAGAAGTGGCTACTTAACCCGGCCGTCTCGGGGAGCCCCACCGCATCAGAGCAGGGGACTAAATCAGATGTGGCTACTTAACCCCTGCCGTCTCGGGGAGCCCCACCGCATCAGAGCGGGGGACTAAATCGAAAGTGGCTACTAAACCCCTGCCGTCTCGGGGAGCCCCTCCGCTTCAGAGCGGGGGACTAAATCAGAAGTGGCTACATAACCCCTGCCGTCTCGGGGAGCCCCACCGCATCAGAGCGGGGGACTAAATCAGAAGTGGCTACTTAACCCCTGCCGTCTCGGGGAGCCCCACCGCATCAGAGCGAGGGACTAAATCAGAAGTGGCTACTTAACCCCTGCCGTCTTGGGGAGCCCCACCGCATCAGAGCGGAGGACTAAATCAGAAGTGGCTACTTAACCCCTGCCGTCTCGGGGAGCCCCACCGCATCGGAGCGGGGGACTAAATCAGAAGTGGCTACATAACCCCTGCCGTCTGGGGGAGCCCCACCGCATCAGAGCGGGGGACTAAATCAGAAGTGGCTACTTAACCCCTGCCGTCTCAGGGAGCCCCTCCGCTTCAGAGCAGGGGACCAAATCAGAAGTGGCTACTTAACCCCTGCCGTCTCGGGGAGCCCCACCGCATCAGAGCGGGGGACTAAATCAGAAGTGGCTACTTAACCCGTGCCGTCTCGGGGAGCCCCACCGCATCAGAGCGGGGGACTAAATCAGAAGTGGCTACTTAACCCCTGCCGTCTTGGGGAGCCCCACCGCATCAGAGCGGAGGACTAAATCAGAAGTGGCTACTTAACCCCTGCCGTCTCGGGGAGCCCCACCGCATCGGAGCGGGGGACTAAATCAGAAGTGGCTACATAACCCCTGCCGTCTGGGGGAGCCCCACCGCATCAGAGCGGGGGACTAAATCAGAAGTGGCTACTTAACCCCTGCCGTCTCGGGGAGCCCCACCGCATCAGAGCGGGGGACTAAATCAGAAGTGGCTACTTAACCCCTGCCGTCTCGGGGAGCCCCACCGCATCAGAGCGGGGGACTAAATCAGAAGTGGCTACTTAACCCCTGCCGTCTCGGGGAGCCCCACCGCATCAGAGCGGGGGACTAAATCAGAAGTGGCTACTTAACCCCTGCCGTCTCGGGGAGCCCCACCGCATCAGAGCGGGGGACTAAATCAGAAGTGGCTACTTAACCCCTGCCGTCTCGGGGAGCCCCACCGCATCAGAGCGGGGGACTAAATCAGAAGTGGCTACTTAACCCCTGCCGTCTCGGGGAGCCCCACCGCATCAGAGCGGGGGACTAAATCAGAAGTGGCTACATAACCCCTGCCGTCTCGGGGAGCCCCACCGCATCAGAGCGGGGGACTAAATCAGAAGTGGCTACTTAACCCCTGCCGTCTCGGGGAGCCCCACCGCATCAGAGCGGGGGAATAAATCAGAAGGGGCTACATAACCCCTGCCGTCTCGGGGAGCCCCACCGCATCAGAGCGGGGGACTAAATCAGAAGTGGCTACATAACCCCTGCCGTCTCGGGGAGCCCCACCGCATCAGAGCAGGGGACTAAATCAGAAGTGGCTACATAACCCCTGCCGTCTCGGGGAGCCCCACCGCATCAGAGCGGGGGACTAAATCAGAAGTGGCTACTTAACCCCTGCCGTCTCGGGGAGCCCCACCGCATCAGAGCGGGGGACTAAATCAGAAGTGGCTACTTAAACCCCTGCCGTCTCGGGGAGCCCCACCGCATCAGAGCGGGGGACTAAATCAGAAGTGGCTACTTAACCCCTGCCGTCTCGGGGAGCCCCACCGCATCAGAGCGGGGGACTAAATCAGAAGTGGCTACTTAACCCCTGCCGTCTCAGGGAGCCCCTCCGCTTCAGAGCGGGGGACTAAATCAGAAGTGGCTACATAACCCGTGCCGTCTCGGGGAGCCCCACCGCATCAGAGCGGGGCACTAAATCAGAAGTGGCTACTTAACCCGTGCCGTCTCGGGGAGCCCCACCCCTTCAGAGCGGGGGACTAAATCAGAAGTGGCTACTTAAACCCCTGCCGTCTGGGGGAGCCCCACCGCATCAGAGCGGGGGACTAAATCAGAAGTGGCTACTTAACCCCTGCCGTCTCGGGGAGCCCCTCCGCACCAGAGCGGGGGACTAAATCAGAAGTGGCTACATAACCCCTGCCGTCTCGGGGAGCCCCTCCGCATCAGAGCGGGGGACTAAATCAGATGTGGCTACTTAACCCCTGCCGTCTCGGGGAGCCCCACCGCATCAGAGCGGGGGACTAAATCAGAAGTGGCTACATAACCCCTGCCGTCTCGGGGAGCCCCTCCGCATCAGAGCGGGGGACTAAATCAGAAGTGGCTACTTAACCCCTGCCGTCTCGGGGAGCCCCTCCGCATCGGAGCGGGGAACTAAATCAGAAGTGGCTACTTAACCCCTGCCGTCTCGGGGAGCCCCACCGCATCAGAGCGGGGGACTAAATCAGAAGTGGCTACTTAACCCCTGCCGTCTCGGGGAGCCCCTCCGCTCCAGAGCGGGGGACTAAATCAGAAGTGGCTACTTAACCCCTGCCGTCTCGGGGAGCCCCACCGCATCAGAGCGGGGGACTAAATCAGAAGTGGCTACTTAACCCCTGCCGTCTCGGGGAGCCCCACCGCATCAGAGCGGGGGACTAAATCAGAAGTGGCTACATAACCCCTGCCGTCTCGGGGAGCCCCTCCGCACCACAGCGGGGGACTAAATCAGAAGTGGCTACTTAACCCCTGCCGTCTCGGGGAGCCCCACCGCATCAGAGCGGGGGACTAAATCAGAAGTGGCTACTTAACCCCTGCCGTCTCGGGGAGCCCCACCGCATCAGAGCAGGGGACTAAATCAGAAGTGGCTACTTAACCCCTGCCGTCTCGGGGAGCCCCACCGCATCAGAGCGGGGGACTAAATCAGAAGTGGCTACTTAACCCCTGCCGTCTCGGGGAGCCCCAGCGCATCAGAGCGGGGGACTAAATCAGAAGTGGCTACTTAACCCCTGCCGTCTCGGGGAGCCCCACCGCATTAGAGCGGGGGACTAAATCAGAAGTGGCTACTTAACCCCTGCCGTCTCGGGGAGCCCCACCGCATCAGAGCGGGGGACTAAATCAGAAGTGGCTACTTAACCCCTGCCGTCTCGGGGAGCCCCTCCGCATCAGAGCGGGGGACTAAATCAGAAGTGGCTACTTAACCCCTGCCGTCTCGGGGAGCCCCACCGCATCAGAGCGGGGGACTAAATCAGAAGTGGCTACATAACCCCTGCCGTCTCGGGGAGCCCCACCGCATCAGAGCGGGGGACTAAATCAGAAGTGGCTACATAACCCCTGCCGTCTCGGGGAGCCCCACCGCATCAGAGCGGGGGACTAAATCAGAAGTGGCTACTTAAACCCCTGCCGTCTCGGGGAGCCCCACCGCATCAGAGCGGGGGACTAAATCAGAAGTGGCTACTTAACCCCTGCCGTCTCGGGGAGCCCCTCCGCATCAGAGCGGGGGACTAAATCAGAAGTGGCTACATAACCCCTGCCGTCTGGGGGAGCCCCACCGCATCAGAGCGGAGGACTAAATCAGAAGTGGCTGCTTAACCCCTGCCGTCTCGGGGAGCCCCACCGCATCAGAGCGGGGGACTAAATCAGAAGTGGCTACATAACCCCTGCCATGTCGGGGAGCCCCTCCGCACCAGAGCGGGGGACTAAATCAGAAGTGGCTACTTAACCCCTGCCGTCTCGGGGAGCCCCACCGCATCAGAGCGGGGGACTAAATCAGAAGTGGCTACTTAACCCGGCCGTCTCGGGGAGCCCCACCGCATCAGAGCAGGGGACTAAATCAGATGTGGCTACATAACCCCTGCCGTCTCGGGGAGCCCCACCGCATCAGAGCGGGGGACTAAATCAGAAGTGGCTACTTAACCCCTGCCGTCTCGGGGAGCCCCACCGCATCAGAGCGAGGGACTAAATCAGAAGTGGCTACTTAACCCCTGCCGTCTTGGGGAGCCCCACCGCATCAGAGCGGAGGACTAAATCAGAAGTGGCTACTTAACCCCTGCCGTCTCGGGGAGCCCCACCGCATCAGAGCGGGGGACTAAATCAGAAGTGGCTACTAAACCCCTGCCGTCTCGGGGAGCCCCTCCGCTTCAGAGCGGGGGACTAAATCAGAAGTGGCTACATAACCCCTGCCGTCTCGGGGAGCCCCACCGCATCAGAGCGGGGGACTAAATCAGAAGTGGCTACTTAACCCCTGCCGTCTCGGGGAGCCCCACCGCATCAGAGCGAGGGACTAAATCAGAAGTGGCTACTTAACCCCTGCCGTCTTGGGGAGCCCCACCGCATCAGAGCGGAGGACTAAATCAGAAGTGGCTACTTAACCCCTGCCGTCTCGGGGAGCCCCACCGCATCGGAGCGGGGGACTAAATCAGAAGTGGCTACATAACCCCTGCCGTCTCAGGGAGCCCCTCCGCTTCAGAGCAGGGGACCAAATCAGAAGTGGCTACTTAACCCCTGCCGTCTCGGGGAGCCCCACCGCATCAGAGCGGGGGACTAAATCAGAAGTGGCTACTTAACCCGTGCCGTCTCGGGGAGCCCCACCGCATCAGAGCGGGGGACTAAATCAGAAGTGGCTACTTAACCCCTGCCGTCTCAGGGAGCCCCTCCGCTTCAGAGCAGGGGACCAAATCAGAAGTGGCTACTTAACCCCTGCCGTCTCGGGGAGCCCCACCGCATCAGAGCGGGGGACTAAATCAGAAGTGGCTACATAACCCCTGCCGTCTGGGGGAGCCCCACCGCATCAGAGCGGGGGATTAAATCAGAAGTGGCTACTTAACCCCTGCCGTCTTGGGGAGCCCCACCGCATCAGAGCGGAGGACTAAATCAGAAGTGGCTACTTAACCCCTGCCGTCTCGGGGAGCCCCACCGCATCGGAGCGGGGGACTAAATCAGAAGTGGCTACATAACCCCTGCCGTCTGGGGGAGCCCCACCGCATCAGAGCGGGGGACTAAATCAGAAGTGGCTACTTAACCCCTGCCGTCTCGGGGAGCCCCACCGCATCAGAGCGGGGGACTAAATCAGAAGTGGCTACTTAACCCCTGCCGTCTCGGGGAGCCCCACCGCATCAGAGCGGGGGACTAAATCAGAAGTGGCTACATAACCCCTGCCGTCTCGGGGAGCCCCACCGCATCAGAGCGGGGGACTAAATCAGAAGTGGCTACTTAACCCCTGCCGTCTCGGGGAGCCCCACCGCATCAGAGCGGGGGACTAAATCAGAAGTGGCTACTTAACCCCTGCCGTCTCGGGGAGCCCCACCGCATCAGAGCGGGGGACTAAATCAGAAGTGGCTACTTAACCCCTGCCGTCTCGGGGAGCCCCACCGCATCAGAGCGGGGGACTAAATCAGAAGTGGCTACATAACCCCTGCCGTCTCGGGGAGCCCCACCGCATCAGAGCGGGGGACTAAATCAGAAGTGGCTACTTAACCCCTGCCGTCTCGGGGAGCCCCACCGCATCAGAGCGGGGGAATAAATCAGAAGGGGCTACATAACCCCTGCCGTCTCGGGGAGCCCCACCGCATCAGAGCGGGGGACTAAATCAGAAGTGGCTACATAACCCCTGCCGTCTCGGGGAGCCCCACCGCATCAGAGCAGGGGACTAAATCAGAAGTGGCTACATAACCCCTGCCGTCTCGGGGAGCCCCACCGCATCAGAGCGGGGGACTAAATCAGAAGTGGCTACTTAACCCCTGCCGTCTCGGGGAGCCCCACCGCATCAGAGCGGGGGACTAAATCAGAAGTGGCTACTTAAACCCCTGCCGTCTCGGGGAGCCCCACCGCATCAGAGCGGGGGACTAAATCAGAAGTGGCTACTTAACCCCTGCCGTCTCGGGGAGCCCCACCGCATCAGAGCGGGGGACTAAATCAGAAGTGGCTACTTAACCCCTGCCGTCTCAGGGAGCCCCTCCGCTTCAGAGCGGGGGACTAAATCAGAAGTGGCTACATAACCCGTGCCGTCTCGGGGAGCCCCACCGCATCAGAGCGGGGCACTAAATCAGAAGTGGCTACTTAACCCGTGCCGTCTCGGGGAGCCCCACCCCTTCAGAGCGGGGGACTAAATCAGAAGTGGCTACTTAAACCCCTGCCGTCTGGGGGAGCCCCACCGCATCAGAGCGGGGGACTAAATCAGAAGTGGCTACTTAACCCCTGCCGTCTCGGGGAGCCCCTCCGCATCAGAGCGGGGGACTAAATCAGAAGTGGCCCACAAGTGGGCAAGGTGGCTACATAACCCCTCCCGCCTCGGGGAGCCCCTCCGCTTCAGAGCGGGGGACTAAATCAGAAGTGCCTATGTCACCCCTACCGTCTCGGGGAGCCCCTCCGCTTCAGAGCGGGGGCTAGAATCAGAAGTGGCCCAGAAGTTGGCAAGGTGACTACACAACCTTTTTGTGCTTTTCAGCCATTTTTGAATTCTCCACAAAATTCTGAGTATTTTGAGTATAGACACATGGGGTCGAACAAAAAAATTCCCCCGCGCCGCATGCCTAAAACAAAATCTGCGGCGCCTCTGGTCTGTTCCGTGCGACAATTTTGGGGTCGGTAGAGCTCCCCCCCCCCCCCCTTTGGGGTCGGGTCCCGACCAGGATCGGCCCCCGTGCCTAAAACATGCTTTACATACCTTGGATGGTCATTTTAGGTGATCACAATATCATAAAAACAAGTTTCGGAAACTTCGATTTTTGAGCTCTCCAGGGTGAAAAACCGTAGAAGCAGGTTCTGTACCAATCCCTTGGGAGCCCCCCCCCTTGGACCTAATACCCAAACAGGGTGAAAAACATGTAAATATGGGCTAAAACATGGTTTACATACCTTGGATGGTCATTTTAGGTGATCACAATATCATAAAAACAAGTTTCAAAAAGTTCGATTTTTGAGCTTGGATGGTCATTTGAGGTGGTCACAATATCAAAAAAACAAGTTTCGAAAACTTGGATTTTTGAGCTCTCCAGGGTGAAAAACTGCATTAGCACGTTGTGTACCAATCCCTTGGGAGACCCCCCCCCTTGACCTAATACCCAAATAGGGTGAAAAACGACATAAATATGGCCTAAAACATGCTTTACATACCTTGGATGGTCATTTTAGGTGATCACAATATCTTAAAAACAAGTTTCGGAAACTTCGATTTTTGAGCTGCTCGGGGTGAAACATTGCTTAAGCAGGTTCTGTACCAATCCCTTGGGAGAACACCCCCCCCCCCCTAGAGCTAATACCCTAATAGGGCGAAAAACATGTAGATACGGGCTAAAACATGCTTTACATACCTTGAATGGTCATTTTAGGGGATCACAATACCAAAAAAAAAGTTTCGGAACCTTCGATTTTTGAGCTGCCCAGGGTGAAAAGCTGCCTAAGCACGTTGTGTACCAGTCCCTTGGGAGACCCCCCCCCCCCGACCTAATACCCAAACAGGGTGAAAAACATGTAAATACGGGCTAAAACATGCTTTATATACCTTGGATTGTGATTTTAGGTGATCACAGTATCAAAAAAACAAGTTTCGAAAACTTCGATTTTTGAGCTCTCCAGGGTGAAAATCTGTAGAAGCAGGTTGTGTACCCATCCCTTGGGAGACCCCCCCCCCCTTGACCTAATACCCAAATAGGGTGAAAAACATGTAAATACGGGCTAAAACATGCTTTACATACCTTGGATGGTCATTTTAGGTGATCACACTATCATAAAAACAAGTTTCGGAAACTTCGATTTTTGAGCTGTCCAAGGTGAAAAGCTGTATAAGCAGGTTGTGTGCACAGCCCATTCACTCATGTAAGCCATCATTGGTGGAAACAGGCATTTCGCGTCTTTGGCACGGGCTTTGACTGGCCCTAGGCAAGGCTACAGACTGCAAAAAACGTCCTTTCGTATCCTAGTAGGCATATACTGTCACAACATCCCCACTCACACCCCTCAGAGTGGGTACCACGGGGTCACCGAGGTCGCCAAAACCGCCAACATAGCAAAAATGCCTGAAAAGTGCATAAACTGCATCAATGCTCGTCCCACTCCGCCCCATACAAACCCCATGGAGTCGGGAACCGGAAACACTTTTTCGGCTCAAAATCGGAAAAAAACCAAAAGATTTGTGATTTTCGACCCAAAAAAAGGGGGGGGGTCAATTTTTCGGCATTTTTGACCCCCCCCCACCCGCCCCCCTCCCTCAAAACCTCAAAAAAGTGGGTTTCAAGTGGGGGGGGTCCGGGGGGGGGGGTCCGGACCAAAAACTCATTGGAGGATGCGTTTATTGGACAAAATAATGATTTTACAAGGGGTTAAACTAACAATTCCACCCCTTGGGGTAGGGTACGCGAATAGGCCCAAAAAGGCCCAAAATGGGGGGTACGTGGCGTTTTCCAATATGTACGCCTGCCTGGCTTTGATCTAACAGCCTCTGCGAGGTGATTTTCCATTTTTGACCTACAGAGGGTGGTAAACTGCTTAAGCAGTTTGTGCACACACCAAAGGCCACTGAACCACCTACAAAGAGCAGTTTTGAAGCTTTTGGGGGCCCATGGCTCGGGCTAGATGGGCCCGGGGGTCACAACATAGGTCCCCATGGCAAAGAGTGGATTATGAGTCCCTAACCCCAACTCGAGGGGCCACACAACAAAGCATGGATTGTGAGTCCCTAACCCCACCTCGAGGGTCAACACAACAAAGCGTGAATTGTGAGTCCCTAACCCGAAATCCAGGGTCCACACAACAAACCGTGGATTGTGAGTCCCTCACCCCAACTTGAGGGGCCACACAACAAAGCGTAGATTGTGAGTCCCTAATTGCAACTGGAGGGGCCACGCAACAAAGCGTGGATTGTGAGTCCCTAACGCCAAATCGAAGGGCCAAGCAACAAAGCGTGGATTGTGAGTCCCTCACCCCAACTCGAGGGGCCACACAACAAAGCGTGGAGTGTGAGTCCCTAACCCCAACTCAGAGGCCACGCAACAGAGCGTGGATTGTGAGACCCTAACCCCAACTTGAGGGGCCACGCAACAAAGTGTGGATTGTGAGTCCCTAACGCCAAATCCAGGGGCCAAGCAACAGAGCGTGGATTGTGAGTCCCTCACCCAACTCGAGTGGCCACACAACAAAGCGTGGATTGTGAGTGCCCAACCCCAAGTCGAGGGCCCACGCAACAAAGTGTGGATTGTGAGTCCTTAACCCCCACTCGAGGGGCCACGCAACAAAGCGTGGATTGTGAGTCCCTAACCCCAACTCGAGGGGCCACGCAACAAAGCGTGGATTGTGAGACCCTAACCCCAACTCGAGGGGCCACGCAACAAAGCGTGGATTGTGAATCCTTAACCCCAAGTCGAGGGACCACACAACAAAGCATGGATTGTGAGTTCCTAACCCCAAATCAAGGGACCACACAACAAAGAGTGGGTTGTGCAACTCGAGGGGCCATGCAATAAAGCGCGGATTGTGAGTCCCTAACCCCAAATCGAGGGGCCACGGAACAAAGCGTGGATTGTGAGTCCCTAATTGCAGCTCGAGGGGCCACGGAACAAAGCGTGGATTATGAGTCCCGAACTGCAACTCGAGGGGCCACACAACAAAGCGTGGATTGTGAGTCCCTAATTGCAACTCGAGGGAGCACACAACAATGTGTGGATTGTGAGTCCCTAACTGCAACTCGAGGGGCCACGCAACAAAGCGTGGATTGTGAGTCCCTAACGCAAACTGAACGGGCCAGACAACAAAGCATGGATTGTGAGTCCCTCACCCCAACTCGAGGGGCCAGCAATAAAGCGTGAATTGTGCGTCCCTAACCCCAACTCGAGGGGCCACGCAACAAAGCGTGGATTGTCACTCCCTAACTCCAACTGCGGGGCCACACAACAAAGCAAGGAGTCACAACCCACGCTTTATTGCTTAACCCCTCGAGGTGGGATTACGGTCTCTGAATCTTTGCTCTTTCCTCGAGTTGCAGTTAGGGACCACACAACAAAGCGTGGATTGTGAGTCCCTCACCCCAACTGGAGGGGCCACACAACAAAGCGTGCGTTGTGAGTCCCTAACCCAAACTCGAGGAACCACACAACAAAGCGTGGATTGGGAATCCCTAACCCCAACTCGAGGGGCCAAACAACAAAGCGTGCATTGTGAGTCCCTATCCCAAATTGAGGGGCCAAACAACAAAGCGTGGAATGTGAGTCCGTAACCCCAACTCGAGGGACCACTTAACAAAGTGTGGATTGTCAGTCCCTCACCCGAACTCGAGGAACCACACAACAAAGCGTGGATTGTGAGTCCCTATCTCCAACTCGAGGGGCCACGCAACAAAGCGTGGAATGTGAGTCCCTAACCCCAACTCGAGGGACCACTTAACAAAGCGTAGATTTTCAGTGCCTCACCCCAACTCAGGGCGCCACACAACAAAGCGTGGATTGTGAGTCCCTCACCCCAACTCGAGGGGCCACGGAACAAAGCGTGGATTGTGAGTCCCTAATTGCAACTCGAGGGGCCACGGAACAAGGTGTGGATTATGAGTGCCTAACTCCAACTAGAGGGGCCACACAACAAAGCGTGGATTGTGAGTCCCTAATTGCAACTCGAGGGAGCACACAACAATGTGTGGATTGTGAGTCCCTAACTCCAACTCGCGGGGCCACGCCACAAAGCGCGGATTGTGAGACCCTAACCCGAACTGAAGGGGCGACACAACAAAGCCCGGAATTGTGAGACCCTAACCCCAACCCGAGGGAGCACACAACAAAGCATGGATTGTGAGTCCCTCACCCCAACTCGAGGGGCCAGTAATTGAGCGTGAATTGTGCGTCCCTAACCCGAACTCGAGGAACCACGCAACAAAGCGTGGATTGGGAATCCCTAACCCCAACTCAAGGAGCCAGACAACAAAGCGTGCATTGTGAGTCCCTAACCCCAAATCGAGGGGCCCAGCAACAAAGCGTGGAATGTGAGCCCGACTCTAAGCCCCTCTAAGCCCCTAAGCCCGACTCCAGGGACCACTTAACAAAGCGTGGATGGTCAGTCCCTCACCCCAACTCGAGGAACCACACAACAAAGCGTGGATTGTGACTCCCTAACTCCAACTGGAGGGGCCACACAACAAAGCGTGGAATGTGAGTCCCTCACCCCAACTCGAGGGACCACTTAAGAAAGCGTGGATTGTGAGACCCTAACCCCAACTCGAGGAACCACGCAACAAAGCGTGGATTGTGAGTGCCTAACGCCAAGACCAGAGGCCACACAACAAAGCGTGGATTGTGAGTCCCTCACCCCAACTCGAGGGGCCACGGAACGAAGCGTGGATTGTGAGTCCCTATCTCCAACTCGAAGAGCCACGCAACAAAGCGTGGATTGTGAGTCCCTAACCCCCACTCGACGCGCCACGCAACAAAGCGTGGATTGTGAGTCCCTAACCCCAACTCCAGAGACCACGCAACAAAGCGTGGATTGTGAGTCCCTAATTGCAACTCGAGGGGCCACGCAACAAAGCATGGATTGTCAGTCCCTAATTCCAACTCGAGGGAGCACACAACAATGCGTGGATTGTGAGTCCCTAACTCCAACTCGAGGGGCCACGCAACAAAGCGTGGATTGTGAGTCCCTAACCCGAACTGAAGGGGCCAAGCAACAAAGCGTGCATTGTGAGTCCCTAACCCCAACTCGAGGGAGCACACAACAAAGCATGGATTGTGAGTTCCTCACCCCAACTCGAGGAGCCAAGCAACAAAGCGTGGATTGTCACTCCCTAACTCCAACTGGAGGGGCCACACAACAAAGCATGGATGATGAGTCCCTAACTGCAACTCGAGGGGCCACACAACGATGCGTTGTTTGTGAGTCCCAACCCCAACTTGAGGGGCCACACAACAAAGCAGGGATTGTGAGTCCCTCACCCCAACTCGAGGGGCCATGCAATAAAGCATGAATTGTGTGTCCCTAACCCCAACTTGAGGGGCCACGCAACAAAGCGTGGATTGTGAGTCCCGAACCCCAACTCGAGGAACCACGCAACAAAGCGTGGATTGTGAGTCCCTAACCCCAACTCAAGGGGCCACACAACAAAGCGTGCATTGTGAGTCCCAAACCCCAAATCGAGGGGACAAGCAATTGAAGCGTGGATTGTGACTCCCTAACCCCAACTCGAGGGGCCACACAACAAAGCAAGGATTCAGAGACCGTAATCCCAACTCGAGGGGCCACGCAACAAAGCGTGGATTGTGAGTCCCTAACCCGAACTGGAGGGGCCACACAACAAAGCGTGGATTGTGGGTCCCTAAACACAACTCCAGGGAGCACACAACAAAGCAGGGATTGTGAGTCCCTAACCCCAACTCGAGGGGCCACGCAACAAAGCGGGGATTGAGAGTCCCTAACCCCAACTCAAGGGGCCACACAACAAAGCGTGGATTGTGAGTCCCTAACCCCAAATCGAAGGGACAAGCAATAAAGCGTGGATTGTGACTCCCTAACCCCAACTCGAGGGGCCACGGAACAAAGTGTGGATTGTGAGTCACTCGGCCCAACTCGAGGGGCCACACAACAAAGCGTGCATTGGGAATCCCTAACCCCCAATCGAGGGGCAAAGAAACAAAGCGTGGAATGTGAGTCCCTCACCCGAACTGGAGGGGTCACGCAACAAAGCGTGGAATGTGAGTCCCTAACCCCAACTCGAGGGACCACTTAACAAAGCGTGGATTGTCAGTCCCTCACCCCAACTCGAGGAACCACACAACAAAGCAGGGATTGTGAGTCCCTCACCCCAACTCGAGGGGCCATGCAATAAAGCATGAATTGTGTGTCCTTAACCCCAACTCGAGGGGCCACGCAACAAAGCGTGGATTGTGAGTCCCGAACCCCAACTCGAGGGGCCACGCAACAAAGCGTGGATTGTGAGTCCCTAACCCCAACTGAAGGGGCCACACGACAAAGCGTGTATTGTGAGTCTCTAACCCCAACTCGAGGGGCCACACAACAAAGCGTGGATTGCGAGTCCCTAACCCGGAATCCAGGGTCCACACAACAAAGCGTTGATTGTGGCTCCCTAACCTCAAGAGGTTGAATGGTTTGTTTAACCCCTTGTAAAATCATTATTTTGTCCAATAAACGCATTCCCCAATGGGTTATTGGTCCAGACCCCCCCCCACCCCACCATTTGTAACCCACTTTTTGGAGCTTTTGAGGGAGTTGGGGAGGGGGTCAAAAATGTCGAAAAATTGACCCCCCCCTTTTTTTGGGTCGAAAATCACAAATTTTTTGGTTTTTTTCCGATTTTGAGCCGAAAAAGTGTTTCCGGTTCCCGACTCAATGGGGTTTGTATGGGGCGGAGTGGGACGAGCATTGATGCAGTTTATGCACTTTTCAGCCGTTTTTGCTGTGTTGGCGGTTTTGGCGACCTCGGTGACCCCGTGGTACCCACTCTGAGGGGTGTGAGTGGGGATGTTGTGACAGTATATGCCTACTAGGATACGAAAGGACGTTTTTTGCAGACTGTAGCCTTGCCGAGGGCCAGTCAAAGCCCGTGCCAAAGACGCGAAATGCCTGTTTCCACCAATAATGGCTTACATGAGTGAAAGGGCTATGCACAACCTGCTTATACAGTTTTTCACCTTGGACAGCTCAAAAATCGAAGTTTCCGAAACTTATTATTTTGATATTGTGATCACCTAAAATGACCATCCAAGGTATGTAAAGCATGTTTTGGGCGTATGGCCGCATTAATGTGTTTTTCACCTTATTTGAGGATTGGGCGCAGGGGGGGGGGGGATCTCCCAAGGGATTGGTACACAACCTGCTTCTACAGTTTTTCACCCAAGACAGCTCAAAAATCGAAGTTTTCGAAACTTGTTTTTTTGATACCGTGATCACCTAAAGCGACCAAGCATGTTTTAGCCCGTATTCATGTAGTTTTTACCCTATTTTGGGTGTGTGTTGCTTGGGGTAGATTCTCTGCGAGTTGGACTTGCCGAAGGCAATAGAATTTTCAAATCCAGCGCAAATCCAGCTTCACCTTTCCCCAACAAGCACACTGTGGAAAATAATCCCTATCAATTCCCAAATGTCCGGTACTCACATTTGCAAATCACTTTCATGATGACAGTGAAAAATGGAGCTTCAGAAGGAGCAGCATCATTATCCTTTAAAAAGTGTGTGCAGTCGGATTTGAACCAGCGTATTACAATCCCTCAGGCTTGGCATGATTCACTACACCAGGACCTCCGCTTTTTGTTCAGGGTTAAGGACTGTTTATTGCCTGGAGCCATGTCAAGAAAAAGCGAAGCGCATATCCAGCGTAAACCCAGCGTCACATTTTTCAAATCCAGCGCAAATCCAGCGTCAACTACCCAAAAACCCACCGCAAAGTAGACAGCTGGGACACAGCAGTGAAAGAATGCGAAGAGGTTCATGGTTGTTATCTTGTAAAATCCACCTTAGACTGGACAGCATGAACGGCCCAGGAATTCACCACGGGGGAGATCTTCAGTCGTGACAAAGCTTGGAGGTGGGACGCACGCGCAGTGCCAGTGCCCAGTGTTTGTCATTAAACATCATGTTCTCTCTTAGGACACGGGGTTCAACCCAGCCCGTGCACTGCAAGTTAGCCCTGGTTCAGTGGACGGGCCAAGCTAAACTACAAGGCTGCATTCCAAGTACCACGAAGGCGGGTCATGGGATTTAAGGGAGGTGCATACCCGATAAAATTTCATTTCGTACCTTGGGTATGCAGAGGTATCCCATGTGAGCGCGATGTGGCACCATTCCGTTCCTGGGCACCCATAGCCTGAGGGAATTTCTTTCATCGTTTGCAAACCCATCAAATAGATCGTATCACCAACTGTAATGAGGTTGTCATCTTTGGGATGGGAAACCGACAATTGAAAGGCATAGTTTTGCCGGTTGCTCTGACCACGGGCCCACCACTCAATTGTCCCCGATCTGCCGAGTTGCCGTGGAAACGTATACGCAAATTGAGTATTGTTCGCACCAGTGTTTACTGATATAGCACCTCCGGCTGACCACGTCTTCAAAGCCTTGCACGACGAAAAGTAGGTGGCTATGAAGAGCACTGTTCCAATGGTGCTCAACATGCTGCTATATTGCGTATTGACAAAGCTCTAGAAATGCATGACGCCATGCAGGTTCCTTATTGCATGAGTTATCTCGGGTTGGCGTCTACCGAGCAAATGACGTGGGGAAAGATGATGTCCCTGCAATGAGAAAGCTGAGGCCCGCAGGCTGGTGACGGATTTGTTGCTGAACAGTCATGTTTTGGTGCGTTTGCCAGTCCCGTGCTGCGCCGTGCACGGCAGTGTGGGCGTGCCTCTTGTGGGCGCCGCAGCATGGTTGGGGACAGGCAGGGGCGCCCACGCTACAGAGTCACGATGGGGATTGGCATCCAATGTACAATTCTTCGCTTGCCGCCCACGCCCAAACCAAAACCCTATCACCCAAGCAAGGCCTCCACAAAGGTGGCCCACGCCATATTGTTGGATGCCCACAAATGCGGCACAACGTTGAAAGACAAGCCCCTTCACCACAAGACATACATACCACCATATCTCGTGGATAAAAGCTTATGTAACCTCACTGTACACAACCGACCCGGCCAATGCAACTTGATGGTTGATACTCAGGCACAAGCTATCTGCCCACTGCCCCACTATATCGGTGGTGTTCTGAAAAATACTCACTGCCCAGTGCCCGTTGCAGTGCAGCAGTGATAAAGCAAAATACCCACTGCCCAACATCATGTGCAGTGCTGTAGTGTACTGAAGCACACCCACTGTCCACTGCCTGTATGTCCACTGCCTGTAGGATGGCGCTGTACTGAAAAAAACCAACTGCCTGCTACCCCCCACAGTGCGGCAGTGTATCAAGCGCTGCCCAACATCATGTGCAGTGCGGTAGCGGTAGTGTACTGAAGCAGACCCACTGTCCACTGCCTGTAGAATGGCGCTGTACTGAAAAAAAAACCAACTGCCCACTCCCCGCTGCAGTGCGGCAGTGTATTAAACGAGGCCCACTGCCCGCTGTTCTCTGCAGTGCGGCGCTGCACCAAAGAAGGCCCACTGCTCACTGTGTGCTTTGCTGCGGCACTATACCGAAAACCACCCAATGCGGAGTCCTTCCTGCAGTGTGGCACTGTACTGAAAAAGACCCATTACCCACTACCTTCTTCAGTGATGCAGTGTAGTAAAAAAAACCCTCTCTATGGTAAGGGTCAAACAAATGAAACCTGCAAACTTGAAAAACAGGCTAAGACCCGCTGCAATGTTGTTGTAAGAATGGAAAGACATGAAATGACAGGCCTGTTGTCGTTTGAATTTGTGGAAGATTGGAAAATGGTGCTCAGACATGCTCTGCAACGGAGGGAGGAGGAGAAGAGGTCAGAGGAAAAAACCGGAGCACAAGCGGCCAACTGGAAAAATGATCACTAATTTCGTTGCCTAGAACATTGGCATGCTCCTTGATCGAGGCAATGTCCGGTGGCCCATCAACTGTATTTAATGTGCTGTGGACTGTTGCAACCCAAGTACCATCAATAAAAGCCTCAGCTGTTGCACCCTGGATTTTCTGAAATATAGAAAAGACCTCAACCACACTTCGACATGCCAAATCTCCCTCTGGATCCATCTAATAGCAGCCACCGTCCTGGAAACATGGGCACCAACAGAGGAACCTTTTACACGACTACCCCTGCCCCAAATGTAATATCCTCATCCTTTCGACCCTAATTTTCTGCCTAGCCTTCTATCCCGCACTGGATCACATATCCAGGCATTCATTTGGGGGCCCCTCTTTTCCCTGGTGGTACAGCACTGGTGGTGCTCAGGCCTTCCAGGGCTGACCACAAGATTTTCGTGCAAACCTTGCTCCCTCGGACCCTGTGGGTCTGTTTGACGTTGCCCATACCAGGGTCTTCCGCAGAACATCAGTTGCATCTCAACCAGGCACTATTGGACCGCCCACGGCTGTCTGCACTTCACACGACTGGCTAACATTCAACCCTTGCCTTGGGACCCCATACTTTGGGCTCACCCTCTCTCTGCTGTGAATCCCTTTGTTGAGTTGCATGGACAGTGGCGCCCCTCGGTTCCATTGTTTCGTCTGTGTGTCACCCCCCCTCCCCCCTTGCCTGCCAAAACTTTCGCGAAGCCACCAACACAAAAAAGGGAGGCACCAAACACCAAGCCACCGCACTGCCTTCAAGACAAACACCACAGACCTCAGCAGAAAAAGCACTCTGCCCCCAGTGCCCCGCCCCCCTCCATCAGTCATCGCCCGCCCTTTACAGGAAAACACAACCAGGAGTCCATACAAAAGACTGCACACACCCAGCGAACCAGCCGCCCATCCCTTGGGTTCCTGCAAAGCGCAGCCCCGCCCCGTTCATTGCCAGACAAGGTTACCTTCCACTCTGAAACTCCAGCACCACGTTGCCACCGACGTTCCATTGCAGCTCCATCAGCCCCTTCATCCGACATTCGCACCTTCTTCCACCCAACCTTGCCCTCCTTCATCATTTTGCCTTGGGTTTCAACTGCCTGTTACCCCCGCCGGAAACCCCCTCTCCCCCCCAGCTTGTCGTAGCCGACCTTCACAGTACCAGTACCAGTTCTTTCGTCCACCTCCCACACATCCACAGCACACCCCTAACCTCCACTTCGTGGCGAGCCGGCCCCCAGAGCAGCGATTGCCAGCTCGTGAAGCCAGCCATGCTCTACCAATGGCTTTGTATTCTCTTGCTGAGTTGCACTTACTTTCATTGCTTGGGGTCTTCCTTTGGGGGATGTCAGCCCCAGAACAAGTTGATGCCTTAAGACAAATCAAAAAAAAAATTCATCAAGCCTTTCCTGCCGCCACAGAGGAAAGCTTCTGTGAGATCCGGAGACAGTTGCTTTTCTTGGATGAAGTAGCCCAATGTCCAACAACCCACTTCCGCTTCGACTTCAGTGACCGGGGCTTCCTTACTGCTGACATCTGCAATCCAACATCTCGGTTTTGCCCATGGCAGAGAGATGCATGCTTACTCCACAGAACCTCTAACCCCCCCCCCCCAACGTATCGTACCCCTAGGTATGATTCCGAAGTGAAATCTTTTTGGCTTCCTAAGGGGGGTATAATAGGGCCATAAAGCAACGGATACAGAGCCCACATAGGCCCCCGTTTCACAGGCATATGGTCTTCACCACAAACTTCAATTCAATGTTTGACCTGCTGCTTTGCAGTACCCCTCAAGCGTGGGCCGAATGTTGCCTTGAGCTCACCGCAATCAGCGGTTATCAAATGTTTCTTGGCCTGCTTGGATAGGCCTACAAAACTACACCCATTGGGTCGGTTAGGCAGGCATCCCAGAGTTGCAAAAAGCGACGACTCCACGGCAGGCCAACCGGGACCTGGGCTCAAACCCATATTCTGCGGCGTGTGTGTGCAGTGCCTTTCCGGTTTGCTGCTTGGCTGTCACCACCTTTTTCCCAACCGCCCGCTCCCGTTTCCCAATTTACCTCCCCGGGGTTCGAACTGTCTGTCGGTTCATATCTCGAAGGGCCGAAGCCCGGAGGCAGGGCCGGCCCCATCGCCTCCACGGGAGGCTCCGCCGGACGTGGCCTTCAACCCTGAGAGCACTGTGACGCGTGTGCTCAGTGCATTTCAGGTATGCTCCTCCCTTATGGTGTGTTTGCTGTTGCTCGTGGGGGAGGGTCGAAATGTTTGTACAAAAACAAAGTGGCCGTCGGGAGGGAGTTTTCTATGGACCGTGTCTCCAAACCCACCAACTATGAGTCCCCCAGGTTTCGAACCTACCCCCAGGGAACTCAGGGCTGGGTGGCTGTCCACTATAGTGCCACGACGATGTGCCCATTTTCCATGCCTTTGTCCTCATACCTTCCGGTTGTCCAATTTCGGTGTCTGGGACGTTAGGGGATCATCCTTGGGGCTCCCCCCGTCTGGGGGACTGACGTTGGGTGTTGTGCCACTGTGCTGCTGTGCTATCTCTGTATGTCTGGAGAGAGGGGCATGGGGGCGGTAGGGGACGACTCCTGTATGTTTCTGTATTCTGGACCACCGACTTCTGTAGAAAAGTCAGACTCAGATCCCATCGTGGAGGATGGGGCTTGCATCACATCACTCTTGGTACTTGTGGATCGCGCCCAAGTGAAGCGCGGGAGAGGGAAGCTTGGGTCAGATTGGGCCTCCCCCCTTTCCCCATCTAAGGGGGGGGGGGGGGGTTGTGCGCCTCTTTTTGCGGTGCTTTCTGGTGTCACTGACATCAGTACTGTGATGGGTTCCCTCTGTCCATCCATACGGCTTGCTGTCATCAGAGCTCCAAGTGTCACACTGGAGTAAGCCTGTTGCTGTGGCTTCTTGGGATGCTCCCTCTTCTGGCTCACTCATTTCAACCAAGCCCAGCGACAGCCATATGGCTCCCAGGTGGTCGTTTGGTGAGCTGTCCGTGCTGTCCTCCCCCCCAAGCACTGTGGTTTCCTGAACCGCATATATATTTTCCGGGGGGGGGGGGGGGTCGCTGCTGAGCGCAGTGCTGGTTCATGGGTGTCTTCAGTTTGTTGAGAAAAGGCTGTGCATGGCACTGCCCACAGTGTGCTCAGACAGATTCCTTCAACTGCCAGTCTGTGTGCTGTATCATTTCCCCCTAACCCCGCGTGCCCCGGCACATAGATCCACTTCAACATTGTGCCTGGTCGTTCCATTTCCAGTAACAGTTCTTCCCAAATTGGGATATTGCTAATCATCCCCCCCCGTGCCGATCCACGACATCCGATATGATGATCTTTCCTGTTTGCTGTCCTCTTGTGAGCAGATTCCAATCCCCCCTGCCCTGTATCCGCTTCCCTTCCATAGTGGTTTGGACGATCCATCCACATATACCAACCTCCACCCATCCTCTGCCGCCGCCACAACCTGCAGGCTTGCAACCGCGGCTGATTGTTTTTTTTTTTTGCCTTTTTAGAGGGAGATTTCTGGCAGTGAACCGTGACCGCTGGTTCTGTGTCCTGTCTTACCTCTTGCCTCACGTTGTGTCTCCTAGAGCCCTCCATGGGGGGTGGGGCTTGCCACAGTCCCCTGGGGTGCTTTAGACTGTCATGGATGGAGAGTCTCAATCGCTCAATCCCGTCCCGCCATTTGGTTTGCCCCCCCCACCCCCACCCATGTACAGAGGTCCATTTTGCAAGTATACCAGCCCATATCGTCAGGAATTTTTGAAGTGTTGCTGACCCCCCTTCCTTGGCGTGCCACCGTAATGCCCAGTGGGCCTCTCGTGCCACCTAAAGGAGTTGGCCAAGCGGCGCCGTGAGTGAATGGAACTCACGGCCAGGTTGGGCCATGTTTTTCACATTCAGAGGGCCTATGCTGTGATCACCCGGGTCGTCTACTGACCCCAGGGACTTGGTGGGGCCCTAGGATTTTTTTCAGAAGTCAAAAATCACAGGGTAAAATTTGCATTCCAAGAGAGCATGCCTTATAGTTTCTTTTTTTTCCACGGAGGGGGCAGTCGGTGGTGCCTGTGAGTGTGTAAAATGCGATCATGTACCATGAATTTATGCCACAGCGCCCGCTGTACAAATTCCTTGGTTGTCGGGTGGAATTTTTGCTCGGACGCACTCGTCCCAAACCCAGTTGGGCTGCTATTCTGGTGTGTCCGGGTCCGGGCTGACAAACCGTAGGGAAAATCCGTTTCCCCAACACAAGGCCCATGTGTCTGGCAGGCCAAAGATTTCCTGCAACTTAGCCATGTTTAGGGTTCAGTGTGCCGCGCTGTAAATAGGCTTCCTAGTTGGTGGAAGCATACAGTGGTTTCGTGGGTGATGCTCTCCGTAGAATGCTCCCCATGTTGTGACTCCTTGACTTATGAGGGGGGAGCAGTAGTACGTGTGTCTGTGTTCATTTCGGCAGAAAACGTTGTGCCATATCGGCAGCTCACTTACGTTCACTGGTGGCTTGACAAGCAGTGCCTGTCTGCGTAACAATGAGAACGCTTTGGCTGCCCAAGCAATGAATGAGAGGGAGGCAGTTCTTACCATACCGAGTTGTATAAAGGGGAGGTGTTTGGGCTCAAGGGAATGACCAATTTTTCCACACCAAGACCTGAACTGTTCTCGTACTGGGGGCGGGAAGTGTTCCGGGTGCTTGATCATGTGGACAAAGGGGTAGGCTGCCTGGTGCCACAGGAATGCCTGGGGGGGGCAAGCTGTACCCCCCCCCACCCCTATCCTGTGGTTGGGACAGCATTGGGAAGGTTAGTCTCCTGTCAGATTCCCTGAGTGCAAGCTTGTAAACACGCGCCAGCTGTCATGTTACCGAGGGGGGGGGGGGGGGGGAGATGCTTTGGCAGTCCATGCCATGACTGGCAAAATCCAAATTTTTAGGAGTGCCCTTTCGACCAAGGTCAGTGACAGTGTAGAGGCGATGCGGGCTCTCTTGAAGGAATAGCCAAAGAGAAGGCCTGGTCTATTGTGAGACTCATGAATCCTTCTTACAGTTGCTATGGGGTAATCACGTTACCTAGACGGATCCCTAGTTATTTGATGAAGTGTCTCACCTCTATGCCTTCACACGCATAGCTGACCACCTGGCCTCTGGCTGTATGTTGGATACAATACCTGTAGTTTTGGGAGGTTGATGCGCAGTCCCGAGAATTCTGCAAATTCCCGTACTACACGGAATACCGTTGTTAATCTGGATGCCTCTCCCATACTGGGAAGAATACTATGAGGTCATCGGCATACATGAGCACGATAGCGCTCGGGCAGGCATGTTTTATAGGGTAAATTACTATCGGTGACACTAAAGAAAAAAGTGCCGGCAATAGTGGGTCCCCCTGCCCTGTCCCTGCCTCAGGGTGGTGCCTTATGTCAAGCGGGGGGGGGGGGGGTTACGATCAGTGGGTGGGTGTTCATGTTGCCCACTGAAGACGGCTCCCACCTTCAGCTTCGTGCCCTGCCTGAGGGCCCCAAATACAAGTATGATCCCAACGTAGAGATAATTCAATTTGTCAATCCACCTGAACCTCCTGTGACTGAGGAGCGTCCGGCCACGAAGCAAAGGAACATTGGCATTCGCTCCTGGTTTGAAGCAAACGCATAACTTCATTCACACAGGCCTTTTGCCATTATGGGTCCGTGGCGCATTGTCCTGCTTTGTTTATGAGGTGTTTCACCAAAGGGGGGGTACCCTAGGTACTTGATTTTCCTGGCTTTCCAAGGGTTGGTTGGTTGGTTGGTTGGCTGGCTGGTTGGTTGGTTGGTTGGTTGGTTGGTTGTACGACACGGCTGTGGCGGCCGGTGGCTCCCCCCCCCCAAGGGAGTCCTCCTGATGGACCTATGCCGCGGCAACGGTTTGGGCTGGCGCTCTCCACCCATGCCTCCCAACTGCCCCTCTCGCCTGCCCATTCGTACCCCACGTCCCCCTACTTCTGACCCCTCGCACCCGCAACTGCATCCACTGTGCCCCGTACCGTACCCGTCTCCACATCCCCCCGCTCCCTCACCATCACCGGACATGAACCTTTCGACTTCCCTTTCTGTCGGCACCGCCAACTCCTAGATCTCGTCGTACCCCGTCCCCTTGCTCATTCCTTCACAAGTCCTCCACGAACCGGCGCACCACTTGCGCCCACCGCGGAAAATCCACCGTGACCACATGCGGGGCCACATATTGTACCCAGGGGACGACGGCCCAATCGTGAGTTCTCGCCCCCGCTCTCCCTGGCAAGCTGGTGACCACCAGCAGGACTTCCCTGTCCGGGATCCTCCCGTGAACCCCTGCTGCACGTGTTGCCGTCCGCCACCGTTCCCGATGACAAGTGCACCGAAATCTCGACGTAGTCTCATCCTTATTTTTTTTTTACTGACTCCAGAAGTTCAAAGAGTACTCAAGACTGTGCTTGGGAAAGTGGGTGTCTCCAGCATATGATACATTGGATCCCCGCAACGCGGGGCACATGGCAAAGACCCAGAGTTCACATGTGTATACCAGGGGGCTCTCTGATGCGGTAGGCAAAGCCGCCACGCCATATGGCAAGCCTATAATGCGTAAGAGTTAAGGGGGGAGAAAAAACATGCTGGATCACTTGTGTGCCATTCCCCACAGGTCCTCAAGGGTGACAAGCTTTCGTCGCTCTGCAGGGGCCATGTCTGGTGGCGGGTGTTGGCCCAGGATGCCGGGCCTTGTGCGGCACTAGCATTTAGGCAGAGGCAACTGCACCCGGTGGGCGGCGCGCTTAGATGCCCAAAATTGGCTCATCACCGAAAAGAGCTCAACCCTTCAGTTATGCCGAAGGCAGTGCCGGTCTACGGAGGTGGTCCACACTCTAGCACGTCGCAGAAGGGAGTACCAGTGCCGTGATTGCCGCACCAGATCATCTAGCACGTCGCGGCATGAATCCAAGAGTGAGGCCCTGAGAGCGGCGTGCTAATGCACAAACCAAGGCTGGGCTAGATACTGCATTGACAAGGCTACCTGTTGTGCCCCTGGGTCTGCGGCAGTGGAACGGAGGCATTGGTCGAGATATTTCACCACCCATGACCTGGTGTGGTACGACTGCGGCCGGTCCCATGTGCGCACCGCTCTACGGTGGGATGCCTCTTGAGAGGCGCGGCCATCCTGCCGCGATGTTCTTTCCAAGGGCCCTGTATACCCTACTTGATTGCGGAGGACAGGGTCCGCCGGGTGGGGTTAGGTCGTACAGCTCTTTGGCGTAGCTTCGTGCACCATGCCGGCACCGCTGTGGACGGCGTGGGCGGCACCTATGGGCCGCGGGGGGGCATGGTGAGTTGGCTGCGCAGTTGCACTACGCCATGTAGGGCGGGGTATTAGTGCCATGCCACACGCTCCCTAAGGTCTACCCGCAGCGCTTGGGGGATGTGGTCCCATAGGGACTGTGGTATGCGAAGGCAGGAAACATGGTGTATGTTCAACGCCGACGCCCTATTCCACCATCCAGTTATCGTATCTTGCCACGGTCCCCACATGCTAAGCCACGTGTTGCGAAATGCGACTTTCCAACGCATGCAGTGTATGAGGCGTTTGTGGACAGTGGTAACCCTGATGGGGGGGACAGAGGGGACATTTGGGGGTGGTGTGGTCCAACGGCGCGCCCGTCCCATTCCATCGTACTTGGCCCCGGAGCCATTTAACCCAGTGCATGCGTTGGTCCCCGCGCATCGGCAGCAAGGATACCCAGTGCATACTGTCGAAAGTGACAACACGCCTCCACTGGAGGATCCATTTCCGCGCCGGAGTGGGGGTGGGCCCGCCGCATATCGCAATATCTTCGGGGCGCTGGGGATCGTAATCCAGCACAGGTAGGCGCGTGGCCATCTTGACGAGCAGGTCTACTTCCCCATTGCGCCGAGTTTGTTCGCGTTCCTACACGTGGCGGGCCTCTGCCTCAAGGCGGTGGCAGGCGATCCACTCCGCGGCGATGCGTTTGTCTTGCAGCTGGTCGCACACTTTGTGGCGGATGTCAGTGTCGGTACATTCGTGTGTGGGTAAGGGGTGAGCACATTTTGTGACGGCCATGTTGTGGATATATTGAGTGTTACCGTCGGATGCGATGGCTGCGCCAATGGCTGCTCCGTACACTTCAGCCTTGTCGGACTGCTTTGGGCCCGCCACCCGGGCGAGGATGCAAAGAGGCCCTTTTGTCACTATTGCGTACGCCGCGTGGTATTCCGAGCGGGCAATCTCAACTGTGTGAAGGCTGCCGTCGGAGTATAGGGACGTTCCGGTTGGCGGTTGCTGGTTTGAGAAGCACGGTATGCCCGCGATGGTGACAGGGCGGTATCCCGCGGGCACCGTGCCCGCCGAGGGGTCTTCGTGGCACCAGTGTGGGGCAATGTAGTGGCGCGTGTGGAGGGAATACCCCACCTGTTCTTTGCGGGCTGACGGGAGGACAGTGTCATCGGAGCTTTCGCTGTCGATGAGGTTGGGCCCCCCGGCCGGCCGCGGCGGAAGTGCTATGTGAAGTGCGGTGCGAGCACTCAGCTGGGTGAGAATAGCCATGCAGTTGCAGATAGGCACCACCCGGGAGGGTAGTTTTTTGCTGAGGCCGTAGCCAATGGATCCCGGACGTGAGCGTAACGCGTTCTGTACCATTGTGATGAAGTGTGCCTTGTGGGCCCAGAACAGTTGGTGCAACCGCATTCCGCACAAGCGGTGAGGGGAAGTGACATGGAGGACGTTGTACGATTTGTGAACGTCGACCTTATTGAGTTCCATGCCCTCCGCCATAAGCACGAACCACAAGCACATGGAGTCCATGGCTTTGAACATGGAGTCGTTGGGAGAAACAACGTGCGGTACGCCCACCGTGGGATCAGGACAGTGTTCAGCAGCTGCACGCGCTCGAAAGCCTTCAGTGGCATGTATTGGTATCGCGCCCGATCAGCTGCGGCCGTCCCCGCGAAGTCATCACGTGCCTTTTGTTCCCATGTCGGTTGTGCCAGAAGGTGACCAAGGTAATGGAAGATAGGCAGCTGCAGCGGCAATCACACATCACCCCGCGTGATGGCATCCCTGATCAACGACTCTCTTCGCGCCACACCCCGACGGGAGGGTGGGGCCCAACGGTACACTTGTGTCTTTGAACGGCTCGTCTTGAGGCCCAGTATGGCAGACAACCAACTGACGCGCTCCGGGACGCGTTGCATCTCATGTTGCTTCGGGGAGATGATGGTGATGTCGTCGACAGAGGCCAGCATGGTGCTGTTGATAAATTCCCTAGTAGGAGTCTGGTGGAAGGCCTCATACACCAGAACAAAAAGGGCTGGGGACACCCCTCCTTGATGCCACGGCGTAACGGAAAACGGACGTCTCCGTACACCCCCGTGATGTGTGCGTAGATGCCGGCCACCATGTTGTAGATGCGGGCGGAGGTTCGAATCAGCCGGAGTCCGTAGGTGAGGCACTCATGGGGCATGCCCGGGTAAGCGTTTGCGATGTCCAAGAGGCCTACCAGCGCTCCGTCCCCGTATTGGTGCAAAAGCACCGACATGAGGAGGGCTTGTTGCGATGTGGTATAGCCTCGCCTACATCGTGCTTGGGGGTCGGAGAGTACCGCGTCGATGGGCCCTCACAGGGTGTCCAATATGAGGGAGGCCAGAATGGAGTACATCCCCGCGGGTACGCTCATGGGCCGGTAACTGCGGGCCGCCTCAACGGGGCCAGACTTGTAGATCATGGCTATTCTGGCCTACAGCCAGTGGTGCAGCACGTCGCCGCTTTCCCACACATGGCGCACCGCTATGTAAAGGTCCCATTATAGTTCCCTAGGTAACCACAAGTACAGGTGTGGTGCCACGTAGTCCATGGCTGCCATCTTGTTGTTGGGTTGGCGCAGCGCTTCCGTGAAAGAATGCCGGGAGGGAGGATCAGGGCTTACTGGTCGTCTTGTTTTGAAGAATTGTGATAGAAGAGCCTTTGGCCTCTTCCGGTCTCCATGGTGGGTCTCCCGTAAAGTGCGGAAGATGTTTCGCGGCCGAGGTTGTGTCCGGTAGCGGGCTGGTCGTGCGGAAGGGGGTGATCAGCCACCACTTTAGGGCATTAAAGAATGGAGAGCGGCCGCATTCCACGCACTTTCGGAAGTGTCTCAGGTGTCGTTGGGCCTATTTCATATTATTGGTCGCCTTGTGATGTGCCCAAGCCTGTTGGGCCCTCTTGGAGGTAGGGTTGCTGTGCAAAGCGTCAGCCAGCTGTTGTTCGACCGCGTCCTGAACTGGCTATTGGCGGAGGTGTGCTTGTACAAAGTTGAACGTTGCGGCAATGATAGCGTCTGCCCTATCCAGCGGGTGCATGATGCGATCTTGGTTCGTCGAGTGCGCCTTGGACCATTGGGACATGTGGCGCGAAAACTTGCGGAATAACAAGGAGGGCCAGTGCAACACATTGCCAAGGACCGGCGGCGGCGCCGGCCGCGGTCCCAAGGGATTCATCACTGTGACTCTGACCGCTTTGTGGTCACCCGCATGGGGAAAGTCAATGGTGTCCACGGAGATGGGGGGGGGGGGATTGCCCATGCCATGGGAGAAAAAGGGATAGTGTCCAAGCGGGAGGTCTGGCAATGTGTGGCGAGATTTTGAGGGTCAGTGTTTGGCGCATGTGCCAAAATCGGGTCCAGCAAGGCCTCCGGATTCGAAGAGCGAGTGCCACCACCTGGTTGGCTAGGAAGGGCGTCCCCACACACAATCGTTAAAGTCTCCCATAAGGATGCCCTGGCAGGGCAATTGTGCAAGCGATTCATCCAGCTTTTCACGTTGGTCCCACGAAAATGGCCCGCGGATATTAGCGATGACGCCTGCTGTGTGGCAAGGGAGAGCGAATGTGATGGCACGGGCCTGGCTCCCCATGGAGGGCAGTTTGGAGACGCATCCGGATATGGAGTTGTGGATGAGGAATTGTGTGTCGGGGTTCTCGTCTCAATAGGTGATGGGGAGGTAGTTGCCATCCATAGCAGTCGTCCAAGCTGCATGATGAGATCCAGTGCGGAATCGAAACTCCTGTAGGGCAATAATTGCGGGCGGTTCACCCATAATCTCAGCCGGGTGCCCCCAGCGTCGCCGTGAGAGAAAAGGTCCCGCGACATTGAGTGTCAGGAAGGATAGGTTTGGCCGGGATGGGGGGCTGGGCCCTGGATTGGGGTGGACGTCGTTGGACAGACATATCAGCTGCTGTGCCACGTCCCAAAGGATCAGGCCTGGCAATCGGGGGCGCGCGAGTGTTTGACATAAGGGTGCGCTGAGTGCATGTGTCGTGCACGTGCGGAGGTGTCAAAATGGGCAGTCCCACATGGATGAATGTCAGCAATAGGATGTACTAGCAGGTTAGAGTAGTGCCACCTGTGTCGGCGGTGCAACACGTGCCGTCGGCGTAGTGGCGTGCCGCTACTACGCCCAATGTAGCACCATGATGGTAGTTGAACCACATGCATCCGTGGACACATAGAAGTGACGCGGCCGCTCCATAGCAACGCATACAAGAGGAACAGGTAAGGGAGGCAGTCGATCCATCGTGCTCTGCGAAAAACCCGTGCTGGCGATGGAGGCGTGCAGCGCCCAGATGATTGGCTCATTTATAATTGCATCGAGGCCGTTTCCTCCAGCGGCAGGATGGTGCGGTGGCCGTCAGCCTATGGTTCTCCGCCTGCATTGCCTCCTCAGCGCCCAAGGATTGGCCGATCTGGAATCACTAGTAGCTCGGGTCCACATTGGTGTCATTTGTTTCGAGCTGCTGTCGCCAGAGGGCTTCGGCTTAGTTGGGTGCGTCGCGGCCCGTCACTCTGGCTTCGCCCGGCAGCCAAGTCGAAAACCACACCATGAGCTAGAACTGCACCGGATGCGTGTTGGTAGCGAAAACGCGTTCATCACAGTGTACATGCTTCAAAAACGGGCGGCCGCCTGTCCAAAGGCGCATGGCTATTTCTGTGATTGGGACATCCGGTGAAACGGCAGATGAGGCGTTGGAAGCGCATATGCGGTACACCTTGAGGAAAGAACTGCGTCAGAAACCTACACGTGCGGTCTCGATTGGCAGGCTCGTTGACGTCAAGGGCTCCGTAACTTTCCGCGATTTGATCGCATACATTAGGTGGTGCATGGCTAGGCGCGGACATACCGCCTTCCCGTCGACGTACCACTTGTCCTGCACTGCAAAACCCGGTGGGCCACTGACTTCAAACAGTTGTAAAGGGATGTTAACCCTCGCTTTATTGTGGCTTGTAGGAGGCTGTCCACCGCGTGGCGTGTTGAATCCTCGGTAGTCTTCCCCGGGGCCGTGTTGTCCTGCTCCACCGGGAGTGGTGATATTGGGGGCGGTCGTGCCAGACCGTTAAGCGGGGTGCCCAGGTGTCTCAGAAAACCACAACCCTTGTTGGGGGTGAGGTAGGGATATGGACCCCTGAAACGAGTCGATCATACCTCCCCTGCCCCGGGTGAGCACCTGCACGGTGGAATCCCCAATGATCCCGCACTGCTGGACGGTCACATGGTCCATCAAGAACCTGGTCGTGGAGTTCGTTGTCAAAGACTTCGTGGAGTTCGTTGTCAAAGACTGAGCGTGTGGAGGAAGATGGAGACGGTCGTAAATGGGATTCTTCGGTGAGGCGATCAACATACCGTCGCATACCAGTTGGATCGTGGAGCAGCCCTAACATTTCACAACTATCGGCCATGAAAATGTCTCGATGTACTTGGGCATGCCGCTGCCGCTAGGCGAAGATGGTGTACTTGGAATGGCAAAGATCACTTGGGCTCTTGGGTGCTCGCCCCAATAGTGGGGATTCGGCCGCCGATTATGCTCCCGCAAGGCGATTTCGAATGCGCTTTCTTGAAACAATTGCTCCACAAGTGCACTCGTGCACATGGGAGTTCGCTTGCTCTTCTAGGGGGGTCCCAAAAACCAAAGGGAGATGCAGTTCTATTCGTAAATGGAGGTGTGTCCATTCTGAGTCCACGACGTCATGCAACACAATTTGCATAGGGATAGAGCGGTAAGGGGAGGCCGAGGAATCCCGCGCGGGTAGGTGTTCAGGGGCAACGTTTTCCGTGCAATACTCTGGGACGAAGTCCGTGGCTTCCCCCTCCGCATCTAGCCCATCCATGGGGGCGGGGGCCAATATTGGGTGGTGCCCTGTATGCACCGGTGGTGCACATCACCACGGGCACCACTTGAGCCGCGGGTCGTAGGCACATATTGTGCCTAGTTGGTGCTGTGGCTGGCACGGCAGTGGGTATAGCACTGTGTCATCATGGCACAGAGGGCAGTATTCAAGATCGTGTTGCGGGCAGTCAACCAGACGAAGTTCTCTTCTGGGCCGCCGAGGGAGGACATAGCTCCTTGCTTCCTCAGGGTCGTCCACAAAGGTTGTAGCGATGGGGACCGCAGTGAGGTCCGGGCGGCTACAGAAGGTGGAAGTTCCGCCGGCCGATAAAGCAGCTTTTTAGGCAACCATCCCCATTCTGAGTGGTCTGTTTTTGTGAGGCGTGGAGTCATGGATGCCTCTGCCATTATGGAGGGACGTTGTTGCCCGCCGAGACTTAGGTCACCGATGCTCAATGAGGGCACCATCACGGGATCTTCGGTATGGGCCTGGGGACGTGACGTTACAGTGATGGTTGCCAGACAGGGAGGCGGGTGGGCATTGCCCTGTTGGAGAACAGGGATTCGTGTTCCTGGGTTGATTGGCGACAGCCACTCTTGTGGGGGACTGTGGGGTGGTAGTGGGTGCAGAACCTGTTGCCTCTTATGGAGCGGAGAGACCAGCAGTGGTGATTCCAGCGGTGTATTCGTGAGCACTAGAGGGGCCATGGTTGGTACTGGGCCGAATGGCATCGCCACTCCCTGCGTTTCACTTGCTGTGTGCGCTACAGGGAAGGGGTGTTGATGCGCCGGCCGGTAGTCGGTGGCTGTGGGCGAGCCAGTCTCTGGGATGTGTACTTGCACCAGTGCGTCCAACCAGGGTTCCGCGTCTCACTCCTAATTGCCACATGTACTACAACGCGGCGAGTAGAAGTCCCTTATGCCAAAGTTGAGGCATTCGAGGTCTAAAACGCCTGTGGGAGATCGTGGCAGTGGGGACGCGTGGATCTCCGTGGTTCCTGATCGGAGACTGCCCGGGGTGTTGGGGGCGTATGCGCTATCATTGTTGGTTAGGTGGGAGGTTCTATTGTGCTCCCCCTCGGGGAGTGTGTTGCAGCTTAGGTGACACTGTTGTAGCAGGTGATGGTGCAGGGCCACAAGAGTGGAGACTTTGGTCTGAGTGGAGGCCGTGCTTCCCAGACAATGGGGGGTTGATGGTCGGTACCTGATTGGCTGAATGCCCCCGCCATAGGAACTTTCAGCCCTTAGTCCCAATGTGTTGCTCATCCGGTAATTAGGGCTGACCGTTGGCGCCTCGCACATGCAGTGCAAAACATATATGTACACATTGTTCTCACTTGGCTCGGTTGGTGGCTCTACTTGTACTCCTGTAACTGTGTTGTGATGGTCGCTCTGTGGTGACCATTTCGGATTGTGTGTGTCTATGTGCGCGTGTGCTATCTTTTGGTGGGTGTTGTGTCAATGGTTGAATCGTCGGTCTCGGGGCGTGATGGTGCCGAAAAATTCCCAGAAAATGTGTAATATCACCGATGGTGGTGTTGTCGTTCCATGGGTGTACCGGGCTGGGGAATCCAGGTAGTGCTGGCGCCGCGCCAGCGGTCTGCGGTCCCACATTGGCCTCCATGTCGCCATTGTGTACCACGTCATGGACCCACCCATTTGCTCGGGGAGGGGGGGGGGGGGCTACGCCTTATGGTGTGGGTGTGTGGCTGTGTATTTGCTCCCATAGTCCCATCTTGGTCCCCCATGAGCCACCTTTTGCTCCTTGTGTGTCGCCCGGGGTTGGCGGAGACGTTCCTCTCGCGTCTGCCCTTGCGGTCCTTGTTGCTCGCCCGAGGGGCGGGGAACGTCGAGGAACACCGATGCCCACTCCACACATGGCAAAACACGAGGAATACGATTGTATGCTGGACTTGAAGTGCTTTGAAGATGTGGGGCACTTTAGTGGCGGAAGATGCGAGACGAGAAGAGGGTTAATGCGCTGCCATGGAGGCGTTGGCCTGCCTGCGGCATAGAGCGTGCAACAAATTGGAGGGTGTGCACATGCATGCAATGTATGGTGCGATGTAACACAAGTTGCAAGTGTGATGTCATGGGTTGTGGCCGCAAAGGCCACCACAAGAATGCTGGCGAGCTCTTGAATAAGTACGGTTCTTCTTGATGAGGCGGTATGCGCCAGGTACCGATTAACCACGGGTGGTATCTTTGGCCAGGTGACACCTTGCAAACCCACATCATGGGAAACTAGCCCACTTAACGTCTCGCACGTCGCATGCCCCGGGGGCACGAGGGAGCAAGCAGTCCGCAGCGAAAGGACGATTGCTCGGCGGTCATTGGACACCACCCCCAGAATGGCAGGCCTGGTGAGCGGTACCTTGGCGTAGGGGGTGCTTGTGGCAAACGGACGATGCTTAGTTATTCACCTAGCGCGCGGTACGCCTCATCATGTGGCGCCTGCGGCCGGAATATGGAATGAGGATGGCGGCGGCGGCGGCGAGGTAGGGAACCCGTCCCACTGGTGATGGCCAGGGGCGTCTCAAGTCATGCTGCTCGCCAAAGCCGGGTAGATGTCCCGCTGGCCTTGGAGGCGGCACATCTGGTTTACTCCTATGACAACCAAAAGCATGACGAAAGAGACGATACAGTGCATTGCAGGTGTGCTCACTTTGGCGAGCGCATTGGTTGAGGCACCTCTGGGCATCATGGCCATTAAGATAGCGGACACAAGGGCGGTCCCTATCCCATTAGGGGGACCTTCGGGAGGCTGTCCATGCGAACACGCTCAACAGTATTGGTGAACAGTGGGAGCTACCTGATCACGGCAGCGCCTGCGCGGAGACTATCGTGGCCCGGGCGGAGAATGTCGCCGCGGCGGGGGCGAGCTACGCAAGCGTCCTTGTGCGCGGGGTGGCCGGAGGTATCGGCAGGACGGTGACGGCGAGTACCGGCGGCGGGGGGAGAGGCGCACACGCCGGACCGGGTCGTCCAAGGAGTATGGAGGGGGGGGGGGGGCGGGAGGTGGGAGATGAAAGGATGTGCTGTGTTGTCCTCCGTGTAGTGGGGGGCGGGACGGGGCGTGCTAGGGAGTGGTGGCAGGGAGAGTGTGCGGGTGGGGGCGATGGTGGCCGCGTGTTGGGCGGTGGGGGTTGGGGTTTGGTGCTCCGCTTGCGGATCCATTTGGTCGACGTCAATGGTCTCGTGGTCACTTCCGACTGCCCGCGTCGAGGGCGAGGCACCTGGGGGGGGGGGGGGCGCCACTGCTGGTGGCCTGGTTGCCAGCGTTGCGGGGCATTGGTTAGGTAGGGGTGCGGTGGCGTGCCGGCGCCGGCCGGGTGGCGGCGGGTGCGTGCGTAGCTGGTGCCGCAGGATCGTCCACATCAATTGGGTCGGGGAGCCCTGCAGGTACTTGCACAAATGGGTCGAGGGCTTGATCCGACGCTCACATTGAGACGTGTCTTGGCTAAGGCTGCCCAGATTGCTCGTGTAGTTCTGGGTGTTGTGCCGCGTATTGTGACCACACCCCAGGTGCGTCTGATGGGGCACGCGATGTCTGGGGTTCGGCGGGCGAGACATGCGCATTGACTTGTGGCGCCCGTTGGCGGAAGTCCTCGAACGTTTGCCCGTAGCAATCCACTTGCCCGTCAAGACCGGGTCCGTCCCCGGTACTCGCAAGAATCTCACACATTGCCTTAACGCCTCTGTTCAATGGCTGGCGATGGTTGCCCGCTTGCTTGTGTGCCGAGGAGAGGGAGGCCGCGGGGTGCGGCGTGGATGTGCAGGGTCATGGTGGTGTTTGGTGCGGTTGGGGGGGTGGGAGGGGTTAGGTGAGCGTTACTGGGCGTGACTGCGAGTGGTGGTATGGCTGCGGAGTGCCCGTGTGTGGGGTGGGTTGGTGCGTGTTTTGCGGGTGGTCTGCTGCGGAGGAGCGGGGCTCGAGGTGGCGTGGTTGCACTGCTTGGGGGTGGGGTAGTATGTGTGTGGGTGTGGTGTGGGATAGTGGTAGCGGGTTTGGTGTTGTTCGTAGTGATGTTGTTGCTCCGTCTGGGAGTGTTGTGGGTAGTCTACTTGTCGGTGGTGTGCCAGGTAGTGATCTTGTGCTTGGCTTTGGACGTGGTCGTGGTCCTAGTGAATGGTCTGGGAATGGGTGTGTTGATATGGTTGGTATGGATGTGGGAGAGTTGCGTGCGTGTAGGAGGCATGTGGATCATGTGACGACTAGTGGGGCTGAGATTGTGATGTGACGGGGTTGTGGCGTGAACGGAACCTGCGGTTGCTGGGGTGGCTGGTAGTATGCACGGTGTCGTTGTGGTTGTGAGTGTTGTGGTGCCTGTGGCGTGTAGTGATATTGTGGTTGTGAGGGTGGGGCTGGTTGTGTCCTGTACTAATATTTTTGGGAGTGCGGGAACTGTTGCTGATGTGGGGTCGTGTGTTGGTACGGTTATTGGGATTGGTACGGGTACTCATGGGGATGGCGGGGGAGGGGGCGGTGCACCTCCACTTTTTGTTTTTGGTGTGGCGGTGTTTTTTGTGTTTTTTTGTGTCGCCTGTGGGAGGAGGACGTGTCGGATGCGGAAAAGGACGAGGACCAGGGGTCGGAGGGGCGGTGTTTGCCGCCCACCGCGCGTCGCACAAAGACGTGCTCTCGTCCCGACATGCGTGCGAGGCGTTGGCCTACTGCTCCGGAGGGGATGCCAATGAGATCAGGGAAAGCAAAACCCGGGGTGGGGTGCAGCAGTGGGACGCGTTTGCGCCCCACTATCGGTTCGTGGCGTTGGCCTACTGCTTCGGAGGGGCTCCCACCATCACCGGGGACAGCAATACCCGGAGAAGCATGTGGGCTCTCTCCTTCATATGGGGTACCTCGGAGCCCTATAACCACAGAGCTGAAGCCGTTACCAGCCGAACTCACCAGCGGTGCACAAGACATTGCGGCAGCCTCCATGGGTGTGGACCGGTCGCCTTGCTTGCATATACGAACTGCTAGAGACAAAGCAGCGCCTGTAAGCGATGCACTCGGTGATGTTGCAGCCGTCAGCGGCACAAAATGCACCCCCTCCTCGAGTGGATAATTTGTAGCATATGAGCTCGCTCCTTCATATAGGGCATCCACGGTCCCTGCAGTTACTGCAAACGCAGTTGTGTCTTTGGTCGGCCTCCACGCTACCCATATGTGGGCTGGTGCCCACAGGGATGGCACCTAGTGGGGGGCGGAGGCCCGTAGCGGTTGCGGATGGCGGCCGACGTCAGCGCTGGAGAGTGCTCTCGGTGCCCGCTGCGACAACACATCGAAATTCGCCTAGTCAAACTGGTCTGTGGGCATGAACATCTCCGACATCTACCAGGAGGGACGGCGGGAGTCGACCTTGAGGTTGTGAGGCACGTGCTGCTGCTGGCCAGCGTCGACGCCATGACCCAAGGGCGACACGTACAGCTCCGGTATCTGCCTAGAGGGACGGGAAGAGTTGGTCTTGGGGCGTACTGATGCAAGTCAGTGACGGCGTCCGCACACGACGGCGACATGAGCTTCTCCGACATTGGCCTCGAGGGAAGGCTATGGGCCAACACACTGCAGGCTGTCGGCACGTGCTGCTGCAGGCCAGCGTCGGCATCCGCACCGCGACACGAACACGTCTGATTGACTAGCGGGCAGCGGGCATGGCCACAGTGCTGGGGGACAACTGGGTCTCGCAAGAAACGGTCGTACTGTCCGCATCGAATACGAGGGCAGTGGGGAAGGCCCAGTTCTCAGCAGGCCCTCCCACTCCCACCATTCGCGGCGGATGGGTCGGCGACGGGGGAGGCCCGGTGCTCAGCAGGGTTGCCAGTTGCAAAGGTTGTGGCGAAGGTGGCGGGGCCCGCGGCTGGACCACTCTGGCCCAATTCGTAATTGCTGCGGTACTAGGGGCGGAGGCATCAAAGACCAGGCCCGTCGGCATCTGCTTCACAGAGTCGATGGTGGTCAGACAGCTGTAGTCACCAGGGTACTCACCAGTCAGGTAGTCAAGCGTGGAGGCATCGGGGGATGGGCAGGACCACTTGTTGCGCTCGGGTCCGTACCAAGCAGTCAAGTTGTCAGAGACATTGCCAGAGGCGGCAAACGTCGCCCAAGGGTAAGGAGCGAACTGGCCCATCAGAGCAAGGGAGAGATCGTTGGTGCCCAATGGATCAGTAGCAACGTGGGCAACCCAGTTCTCAACTGGACCCTCACCGGTCACGATGACTTGGGCAAAGTAGCCTAGCATGGAGAACACGGCCAAACGGTCGTTCTTGATCTCCTTGACCTTGAACTCGGCGAAAGTGTCAGGATCGTAAGTGAAAACCAGAGCGACGAAGGCTTCACCCGTCGAGCAAATCAAGACCCTCACTGGAGGGGCCAGCCTGGTTGGCACGGTAGGCCTCAACGGCACCCATCAACAACACCTGGCATGCCAAGATGGCAGGGATGGATTTGGCATGGATCAGGGAAGGGTTGCCAAAGTAGTTTAGACCACCCTCCTGGGAGATCTGAGCATCTGCCTGGAACCCGACAGGCTCGTCGAACTGGACACCGGAGAACTTGGCCAGGATCCCAGGGGTCAAGCAGCCCAAGGTTGCAAACATAGCCCAACGAGCATGGATAAACTCAGCCTCACGATACCGCTCACGGGTGGTTGGGTCAGCACCCAAATCAGCGGTGTCCCAACCGTAGTAGGCAGGGTACTCACTAGTTAGGTAGGCAGGAGTGGAGAGCTCAGAAAATGGGCCCAACCACTTGTTGCGGTCAGGGCCGCAACAGGCGGACAACTCGGCAGCCTTGCGGCCATGGGCGGTGAACATGGCCACAGGGGATGGAGCGAATTGCGTGACGTAGGCGGAGGTCAGCATCGAGGCTAGGACTAGGACCGGGGTTGGGTCTGGGGCTGCGGCTGGGGCTGGGGCCGGCACTGGAGCTGGGACTAGGGCTACCGGCAGGGACATGTTGTCCAGCTCGAAGGTGTGGTTCATCATGTCGTTTATTGCGGCGATCATGTCGAGGTCGCCGGCTGAACCCAGACTTACTGCATGTCCTTCTGGGGGCGTGGCCGCTGCGAAGGACTTACTGCCGGGGTGTCGGGTGACAGGTCATGATTGCTATCGAAAAAAAAGACACTCAGATCCCGGAACTTTCCCGTACTAGTTGGGAAGGGCGGGAACCCGGTATCCTCCGACCCAACTGCTTCCAAGTAGATCTTCTCCTGATACAAGTACACTCGCGGACTGAGCGGCGAGCCCTGGAACACTCCGATCTTAAACCTCCACGCCCGTGACACCCCTGCTGCCGTGATGGAGATCACCCGCACTGGCTGCAAGTACCTTTGGTACCACCTCGCCGCGTGGGTTGCACCCCTTCGCGTCTAACGAGGTACGCCACCCCTGATAGGTCCACCATGCCATAGGCATTAGACCTGTCCCGTTTATACAACGTCGCCCGGCCGGTGGTCTCCTGGGCCTAGTCCAGGATCATCGCCATGAGGTGAGTTGCCTCTCCTACTGAGTGTCCCGCCTGGTACGCCCACTGTGACGACATGACCCAGGAATCCATTTCCCGCAAGATCAGCGCCGCGATGATCTTGGCCACCTCCTCCTCCAGCTCTATAGGTCGCGTGTCCTCCTCTGTGTACACCTTGGGCCACTTGCGCAGAGGAAGGTGCACCACGAACCGCAAGACCATCTCAATGTCCAGGTTGCTCCCCGATGCTGCTATGACATCCCGCATAACCACCAAGGACAGGGCCCGTAGTTTCTTCATGGCCGCTGCCAGCACGTCGGACTTCCCCGGGGCCGACGGCTTGCGGCCCCGCAACACTTGCTGCATTTCTCCCAAGGTGTAGTCCAACCCGGAGGGGCCCGCTCCCTCGTGCGGGAAGAACCCTGCCGGCCGGCCCTGCTTGGCTTCCATCTGCCGCGGTAGCTCCTGTAGTAGGTCGACCCCTGTACATTCACGGCCCCGCCCATCACGAAGCGCCGAAATCGGCGCGAACTAGCCATGCTTCCTCAACCGGATACGCCTCCGGGCATTCTCCAAGTCCACGGACCAAGAGGCCTAATCTGCCTCTCGATCAAACCCCTGACGGGCGGCCCATCGGCGCTTGCGTGCCATAAGGGTGGTCCACACGTCTTTGTGCAATTGGATGTCCGTTGTCCCAAGCGGAGGGCCTACCGCTTCACATAGGATCAGCAATGCCCGTTCAACCCAGTCTTGGAGGGTGAGGTCTGCATGAGGTTCCCACATAGAGGACCATGTCTCATGGTCCCGAGCAAAACGTTCCCATTGATGCTTTGGCACTTGCTGGTGGGCCGGTGGGAAGAACCCCCAGCCGTGCCGGGCGCCCCCCCCCCCCCCCCCGGGGACATCTCTACCACCACCAATCGGTGGTCGGTGCGCCCCGGCATACACCCCACCAGTCGGCACTCCCTCACGGGCATGCCCTCCGGAACCAATACAAAGTCAGTTATCGAGTGTTGCCCCGCGTGAGCACTTGCCCCACGCCATGCCCACGCCCATGAGGCGGCTGAACCCGATACCCCCACTCTTTGACCGGCCGGCTGAGCTGGGGTCTCGCAGGGCGTCTTTGTTAAAATATCCCATGACCACCACCGGCAGCGCGGAAGATGCGACAATGTCAGTCCATCTGCGGTATACCGCACGGCCCGCCGCACCTGGCCGGGCATACACCAGCACCAGCTTCAAGCGATCCACTTCCCCTGATTGCACCACCACCACTAACTCAGTATCTGTGGCCCCCTCGGGGCGCAAGATAAGTTCCGCCTCCTCCGGCACCAGCACAGGGGGAACGATAAGTGGGGGTGGTGGTACCTGAAGTGGGGGGGGGGGGGGGTTACAAAGGCTCACAATGCCAGTAAGTGCGATATCAAATGTAACAATGCAGTCAGGGCAATGTGTATACTTCCAGCTTTTTTGAAGCAGTTGGCGCCTGTTACTGCTGGCCAGGCATTCATCATAGTTCCAGCCACAGCTGCATTGATTTGCATCCTTGGGCCATAGCCCCAGAGAGCCCCCAGAGAGGTACAAGCCCAGCTCAGAAGGCGGAAATGGAACTGAGGTTTCATTGAGGGCACAGTTGATAGGGGCACCCGGTAAAAAGAATTGGTGTGACAGCTTTATTCCCAGTGTTCCTTTTTGGAAAATTGCACCAAATGCGCGGAGCAAACCTTCGCCCAATCACGTAAGGGGGTAGGGGATGGGGGGGGGGGGGTCTGAGGGGGGGGGGGGGGTCGGAATCCCCCCCAGCCCACTCCCCTACTGGGGCTGAGTTGTTAAGTGGAACTCGGACCTCAGGTGGTGCACAGCATAGAGTAGGTAGAACAAGATGTCACACACCCAAGGTGTGCAGGCCTCAAGGCCATATACCGAAATTGCCATTCCTTGCTGGACTCTGATGCATCACACTGCAGGGTGCTTTGCCACACCACATGAGAGCCCGCAAAATATAGCCCAAGATCAGGAGCTGTGGAGTGAACAGTGACTGGGAATCTGTCCGCTCTTTTTCTGGTAGACCTCCCCTTGTGTGCGTTTTTTGTAAGACTACCCTGGACATGCAGAGCGAGCTGGACGGGGGGATGCTGAAGAGCAACTCATGTTGTGTGTGCCAGGTGCAAACGGGACGGTTGTTGGCTTGTTGCTCTGGCTTGCAGATGCTGCATGGCTCCATAAAATGTATCACATCCTCCGATGCAGAGGAAAACTCTTGGTACCCAGTCCTGGACAGCAATCTGTGTCCACCTCTGGGACCAATGAAACATGTGTATAATACAACTTCAGCAGGAGCAAGAAGCAAAACAACAAGAGGATTTTTGACATGTGTATATTACAACTGCGGCAACAGCAGAGAGCAAATGAACCACACTCTCCTTGCTCTGTGCCTCCCCGCTATCAGGTGGGGGCTCTGCAACAAAGCACAGCTCTCTCCTTCCAGACTCCAGGTACCCAATAAATCGCATGGAGAAAGGCTGAGCACCACAAAACAACAACATCCACCATGGCTGCGGCGCAGGATGCGCAGAACATCACAGCATCTTCGCTGGCACCTGACCTTCGTGGTTACTATGTACTTGGCAGAACCCCTGTGACACAACGCCTCAGTAATTCCCTTCTTCACTAGTTTGGTGGTTGCTGGGCAAAGAGCATTTTGCAGGTATGAGAACAGTTTCGACTGATGAAACACCTGATTGTGGAGTAGCAGCCGTTGTGCAAGTGCAAGAACAGCGTGGGTGGTGATAAATGCTCAGAAAAAGAGACCAGCTGATACCCGTGCAATGATGCACTCATTCAATTTTTTTCTGAGGGTTGAATTTTTTTACGAATTTGAGATGTTGGATGAAATGACAAACTGCGAGGGGGTGGGGCAAGGACAAGACAAAACAAGACAAGACAATACAGGCCAGCACAGGGCAGCCACTGGGCACAGGATACTCTATTCATGGGGGCATTTGGACATCCCAGAAATGCTGCGTTTCAATGGTTGGTTGGGTGAGCATTCATGTGGCATTCCATCATATTGTGTAACAAAGTGGGGCACAGCATTGAGCATTCAGCCACGGGGTGGGGGTACTTAGTACAATGGGCTCACATCCATGCCCTGGCTGTGGGGTGCCATGGCGTTGGCTGAAAGAGAGCACGCTGCTTTGTAGTGTGTGCTCCTGTAATGATAGGCCATTTCGGATGGCGGCCGGGCCTTGGAAGGCCGACCACACATTGCTGCCCCCGCATTGCCCCCGCATTGCGCAAGCATAAGATTTGTGTGAGCAGGCGACCCTACCTGACCGCTTCTGTTTGGAACGCAGATTTTGTGGAGGAGACTGTAAGCTGACGGGTGCCCATGCCTCCTCAGTTCCTGCACAAAAGACCAAATGAATTCAGTATTTGGGCTCTCTGCTCTGGATGTATTTCACACTGTGATGGCTTCCTCCAACCTTCGCCTCACGGAGGGTGAACCTGCCTGGCCAGAGCTGCTCGACACAGACCCCAGCAATTCAGCCACAAAGGAAGGGCTCAGCACTGCAGCTCTGGCCGATCTTTGTACTCCTTGAGACACTCAGGATTGCTGATCGCCTCCAAGTTGTTGACCACCCGGCCATTGACAATATCGCGCACAGCAATCTCAGTGATCTTCCCGCTGGCGGTGCGAGGGATGTCGGTGACCCCCAAGATCTTGGCCGGGACGTGGTTTGGTGAGGCCAGGCGCCGCAGCTCCCGCCGCACCCTTCCCTCCAGAGCCTCGCCCATCTTGTGAGGCGGGCGCATCCTCACGAACAGCACGATGCGCTCGTCCCCGTCTATCTGCTGGCCCACAGCAATGCTCTCCATGATCTCCTCGATGGTGTCGACCACACGGTAGATCTCGGCCGTACCAATCCTGACCCCCTTGGGGTTCAAGATGGCGTCCGACCGGCCATGAATCACGAGTCCCCCGTCCGGTGTGGCTTCAGCGTAGTCGCCGTGCACCCAGGTATTGGGCCATTTGGCAAAGTATGCCCTGTGGTACTTCACCCCATCCGGGTCATTCCAGAACTTGACGGGCTGGACGGGAAACGGCCGCGTGCACACCAGCTCCCCCTTCTCCCCCGTGACACTTTCTCCCTTGCTGTTGAAGACCTCGACGGCCATCCCCAGTCCCTTGCACTGCAGCTCCCCTCTGCGCACGGGCATCGTCGGGTTCCCAAGTGCAAAGCAGGACACAATGTCCGTCCCCCCCGAAATGGACGCCAACTGCACGTTTGGGTGGACGTGCATGTAGACCCAGTCATACTGCGACTCTGCCAGGACACTGCCAGTGGAGAGAATGGCTCGTAAGTGCTCCAGATTGTGGGTCTTCACTGGCTCCAAATGGGCTTTTTCTGCCGCTGCTAAATATTTTGCAGACGTACCAAAAATGTGCACCTGCTCCTGCTCCAGCAGGTCAAAGAACTGGGTTGGTGTTGGATGCATGGCGGCCCCGTCATACAAAAGCACAGTGCTGTTACACGCAAGGCTGCTGACCATCCAGTTCCACATCATCCATCCGCAAGTGGTGTGATAGAAAATTGTGTCGGTCTGCTGCAGATTTGTATGCAATAGTAGTTCCTTCATGTGCTGCAGCAAGACTCCTCCAGCACCATGTGTGATGCATTTTGGCGTTCCTGTGGTGCCAGAACTGAACATGATGTACACCGGGTGGTTGAATGCAGTGGAAACAAACTCCAGGGCGGGAGTTCCTCTGTCGAGGAAATCATCCCACAAAATGTGTTTGGGGATGGAGGCCAAATTGGGATTGCTGTTCGATTTGGCAATGACCACAATGTGGGAAAGCTGGTCACCAAGTCTGCCAGCCACGGCAGCAATCTTGTGACACACATCCAGCCTCTTGCCGTTGTAGTAATATTCGTCGACTGTGATTAACACCTTGGGCAGAACTTGTCCAAATCGATCCAGGATGCCCTGGGGACCGAAATCAGGTGAACAGGACGACCAGATCGCACCAACACTTGTCGTGGCCAGCATGCCTATCACTGCCTCTGCACCGTTTGTCACACAACCTGCAACACGGTCCCCTTTTTGCACGCCGCACGCCTTCAACGAGGAAGCCAGCCTCGCCACTGCTGTCCTGAGCTCGGCATAAGTCACATCTGCCACCACTCCATACTCTGCTCTTGCCTTCAGCGCAACCTTCTGTTCATCTGCACTGCCTCTGAGCAGGTTCTCAGCAAAATTGAGCTCGGCCCCAACAAACCATTTTGCTCTCTCAATCGACTCCCCATGCTGGAGAATGCTCTGAGGCTTCTGCCGGAACTTGATTCCAGAGTAGTCTACAATTGATGGCCAGAACTGCTCAGGGTGATCCACAGACCACCTGTGAAGCTCAGCATACGTTGTGGCACCCTTGGTGTGGCTCTGCATCTGTTTCATATAGCGAGCCATGTGGCTATTGGACAGAACCTCCGCAGAGGGCTGCCAGAGCACTGCTCGCGGAAACAGGAGCTTGCAGTGGTGCATGGTGTCCTGCACAGCAAAAAGGTGAAAAATGTAAGTCGTGTACAAAAAAACCGTCTAGTCGTGTAAATTTTTTTTTGCTGTAAATGCGTGTAATTTTTTTTTTGCTGTAAGTCGTGTGAATTATAAAAAAAAAATTGAATTTTTTATTTTTGCGGTAAGGGAGTGTAATTTTTTTATTTTTGCGGTAAGTCGTGTAAATTATAAAAAAAATTGAAAAATTGAAAGAAATGCAACCTTTGCAATACATGCGCAGGCCCTGATAGGTCCCCATAGGCCCCCATAGGTCCCCATAGGTCCCCATGGGTCTCCATAGGCCCCCATAGGCCCCCATAGATCCCCATAGGTCCCCATAGGTCCCCACAGGTCCCCATAGGTCCCCATAGGCCCCCATAGGCCCATAGGGCGCTTCAACGGCCCGCACAGCACGATCAGCACCTCGTTTGCACAAGCAGAGCACAAGAAAACTGCACAGGACTTGGCAGGAAAACTGCCAAAACATTGGAGACGCAAACAAAAGTTGAGACGAGGCACAACTAGTGAAGAGGGGAGAGGAACGACCATTTTTGAGCTGCCGAGGCTGGAAAACTACATAAGCAGGTTGTGCCCCAGGACCTTGGGGAGCCCCCCCCCCCCGCCCCCCCAACACCCAAATAGGGTGAAAAACACATAAAGAGGGGCCAAAACATGCTTCACATAGGATATTTGATCATTTTGGATTGTCAGAGTATCAAAAAAATCAGTTTTGGAAATTTCCATTTTTGAGCTGCCGAGGCTGGTAAACTACATAAGCAGGTTGTGCCCTAGACCCCTTGGAAGCCCCCCCCCCCCCAACACCCATAGGTCCCCATAGGCCCCCATAGGCCCCCATAGGCCCATAGGGCGCTTCAACGGCCCGCACAGCACAATCAGCACCTCGAAGAGGGGAGAGGAACGACCATTTTTGAGCTGCCGAGGCTCGAAAACTACATAAGCAGGTTGTGCCCCAGGACCTTGGGGAGCCCCCCCCCCCGCCCCCCACACACCCAAATAGGGTGAAAAACACATAAAGAGGGGCTAAAACATGCTTTATATAGGATATTTGATCATTTTGGATTGCCAGAGTATCAAAAAGATCAGTTTCGGAAATTTCCATGTTTGAGCTCCCGAGGCTGGAAAACTGCATAAGCAGGTTGTGCCCCGGCCCCCTTGAAAGCCCCCCCCCCCCCCCCAACACCCAAATAAGGTGAAAAACACATAAAGAGGGGCCAAAACATGCTTCACATAGGATATTTGATGATTTTGGATTGTCTGAATATCAAAAAGATCAGTTTTGGAAATTTCCATTTTTGAGCTCCCGAGGCTGGAAAACTACATAAGCAGGTTGTGCCCCGGCGCCCTTGGGAGCCCCCCCCCCCCCCCAACACCCAAATAGGGTGAAAAACACATAAAGAGGGGCCAAAACATGCTTCACATAGTATATTTGATCATTTTGGGTTGTCAGAGTATCAAAAAAATCAGTTTTGGAAATTTCCATTTTTGAGCTGCCGAGGCTGGAAAGCAGGTTGTGCCCTAGACCCCTTGGGAGCCCCCCCCCCCCCCCCCCCACACCCAAATAGGGTGAAAACCCCATAAAGAGGGGCTAAAACATGCTTTATATAGGATATTTGATCATTTTGGATTGCCAGAGTATCAAAAAGATCAGTTTCGGAAATTTCCATGTTTGAGCTCCCGAGGCTGGAAAACTGCATCAGCAGGTTGTGCCCCGGCCCCCCTGGGAGCCCCCCCCCCCCCCCCCAAAACACCCAAATAGGGTGAAAAACACGTAAAGAGGGGCCAAAACATGCTTCACATAGGATATTTGATCATTTTGGATTGTCTGAATATCAAAAAGATCAGTTTCGGAAATTTCCATTTTTGAGCTCCCGAGGCTGGTGAACTACATAAGCAGGTTGTGCCCCGGCCCCCTTGGGAGCCCCCCCCCCCCCCCCCCAACACCCAAATAGGGTGAAAAACGCATAAAGAGGGGCCAAAACATGCTTCACATAGTATATTTGATCATTTTGGGTTGTCAGAGTATCAAAAAAATCAGTTTTGGAAATTTCCATTTTTAAGCTGCCGAGGCTGGAAAGCAGGTTGTGCCCTAGACCCCTTGGGAGCCCCCCCCCCCCCCCCCACAACACCCAAATAGGGTGAAAAACACATAAAGAGGGGCTAAAACATGCTTTACATAGCATATTTCATCATCGTGAGCGGTCACAATATCAAAAATTTTTTTTGCAAAATTTTCCATTTTTGACCTGTACAGGGTGGAAAACTGCTTGCAGTTTGTGCACGCACCAAATGCCATTGAACCACCTACAAACAGCAATTTCGAAGCTTTTGGGGGGCCCATGGCACGGGCTACATAGGCCTAGCGGCCACTACGTGGCCACAGGTGGGCACATCGCCTACATGCATGCATTTTCAGTAAAATTGGTAATTGCTTCTTTGCGGTAAGGTCGTGTAATTTTTTTATTTTTGCGGTAAACGCGAGTACGAAAAAATCTTCCAGTCGTGTAATTTTTTTATTTTTGCAGTAAGTCGTGTAATTTTTTTTTCGCTGTAAATGCGCGCAACAAAAAAGCCGTCATGTCGTGTAATTTTTTTTTTGCTGTAAGTCGTGTAAGCCCATACAAACACCCAGATGTAGACCTTTGCGCATGTAGATATACCCAGACCTTTGATCGCAGTGCCTGTGCACATCAAATATCTTTTTCTACAGCAGAAGGCACCAAAAGAAAAAATTACACTTTTCCTGATCCTGCACTTCTCCCTTTTTATTTGTATTGGTTGGTGCAGGTCAAGGTGGACCAAAATGTGTGCCCCCCAGGAGTGCACCGGTACCTTTGCAGCAATGTGCTCCCTCATTAAAAAAAAGAAAAACCCAGGAAATTGGCTGACGAAACACTCAATCATTTTCAAGCAGTCACTGACGGTGGTTGGGCGGTGGCCGACGGTGGTTGGAGTGTAAGAGGGTGACCGAAGGTTCTCCTTAGCACCCAAAAAAAAGACAAGGTGATGAAGGAACCCCCTGTTTCGCAGGCACTAAGGTCCTAGCTTTCATCCTCAGCAAGTTTCCACAGAGGCTTGTTTGGTGGGGCCATTTGGAAGGGCACCAATTCGGAAGCTGTGTCAGATATTGTGTGTCGTACAAGTAGTGGAGTGCATGCAGTTTGCGCATGTTTCCCCAAAGTACTCGTGAAGGCATGGGGCAAATTTCAGCTCACAGTGCCCACGAAGTTGCGCTGCTAAAGTTTGACTGTCTTGTGTCTTGTTGTTCTGTACCATCCAGAACGCCAAAGGGGCATGCAACACAGACAATGTAAGAAGCGTTTTGTGCATCACGATGGCGAGCGTAACACGCAGCGCTGCCACCCCTGCGCAGAGAATGCCACCGGCAGTGTCTCCAAGGTGTCGAACCCGAGACCTCCAAGAACTTGATGTGATGTGATGTGATGTGATGTGATGTGATGTGATGTGATGTGATGTGATGTGATGTGATGTGATGTGATGTGATGTGATGTGATGTGATGTGATGTGATGTGATGTGATGTGATGTGATGTGATGTGATGTGATGTGATGTGATGTGATGTGATGTGATGTGATGTGATGTGATGTGACGTGACGTGACGTGACGTGACGTGACGTGACGTGACGTGACGTGACGTGATGTGATGTGAGGTGATGTGATGTGATGTGATGTGATGTGATGTGATGTGATGTGATGTGATGTGATGTGATGTGATGGGATGCGATGTGATGTGATGTGATGTGATGTGATGCGATGCGATGTGATGCGATGCGATGCAATGCAATGTGATGTGATGTGATGTGATGTGATGTGGTGCAACGGTGATGTGATGTGATGTGATGTGATGTGATGTGATGTGATGTGATGTGATGTGATGTGATGTGATGTGATGTGATGTGATGTGATGTGATGTGATGTGATGTGATGTGATGTGATGTGATGTGATGTGATGTCATGCGATGTGATGTGATGTGATGTGATGTGATGTGATGTGATGTGATGTGATGTGATGTGATGTGATGTGATGTGATGTGATGTGATGTGATGTGATGTGATGTGATGTGATGTGATGTGATGTGATGTGATGTGATGTGATGTGATGTGATGTGATGTGATGTGATGTGATGTGATGCGATGTGATGTGATGTGGTGTGATGAGATGAGATGTGATGTGATGTGATGTGCCGAAGGCGCTATTACCAAAAGGCAATGGCCGGGATGTCTACCCACGGGTACAGGTAAACGGGAGGGCTGTGTGCCAAAGCGCGCGTGCCGTGTGTAAGTGACAGGTTATCGGCGGAAAGAGGGGAGTTAGGGAAACCAGGATGTCAACCGCCAGGCGAATGCTGTCATCCCAGAAAATCCCGCTGCACTCCCTCTCTCTCCGCCTGCTGGTGTAGGCGCAGATCCTGCAACACCCACGCCATCGTTCTGCTGGGGCCCAGGCGGGCTCTCAGCAGCGTGGCTCGCGCCTTGGCGTGGGCGCACCAGACTCTGAAGACTCCTCGATGACGTTACGTATGAACTCAGTCCCCAGCGTGTGGGGCCCACAACACTCCATGTGGGCTCGCTGCATGGAGGGGGTATGCAAGGCCGCCGCCCACTGTACCATTACAGCCTCCTCCCACAGCTGGTGGCGCACCGATACAGCCCGTTTCCCCACCTTTTGATCGAGCCACTCCGCTAGCCGCTGGCGAGCCGGCCCCCATTCATGGGATTGGGCCGAGCAGGCCCAAAGGTGGGGCGACGTTTCCGGCTGCGCTCCACAGAGGAGGCATATGGTGTCTCGCACCGTGTTCCGGTGGGAGGACCGGTGCGCCAGGACAGTCATCGTGGGGATGTGGCCCATGCTGTGCGCCGTAATGTGGCGTTGCTGCTCACTATCGAACCATTCGAGGGCCATGAGGCAACGGATACTGGGCTCGCATACGCCCCCGTGTCACAGGCGCATGGTCATCACCACTCAGTTCAATGTTTCGCCTCGCCGCACCGCAGCGTTGCTTGGTTCTGTACCACTCCAGGTGGTTTATGATTGTGCATTGGCTGCCTATACATCTGGGTCAGCTCGCACCCACCACGCTCCCACAGCGCCAGTTAGTCTCTAACGCTCGCTCTGCGGGTCTCTCTTTCGAGGGGGAGGCCACTACCCGACGTGTAGTTTGCTCCCCATCGGGTCTCATAACCGACCCGCTCCGGTATGGAGGAGTGCTCCTGCAACCAGTCGCTCAACGCCGTTGGGGAGAGCTGGCACTAGTCCTGGCAGGTCAACGGGGGGGGAAAGGAGAAAGGGCGGCGGAGGAGCCACGTCAAGTCCACTTCCGGCGGCTCCTGTGTTGCCACATCTACGCAGACGTTCAAGTCCGTTATCCAGTGCGACGGCGTAGTGACCATGTTTATGGCCGAGGCTGCGTCGCCCACCCCCCTTCCTCTAAGGCCCCTCAGGAGCCACAAGTTGCAGACGAGGATCTGTGATGTCTGCATCATCAAGGTCCTGCATCAGTGTGCGTAGTCTCCGCATTGAACACGTTTCAGCCTGGTTTTGGATGGACCGTGGAGCGTGGCGTAGAGGTGGTGTATGCCATCCCCACAATGGCCTCCTTCCGGGTTCGTCCGGAGGGCTCCCAACGCTGCCTCGAGGTATGGCACCAGCCAGAACACCCCTGGCTGCTGTGCCAGCCTTCGGATGTACGATAGGAGTATCATGGCCTCCCCTTCTTGGGAGGGGCCCACTCCGGAGGCCACGTGGGTCCGGTAGGCCTCGAGCCCGCTCCGGGGGACCCCCGCCATTGCCATTCCAGCCCCTGTGGTTCCTACATCCACCGCGGCTGTGGTTCCACGGAGGGTTGCCAGCGCCGGTAGGTCATGGAACGAAATGCCCGGCTTGTCGTTGGGGGCCAGCACCTGCGGGGGGGTCGGTGGCCAGGCCGTGCAGCACCAAGAGGGCCAGGTCCCCATGGTGCTCACGCAGGTGGGTCCGTAGAGCCGGGTAGAGCTCCGCCGGCACTGTACCCGCCGTGCTGAATGAGTAGTATAGGGGCCCCTTATGTGGGTGCCCCGGGCATCTGTGCGCCACACACCCTGCGGGGTATTTGAATTTCGCCACCGCAGCCGGGGCGATGGCTATCCACGGCCACGGTGGTAGCACCGCGGTGACTATCACCAAGGGGACTGGCGATGCCTAGGCCCGTCGCTAGTCTGTGTCTGCGGGTGGTTTGGACAGGCAGACAATGATGGGTGCCCACACCCCCAAACTCTGTAGCTGGTCCAGGGATGCATGCTGATGGTCGTCCCATGGTTGGGCGTGCAGGGGCGCTTTGATGTGCACTTGGACACCCAGAAGCCCCCTGAGCGCTAAGTGGGCCTGGAGGGTATAGGTCTGGGACTCTCAAAAGTCCTCCTTAGCCCAAGCACCCTGCCGGCCATTCACGGGTGACCGCGGCCTTCCACGAGTGTGAGGACCGGGTCAAGTGCTGGCAGCCATGCCCCCAAGGCCCCCAGAGTGCATCAGTGTGGGCATGGCAGGAGATTCCCGTCATGTGCTTGTACCCCCGTACCATCAGGGCGTCATTCGCCACGTGCACTTAGGCCGTGGGGCGGTAGACGTTGGCAGGGGGGGTAGTTTGCTCAGGAGCTTCGCCATGAGCACCACCATGGCCGCATCCGGGTGTACCCTTTGCGAATGGCTGTTAAGGGAACTTTTGAATGAGAATGCGAGTATGGGTGTCCAAAACAACTATTTTGTCTGAAAAAGGCCTTTTTCAATGGGTTGGAATGGAGGATATGGTTTCAAAATACACGTCCCTGCGAGAAAAAACCACCCCTTTTCTACACACTAGGTGGCCATGGTGGCCGTTTAATGCCCTATTCGTATTGTGCCGTTCGCCTCTGTCTGCTGCGACCCTTGCGAATGCGAATTTGGGCCAAATTCGCGCGAATTTCACGTGAACTTCGCGCGAATTTGGCCCAATTTTCGCGTACGGGCATGCACATCTTCACCATAACAAACCAAGTCCTCTTTGCCATGAACCATCCAAACGTACTATGCTCGCTGTTTGCGCTGTTTGCGGCGCCTCAAACATTGACTAAGGGTATGTACATAGTTGAGGTCACTAAGGGCCCTCTTGTGGGCCCGCCTAGCCAATTGTTGTACGGTCAACGGGCCTTGCCCACGCATGGACCTCTTTGTGACGTCCCACCCCTCCGCACGGAGGCTGTCGTCTATGGTGTGGTTGTCAACGACTACCTGCACACCTAGGCGCCCATGCACAAGGCTTAGGCCCCCGCTGTTGCGCAACATGTGCTTGAGCCTACCGTGGCTGCCTTCCATGGCGAAGCATGAAAATTTGGAGAGGTTTCTCCATTGGCGGGCAAAAAAGTACATGTGGTCAATCCACAAATGTGACCACAACAGCTTAGGCCATTCCAACAGTGGGTGGGCTTTGCCCGTCGCTATACTACACTCCCGTAACCTTCCTAGATCTGCCCCGAACAGCCAAGATGTCCGCCATGCATATATACACATCTTGGCAAAATTGTCCCACCACTGCCTATAAACATCCCCCCATGGTCTCACCCCCACCCGCTTGTTGTTCATTCCCCCCTGTTCAAGGCACACGTCAATGAGTGCCTCCCACCTCCGGCTGCGCATGAATTGCACGGCCGCGGCACACTCCAACCTAACGTTGCCCTTCGCGTTGGCGCTGTCGTTGCCCTTTGCCATCCTACCCTTTGTTACCGTCTTGGGGCCCTGCGAAAATCTAGGATCGGTTGGAAACAATTGCGGACAACGACCGCCGCGGACTTGCTAATGGCAGCCGACACCGCATCCCTCATGCCCAAAATACCACAAATAGTTACCCGTAGCACCCCGTGCAACCCGTAGTCGGGAATGCAACGTTTGGCTGGGATGTGTCTATATATGGCTCCCATGGGGAGCACAACCTCCCACCACCCGTCAATGGTGGCTTCGAAGCCGAAGTTGGCAAGGCAGTCTGCCCTATTGCGGCCGCAAACCCAACACACCATGGCTTGTGAAGCCTCGGCTTTAAAATTTTTGCCATCGGCACAGAGGAAAAAAAGTGTTTCCCGGTCAGCACCGGAAGTATCTTGGAAGACAACCTTACCAGCATCCCACAACTATTGCTCGAAGTCAACCTCTTGAGCATCCGCGTACAAGGTCGCCCACTCCTCACTACCCCCCATTAGCCACCAACTTGCGAGTTGATCGGGGCTACTGGTTCCCCCGAGGGTGCAATGCACGTACGAAGCCTCGTGCCGCGACGTGCCGTCCACTACTAGTGGCATCCAATGCAGCCTTGGATTGCCCGGTTGTTGGACGTGGGCAGGTTCAACCGGTCGGCAACAATACAGGTGTTGCAACCGCGCCGGTAACGGGCAAAAGGCTCCGTATAGCTCCATGTCATCCCCCGTCTTGGCTATAAATCCCTCCGACGTGGGCTGCGCAAGCTGCTGCATGGTGACCCACACGTCCTCCCAGGGTACCCCCTCCACTAGATGGGGTGTGAGGTACTGTGCCTCCGTCCTGGACAGGTGCAGCGACCGGATGCGCCACACCGCGGCGACGGTCTTCTCCCACATGGATGGTGCGGTGGGCAGAGCACCACTCCCACCCCCCCATCTACCGGCGTGAGGACAATCTGGCCCGTGTCCGGGAGGTGCTTCACCAGATACTCGCCTCCTAGTTCCCCCGAGAGAACGTCCTGCGATGTCCTCAAGCGGCGGGCCAGGTGCTGCTTGGACTTGATATGGGCAAAGGCCTTCTTCCCCTTGTCGCCACTCCCACGTCCCATGACAAAAAACACTGACAATAGGCAATAAGCAATGCATGTCAATTTGCAATGTCAAGAAAGTCAGAGGAAATCAGCCCCATTGGCAAACACCGCACAACAAAAAATTTGTACAACCACCCCATGCGTTGAGAACCAGCATTAGACACAAATACTGTACAAATTAGCGCGAAGTTCGCGCGAAGTTTGCATAAACCTCGGGACAGTGGTCAGCTGAGTTGTTCGCGCATTTGCATGAAATCGCGCGAAGTTCGCGCGAAATTCGCGGCACGATGAGGACAGTGGCTGCCCCCGTTGTAAATTACAATGGTTAAAGAGGCCGTTCGCAGGGCGACACTACGGGGACGCAGTGCCTGTGGAGGTCCCAAACCCATGGGTTGCGGGGGGCTGGGGGGGCTGGGGGGGGGGGGGGGGCTCGAAGGCTGGGTTAGTGGCGGCCTCCACCGGGGCGTCCCCCGGGTACCGCCTCTCGACATCGTCATGGCTGTCCAAGGCACCTTGAAACCCTAGCACCACCGACTCGAAGGTAGGCCCGTCCCTCTGGGAAAGCAGCAGGCGCGCAGTGGCGGCCACTGCTGAAAGCTCCCCCTTCGCCTTCGTTGCCTTGGCCTTCCAGGCCCGGCTCCACGCCATAGAGTACCTCGTACCGGCCCCCACCCCCGCCCCTGTCCCCTCCCCTTCCGTCCGCTCTACCTGCTGGTGCCCTTGTGTGACCGGCTTCGGCTTGGGTTTGCGGGCCTGCGCCCGGAGATGGTCCCGGTCCCGCTCCGCCGCCGTTGCCCGCTGCTGCGCCGCCGTTGCCCGCCACTCCACCTCCTGCGCCCGCTGCTCTGCCTCCTGGACCTTGCCTCGCAATTGGAGAACCTCCCCCTCTGCCGCCACCGCCCGCTTGTGCTGTGCAGTGGCATCAGTGTGCCCGGCCGGCCGGAAACGCTTGCGGGCGTGCGTGGCCGTGGCCGCCCGAGGATTGGGCAGCCAACAGTGCCATTGCTCCTGAGAATGAAATGAAAGGGAACTATTCATGCCAAATTCGCGTGAACTTCGCGCGAACTTCCTGCGTGACCGAATCTGAAGCATTTGCGAATGCGCAGCACAATGTCACGAACCTCGCGCGAACTTCGCGCGAATATGGGGTAGAAGACAATGCATACCTCACACTCACACGGGCAGGTCACCGTCCACGTCCCTTTCTTGGACTCCTTTGCCCGCTTCCACGCCGGCTCAGCGTGGAGCAGCCGCCAGGCGGGGGCAGGGCGTGTGGGGGGCAGTATAGCCCCAAGCGCCCACGTCACCTCCGCATCCCCGTCCGTTGCCCCCTTCACGACCTCCATCTCGTACGCCCCATTCCACATCAAGATGTCCCCCGCGCGCACGATGACGGGGGAGATGTCGTGGGCGGAGCGGGAGAGGGACATGGGGTGGTGTGTGCACACGGGGGGGGCTGGCTCAACCTCGGGGGGGCTGAAGATGTCGTCCACCATGTCCCGGGTGGCCCGCCCGACCCGAGCGTCCAATCAAACCCCCAATAGCAACAGTTGCCCAAAAGTGGGCACGTCCTCCCCGCCCTCCCCGTCCAGCAGGCCGAGGCAGTCCTTGAGCTCCAAGGGGAGGGGGGGGTCGAGATGTGTCGTATTCGGCTCAACCCACGAATGACGCCGATCGGGGGTCCACTGCGCAAACAGTGCCCCCTGCATCTCTTGCCCGGGGGGGGGAGGGGAGCCCGTGGTGCCGGGCACTGCTGACAAGGACGAGGACCTCCCCTTGTTGGAGGAGGACCTCGTCCCACCTCTCCTCCGTGGCCTCCCCCAGCGCCGTTCCCGCCTGGACGTTGATGCGGTACTGGGGGAAGAGGGCTACGAAGGTCGAGATGCGGCAGCTCGAGGGGTAGCGGTCAGGCGGGGGCAGTACGTCCGGGGCCGTCGAAACATCCGTGTGGGGGACCTGGTCCCCCGACTCAGCACCCGACACGATGATGCAACAAGGCATTTCAAACGAGTCTTCAAACGGATCGGGGACACGGTCGTTGATGCTGTTAATAAATTTTTAATAAGGGCACTTGCCATGCCGAGGTTTTGGAGGGCTTGAACATGTACCGCTAGTGGAGGGCGGGGTCCTTCCTCTGCTCCTCCACCGGTTTTACATTGAACACCGGGTCAAAATGTTGAGGAACTTGGTTCCCCCCCGCCCAAATTTTTTCCACCCTCCCCAGGTGGTCTTGCAGTCTTCCGCGGCAAGAATATCGCGGTGAACTGTGTAGCCGAGGCCGTCCACGGAGTTACGAGCCATCCGGGGGGCTGGGCGGTCAGCCATCACGGAGGGGTTGGCGGTGGCATACGAGGGGGGGTCCTGCAGTGCTGCCCTGCGCAAGGGGGGCTCGGGCGTAATGAAGGGGGGAGGGTCCACGATTCCCCGATACCAACTGAGCCCCTTCATCCTATGGAGAGTGGGCAGAGTGATATCGGGGATGTGGTGGAGAGGTGGCACGGTCGGCATAACGTGCTGGAAAATTTTTTTCGCAGTACGGGGACGCTCATGGCCATGCACAAGAACCGACCACTGGTTCCACGCACAAGGGGGGGTGCTGCTGGCCAGGAGCAGACGCCAAGGGGGGTGGGGGACCCATCCCCCCCTCTATGGACCCCAAAATGGTTGTACGGAACAAAGGGCTCTGTGGGTGGCCGGGCAAGATGCCCAGATCGTCCCACCACTGGGCCTGCACTGCCTGCCATTCAAAAGGAAGGTTAGAGTGGTCAGCCCGCGGCTCACCGGCAGGAAAGAAGTTATTGATGGCAATCATGTCCATCCGCATGGGGCAGTGAACGAGGCCAGTGGTGGGGTAGATGGCACAGAGGCCGGGCTTGGGTTTGCCCACGGTGTGCGTGGCCATGATTCCCAAAAGGCTATCCACGGTTGAACCGGCGGGAATGAGCCGGACGGCCCGCAACCCCGGGAGGGCCACCTGCAACTCCCGAAAAATGTGAGTGCCCCAACCTATTTCCCCAAACCATCCCGCCCTTTCGGATGTTCGCATGTCAACATGAACCAACTGGGGGGGGGGGGGGTGGCCAACCCCTTCGCCCACCCCACCACCTCCTCCACTGCCAGGCCCCCTGTGTACGTGGCCTCCTCCAATGTGCCGGAGCGAAGGGGGATGCCCTGGTAGTGGCCCAGGGTGCCATCGGACGGGTCGGGGAGTGAGAGTGACCCAATCTGGGAAAGGGGACGCGACTGTTGAGTAGACATTTTCACAAGGAAAGCGAAGGTGAGGTCTGAACAAAAGACATATGACAAGAACAGCATGCTCATGCAAAAATCAAAGGATATTTGCGCGAAGTTCGCGCGAATATGAATGCGGATACAGATGCGAACACGAGGTTACAAATTCAAACGCGAATTTTTTTTGCGAATTTAAGCTACATTATGACCGATTCAAGCGACAATTCACGTCTTTTGAATTTTTATGAATTTTTGGCGAAGTAAGCATAGCAAACGGGCACACAGGCAAGGCACCACGGGCAAAACGGACAACAAATCAACAAAGTGAGCGTACGCATTCAAAAGTTCCGTTCACATTGGGTGCAGGTAACGGGGGGCTGTGGGTGTGCCCTGGAGGTGGATGTCGGTTCCCATATGGCGGAGAACCTGAGAGGGCTGGATCTCCTGGGCCCCGGCCAACGCCTCTTCCCGTTGCTGCGGGCTATCCGTTGCCCACATGCGGCCCACGTGTCTACGGCTGCCGGAGTGGACGAACGTAGTGGTTGGGGGTCGGAGGTCGACCCGTGCTGGATCTTGCGGTCCGGGACGTCCACCCACACACGATACCCTAGTAGTACATCCGCCGATCCAGTAAGACACCCGGGATAGGGCGGGTGTCGCCCCGTTCCAGGAGGACTATTTTGTCGCCCACCCACATGAGCCCTTGGAAGCGAAAAGGCTGTACCGCGGAAGCGCGGTATGCGATGTCCATGAAGCGCAGAAACGGGAGAGCCGCCGTAGCGCCCGCGTGGACCCCCGGGATGGTACCTTGGGGGGTTCCCAGGAGCTGTGTCAAGGTACTAGGTTGCCACGGGCCCAGGGGCAAGGCATAGGAGAAGCCCACCATGTGGGTGGCGAGGTGGCCAACCTCCCCCAGGCCCACACGGGTGCCCACACTGGGGTGGACGTCCTCGGCGATCACGTCGAAGAATTTCGCGAGGTCGGTAATCAGGACGTCCACCACCCGGCGCTGAAGTTTGGCAAGGTCCAACTTCATGTGCACCATGACTACTTCCTAGAGGGAAACTCCCCGCATACCTCCTACGAGGCAAGGGCCCCCCAAGGCCCGTTCGTATATAGTTGTTGCCAGGGCGTAGAAAGCCATGGGCTCCAGCTTGGAGATGTGGGAGGAGATGGTGATGCCCTGGAGGTTCGCCTCCTAGACGGGCTGTTCACGGCTCCTGAGGAGCAGGGTGACCCAACCACGCCTGCCCAACGTGCAAAACACTTGGGGGCTCATGCACATGTGCATAACTGCGCACAGGGTTTGCTGGTCCGCCTCCGTCAGGTGACGGTACCGGGAGATGTCGATGCAGACGTCCGCCTCCCGTAGGTGGAGGTCCGGGCCCCGGGCCTCGCCGGATTGTACCTCCCAGAGGTGGCGAGGCTGGACATGGTCAGTCTGGCCGGCGGGGCATGCTGCGGTAGGAGCTCGAGATAGTTCTTGAAACGGGCCCACCGCACGGGGTCGTCCGGGATACGGTAGTTGTGGCCATAGAGCGGCATTTGGCTCGCATATAGGGTAGACAAGGTCTCCATGGGGTTCCGGAGCGCCTAACTGTCCAAGGGGATTTCCGAGATATCCTGCGGGGGGGCCCGGCTACGCCGTTCCACCTCCCGCCATTGCACCGGGGTACGCCGGAGGTTTCTTGATATCCCGAAGCCCACATCCCACATCTTCCCACTTTGATGAACCATGCCGGCACACACAGAATGTTAATCACCTCCCTTGACCTGCACCGGTTTCCAACTCTGATACCCTCAAACATGCACAAATACACAAATGCTCTAAAAATACATTAAAAAAGGGGACAAAAACCATCAGCAATGAATGCACAAATGTCAATAAACACCAATAAACGTCAATAAACAATATTTATCCCCCCAAAAAGGGCCTTTTAAAAAAAAACACATAAAGACGTTTCTTTGCCATTTGGCCAATGGCTTGGCCAGTACTTAATTCATGCTTGACATGTACTTGTGGTGCTTGCGGAAACAAAGTGGCATCCCACGCCATTGAGTGTCACCATTGAGTGTCAGGGGTGCCATTTCTGAGTGCATGCCGCTTGCACCACTAAACGCAAAAAACATCGATAAACACAGCGGCAGTTGCCCAAAAACGGGCGGTTTCGAAAAATAAACGCGTAAACACGTTTATTTTCAATTCCGCTAGCAGCATAGCTAGCAACTACTTCAAGGTTGCCCACCGCTTTGCGAACCTTGATTGGTGGAGGGAGATTAGCTGATGGACAAAGACATTGTGTCTTGGCTTGATCAGTAAAGTGGCGACAAACTCATTCAACCGCTGCTTAAGCTACAAGGCTCTCAGCATTGCAGCAAACCAAATGCGGTTCAGAGCCTGACCCCCACCCACCCAGCCCAACACCCACCCACCCCACCGGGTATTAAAAAAACCCGTCACAAGAGTTTGTGACGGGTTGACGGGCAGGATGAACAAAAATTTCCCAATTTTTGGTGTTATTCGGGTGTTTTCCGTTTTTTGGGGGGCACAAAATGATGCCAAAAGCCCATTTTGGGTGTTTTCAAAGGGTCTGGGTTTGGGAGGGGGGTTGGTCTGATGCTTGCCATAGGTCACATGATGCTTGCCATAGGTCCCAGTGTCTCATTTTATGCCCCTGTTGGCCTCTGTTGGTGTACCAAGAATTTTCGTTCGTTCGCGGTGGACTGCATGACAGCGGCCCCGTCCGCACAGTACCGAAAAACTCGGCCAATCTATTGGTCTACGGGGAGTCCAGCCACAGCATTACTTGCTTGTACGCTGCAAGGATCGCAACGGCCGTGTCGGCTTGCAATTCCTGGATCTCACAAAGAAAGTACGGCTTCAGCCCATGAACACCGTCCGCGCGTAAACCAACTCTTGCTTGTTGGCACCCCAATCCGTCGAGCTGTCCGACGCTCGGGCGAAAACCGAGGGCTGCGTGATATCCTCTCCGCTTGCCGCGCGGATAGGTGCTGCAATGGAGTGCATAATCTCCCGCGCAGCGAGTGGTGAGCGGTAAGCTGGCGCCACTGCCCCGCCGACCATTGTGGCGGTGGCAGCATCAGCCGCTAGATCGGTAAATGACCCATACCGCTTTACCAGTCGGTGGACGAGATGGAAGAAGCCAAAGATGGCGGCGCGCACTGGTAGGGAGAGGCCAACGATGACCCTGGTGGAAGCACCACCACTTTGCCAAAGCACCACGGCCACTGTATGCACACCAGAGTTCCCATGTTCCACCACGGTGGCTCAGCGGAGCTGTGTGGTTCCTATCTGCCAGGATGGGTGCATCCCCGGTTGAGGGAACTCCCGACAAGCAATGCAGTACATTACCCCATTTGCAAACTGTAACCAAGGCCTACCTATTTGCCACTGCGGGTGAAACCTCTTCTTCTTCTTTTTTTTTTTTGACCGACTCCAGAAGTTCAAAGAGTACTCAAGACTGTGCTTGGGAAAGTGGGTGTCTCCGGCATATGATACAGTGGATCCCCGCAACGCAGGGCACATGGCAAAGACCCTGAGTTCACATGCGTATACCACGGGGCTCTATGATGCGGTAGGCAAAACCGCCACGCCATATGGCAAGCCTATAATGCGTAAGATTTAAGGGGGTTAAGACATGCTGGATCACGTGTGTGCCATTACCCACAGGTCCTCAAGAGTGACAAGCTTTTGTCGCTTTGTAGGGGCCATGTCTGGTGGCGGGTGTTGGCCCAGGATGCCGGGCCTTGTGCGGCACTGGCGTTTAGGCAGAGGCAACTCCACCCGGTGGGCGGCACGCTCGAATGCCCACAACTGGCTCATCACCGAGAAGAGCTGAATCCGTCGGTTATGCCGCTGGTAGTGCTTGTCTGCGGAGGTGCTCCACACTCTAGCACCTTGCAAAAGGGAGTGCTAGTGCTGTGATTACCGCACTAGATCATCTAGCACGTCGCGGTATGAATCCATCAGTGAGGCCCCGAGAACGGCACGCTGATGCAGAAACCAAGGCTGGGCCAAATACTGCATTGCCGAAGCTACTTGCTGTGCCCCTGGGTCTGTGGCAGTGGGACAGAGGCACTGGTCGAGATAATTCACCGCCCATGACCTGGTGTGGTACGACTGCGGCCGGTCCCATGTGTGCACCGCTCTACCATGGGACATCTCTTGACCGCCATTGAAACCTCTTCTTCTTCTTCATTGGGGGCAATGATATTTGTGGCTTTGGGGAGCACACTTTACACACAACCTCAATGCGGAATGGCACCTGCACTGGATGCTTGTAGGCCTTGCATGGCCGCATGACGTCACCCGGTGGAGAGTCACACACACGGCACACGCATCGGAAGCATTTGGTGCCCTGCCTGCAAAGTGCATGCACCTGTTTGCTGCAACCTAGGCACATGACAATGTCCCCCAGCAGCTTCTCACCGCAACACACACAAGAAGGTAGCTCGGATGTCGGGGCGAAGAATGAGGATACCGTGGTAGGCATCGTGTCGGCGGGGCCAGTGGGAGGCTCGGCATCCCCATCGGGGTCCATAGCACGGAACTACCAGCCGTCCCTTTGCTTGGACTTCTTGGCGGCCCCGGACACCTGTGTGGCGAACAATTTTATCCCACTGGAGTTTAAGTGGGAGACGGCATCGGCCACTAAAGCAAATTAGGCCTATGCACCCCGCGTAGCCACACGGGCGGCATGAGCTAAAAGGTGTAAGAGAGAAAGGTGAAAGCGTGGCCGCAAAGCAACAAAGAATATTCCTAGTGACTGTCTTGCAACCCTTTTGAATACCCACCATCCCTTGGAGATATGTATGTCCCATGCGAACCCTTCCTTGACCAGAGCCACAACTAATCATCCCACTGTCCTAAGATAGCCTTTGGTGCCCACCGAAACGCTTGCCATATCGAAACCAAAACCGTTCAATATCCCTTGCTAAATTGAGGTGCTCACCCAAACCCTTGTCTGAAAGAAGCCACAACGAATCATGATGCATTGCTTGAGTCCCCTAAGTTGTCCACCTCAACCCTTCCTACATGTCATGCGCTTCAACGTAAACCTTCCCTAGAAACAAACATGGGAAAAAGTAAGAAATGTGGAACTTTTATGGCTCAAACATTCAACAAATGACTTGCACAATTGGAAAAACATCTACAAAACGCAGTCAACACATTGAAAAACACCCAAAAGCGGGGAAAAAGGGGGCAAAAACGGAAAAAAAGGAAAAACACGTTTTTTTGATTTGCCGGGTGGCGTGACGGGTGATTACTAGACCCCTGACCCACCCAGACCCCCCCCCCCTGCTTTTGCAAAATAGCTCATTTCCCATGCCTCCAAGTACGGAGACAAATGGCAATAAAGGCCTGCTATCTCAGGGTCCATGCAGGGAGGAGACAAAGGGCCACAGCTACCCTGCTGTATTGGAGTTCTCAGGGAGAGAATATATCTACATTAACCCTGCCAGATTGAGGCCTGTACATCTGGCGGAAAAAAACCACCACACGTGGAATGCACATGATCAAATGATGCAGAAAATAGCACTACATGTTTTACTTTTCCAGGGGCTGTTGTTTGTTTGTTTAGACACGCCCCGGGATGTATCCCGGTTGTGTTTGTGAGCTTGTTCGGCGGTTAAAGGGTTGCAGACTCTAGTGCGGCTGGTGCAGCCCTTGAACCAGCAGTCCACTGAGGTGTGCGCACTGGAATTGGGTTTATACATGATTTTGAATGTGGGTTGGCGTGAGACCCACACGTTCGTGGGCAATTCCTTAGCAGCTTTAATATTGGTACCTTTTCTATCCCCTTGCGTGCCTTTTTTGCAGCGGTGGCGGGGTGTCTTTTGAATGCCTCCTACGGGGGCTTCATTGAATTGGAACTTGTCAGAACCAATCAAAATGCACCACTCCCTCTTGGTGGACTGTCGGGAAATGATGACAGCGTATCTTTGGACACTGGACAGATCAGGATATGAAAATGCACGTTGAGCATATGAAGCGGGCATGAAAATGCACGTTGAGCATATGAAGCGGGCTTGGGCAGGCAACATCTGGTGCTTGGGCATCACCGTTCATGAAATGGTGAGAGAAAAAATACATATTTCAGCATATTCACAGTAATTCATGCTTGCGAAAAATGCAGAAAAATTTCATATTATGGGCAAACCTGCAATAAATGAAACATCAGCGCTGAACCAGGCCAAGCTGCAGCAAAATCAGGTGTTATGCGGAAAATGCAAGCAACATCCACCGAAAGCAAGCGTCAATGCACAAAGTGGAGGAAGATTTGGAGCAGCTGGGCGAAGAATGGCATTCTGGTGGAATGTTTTGCCGAGCGCGCATGTGGTGTGCCTTGAGGTCAAAGAGTAGCAAAAACATTTAGCCAGAGATGGTACTCTGCAAAGAAACCCGGACAAAATGTGTCGTATTCAGGTGAAATGCTGGCGGACACTCGTGGGACAGGATGACAGAAAGGTACACTAGAGCCCATAGATGAGGCGACCTATGGCAAAAATAGAGCAGCAGACACAGCAAACAAAGGTTGGCCATTCATAGGGACAAGGCCAAGGCCAAAGGCAAGACGTGATGAGACAGGCCAAAAAGAGGGTTTGAAAACGGCGTTTGAAGAATGCATGGGGATGAATCCTTTGACTTCTCAGTATGAACTCCGCCATTCGTCAGACTCAGAGGTGGTGGCTTGATTCAGAAAGGATTGCACTGGAGGATGCGTTAGGGGGCTTGACAGGCAGGCGTCCCGCAACAACAGGGCAACAGTGGGGGGGAGGAGTCAGAGGTATTTGGTGGCTGCAGATTTTGCAGAGCCCTTTGAGCTTCGGGTTTGGAGGCAAAAATGATATGCAAACGTGAAAATTTTTTACAGAGGGGCGGAGGTGGGCATAAGAAGGGTGGCAGACGCCCACCTGACCAGTATTTCAACTTTTACAGGCCAGCCGACGCACAATGGCAATCTGCCGGTAAGGAAGCGGCAATTTGGAATGCACAAAAGGAAACCCATTGACAAGGCATACCTATTGGGGCAAATGGATCTGTAACGAATCTGATTAATACTGCGGGTGGTGTTCCACAATAATGGGTGGTGCCCGTGGCCCCACCAACCTGTTGGCGGCGAGAGAATTGCTCAGCGAGGGGTGGTGGTGGCACAGAGGCATATTCCCCGATTCTCTTCCCCTTGGCTGCCCAGCCAAAACCCTTGCTCAGCCCAACACTGCACAGTGGCATCTGGCCACCGACAGAGGGGCCGGAGAGCACCCCAAATGCTCCTCCATAGCGCGTTAATCATTTCGAAATGTTTTGCTGCGACTGCCCGACTGTTCGAATGAAGAGATACCGAGTTCGTGAGGGCGAAAGTGCTTGGGAACAACCCCGAGAGCATGAGCACATACAGTATAATGCAGCACGTGCCCACAGTGTAAGTCTGTCACAGATAACTTTGACATTCACGCTATGCGAGGACATGCACAATCGAGTACAGCCTAAGCTGCCGGGCCTGTCCGCAACTCACATTAACCCTGGCGTGCTGATCTTTTTGAAGTATGTGTCTTTGGGGAAAATTTCTCATCCCAAAAACCCGCCCGTAACCAGTTTTTGCGAGCCACTGCTTATCCTCCGAAAGACTGGCCCGGAGGGCCTGGATGGCCCACTTCCCCCATCCCCAGGACTCCCTCCTTCGCTGCGCCTCCGTGCCAGCCCCCCACCCCACCCCCACCCCCTCGCACAGCCATTTCCTCATGGCCCTTGCACAAGCCGTGAATGTGTTCGGTAATTTGGGGAGAGGCAGGTAACCTTCTCTAATTTTGGCGCGCTGCTGACCAGATGCTGCACACAAGATACCCTGCACGGGCCTATACCATTGTATGGGCACTCTAGACAGCCATGCGACAACGCACTGCGACAACTGCGCTCTGGAAGAAACTGAGAACGCTCTAAATCGGTGCGATAGCCACGAGAGCAACTTGGGCCCTCACACAGGTTCCTGGGAGAGCGTACCACTTTGGGCTGCTGGGCATCTCATCTGTGGGTCAGATACGGTCACAGTAGGGGAACGCACCCACATCCGGGCCGCAATGTTGGGAAAATTCCAATGCAACATAGTTCCACGGCATCAACCGGACATGACAGTCCCCTGAGCTGCGGCCTATGTCCGACTACAGACGGTCTTCGCACTCCCACAAGTAGAACGACATGACATAACACCAACATGACTGACGTCAACACTGCAAGGGGGCCACTGGGAGGAGACCGTTTTCTGATCCTGGTCCCGCCCCATACTGCAGGGGGGGGGGGCGTGCAAGCACACCCGCATTTAGCACAGAAGGTGGATGGAATGACAAAAGAGGGGCATGCGTGTGGGTAACCATGACCCTACCCCCTGAGCTTTCTTTACATTTTCTAGGGTTGCTGCAGGGTTGCTTTTCCTTTTGCTCAGACTTAGAACCAATGCGCGGAGGTACACAGCAATACACGCAACAGCAGTGGTTAGCTATCAGCACATTCGCCAGAATCACATGACTCAAGGCCACCAAGCCGTGATCTCATACAATTTACTCGTATACAGAGCTCACATGATCTCTGGGGTTCTTGGCTGCGCCCATGCAGCCCTTCTCTTGGAGAGGCGGATCGAGACAACTTGGGTACACCATCTTAACGAGTTTCCTGAAACCCGCAAATGCATGCGGAAGGCGGTAAACCACGCTTCGTTCCAAAGGCCAAAGGCCATGGTACTATGTAGTACACACATGGTATATCGCAGTGGCCATGCATTTCCGCGTGGTATCCGTGCGGACATGTGGGGGGCCAGGGGACTGATGGCGTTCATACAGGGACATAGTTAATGCCAAAAAAATTGCCCACTCATCTCGCAGACCTCCTCACGTTAAGCGGAGAACGCCACGTGGCCCCGCTGTCATCGTCTATGATGCTCGACCAGGATCCCAGGTGGGGATGCAGCAACCCAAGCCGTCCTTGGTGCTAGGGCGTCCTCACTGACCTGGGAAGCTGGAAGGGGCGATCAATGGTTCACTGGTGCCCGGAGATTACTTCTATCAGTGCCCCTTTGAAGTGGGACCATGCGCCTCCGCCTTGGCAGTGGGCCTCTAGGCAATTCGGGGGGGGATGTCAAATGAGCACAGGCTGAACACTGCAGTCCGGGCCGGGGCCTCAATATGGTCAGGTTGCAGTGTCCGCATTAGGCTCTGGCCGCGCCTGCCCCGCGACTGTCATCGCCTTCTGTCCATCTTGGGCCGCGGGGGGGGGGGGGGGGATGGGGGGCTCCCAGAGCGGCGGTGCGGGGGGGGGGGGGGTTGGAAAATGGGCTCCTGTGTCCAGGGCCGAAACTGTGGCAAATTTGGCAAATTTGCGGAACCTTTTTTTTTTGAGATGGAACTTCAGGATAATGATCCATGAAGAGCTCAACTGGTGCAAGGTTGAAATGACACAACCTGGTGAAGCTGAGCAATCGGTTCAAGGTTGGCCTCAACACTCGAAGCCGCAATCATCTCTGTTGATGGGCCTCGCCCCCAGAGAATACAATGCGCAAAGCGGGTGCAAGAATACACACATTGGAGGCCCGTCTTTGCGTTGCACTTTGAGCTTTAACCACCCTTCAGTGTACGAATTATTTTTCAACAGGCCCGCAGCGGCTGAACTGTTTGGCATCTGCCGTTTGTGAACACTCCAAAGGGTCAGAGTTCATGGGAGGCTGGGCGCAATGGCAGTGTCAAGCCTTGCTTGCGTATGGATGCCCTCTCGCACACTAGACTCCAGTCTGCCAGTGCCTATGGCGTTTTCGCACGCGCCCATCTGCAGCGGCTGCGTAGGGGTGCACACGTGGCGACACTTGGAGACACACATGGGAACGGCCGCAATGAACCGCACTGCAAGACCTGATTTCTCCCAACGGACGGGGAAATGGGAGCCTGGGGAACACAACTGAGGAATCGGTATGTAGGCGCGGGTGTAACCCTTGGCCAAGGAGCGCCTGTGGGGGAGGAGGGCTGAATGGGGAGGTTTACAGTGGCGGCAAAAGAGGTTGGCTGGAAAAGCGGTTGGGAGGCAATTTCCGGCTTTTACAAACCGGTCTGGGGGGCCACTGGGGGCAGCAGCAGTTAATTGTAAGGGCCGACTGTCAGCCAAAAAGGGTGGCTGTTCAAGCGCAATCCTGCTCTCAGTACATGGATGCCTACCAAGAGCTTCTGCGCTGGAATCCTAGACACTAGTGGCATGGGCCTCTGCGCCTTCTTTGTTCACTATCTTTAGCTGCCCCTGTGTTGTGCCTGGAATAGGGTGATTGACATTGGGCTGAAGCCACCATGTCTGCACCATCAGTGGTCTGAGGGCATCGTGACATCCAACCGGCCTCAGCATCTCCAGGCTGGTTTGGTTTGTGGATGTTCCTGGGGCATTGTTGGGGATGGATATAGAACAACGCCCCAGGCTGTGCCTTGGATCCTTCCGTCTTCTCTCATGTTCTGTCACGACAACCTGGGCCCCCTGGGGGGGGGAGGGGGGCAGCGCTCAACAAGAGGAGATGCTCAACAAAAGGAGAGCGCCAGGAAATGTTCAGGAGAACGAATGGCGGAACGACTCCACTGTGACTGAGGCACGTGGAACTCACCCCCCATGTGCCAAAGATTTCAGCCGCCCGAGAAAACGATTACAGGCTCCGATGCCCGAGGCAAACTTGTCTACGACACCTTTTAAAACAACGGGGGTCAGCCGGTCAACAAGTCGGAATTCCTGCCCCTCTATGGAGACATGCCCAATCGTGAGTAATTCGTGGGGCAACTCAATCTGCATTCGGACACATTGGTCGGTTGGTTCGCAATGCTATCGGTGATCGCAGGGCGGTGACGCACCCCGAGATTCGGGACTTGCGTGAGGTGTTTGCGCCAGGCGGGATGCACAATTTCCGAAACCCGCTGGAGCAGGCCATGCATCAAACTCCAACCCGAGATCCGAAAAAAAGTCTACTAATCAAGAACGGCAACCCGCTTCCATTTCGGAACACGCAATGTGGCAGATAGCTGCGCACCCAAACTGCACGGTGCCACTTCCAAAGGAAATGGATGAAGAAAGGTGCAAAGGGTCATAGCTAGGCAACCATGGTTGCTATGTATTAATGAGGCGCTCCATATGGCCAAGCACCACCCATATTGAATGCCGTTCTTCGTTTGGCAAACGGCAGGAGGCGGGGAAGATCCTATGTCAAACCGACAGTTGGAAAGTGTCGGCGAGTGGTTCACACACACAAGGCGCATGTCCAGAAATACCACCAACTATCCTCTGCCCTCTGCCCCCCACCGAGTGCCGCCACGCAACTCAATCTTCCCAACCGGGACCCACCCACTCGTCCAAGCAAGCCTTAACCCTAACCCTAACCCTAACCCTAACCCTAACCCTAACCGGTTTGTATTTGTTATGTCCGTTGCAACACGGTGCGTGCTCTGTAGCGCGCGGTTGCCATCGTGCAACAAAGTTTGTGGGGAAAAAGATGCTTTGCACTCTCGATCGGAGACACGCAACCCGCTACTTTTGTGACCAACCGCGTGGTTTGGTGGGTTTCTTTTATTGAGTAATATCCCTTCTTGTTATCTGCTGCGTCTGGTGCCGTCCCCAATGCACTGTCCTCGATTATCTGGCGAACAGCAGAAGGCATGCAACGAGCAAAAGGGTGATGATGCATAAAAAGAAAATAGCACGAAGCCCGATTTCGGCGTCTTTTTAGTTCCTCTCTCAACAACAAACCTCACACCCAAAAAAACCCAGAGAGACCTCGGGGATTTGCACCGACGTGCTTTGCAATCATCACATTTGCAAATCAAACACGTAGCAAAGGCTTGGCGGCTCCAAGCATGGGAATGTGCAACGTGAACATGTGGCAAACTCTAGTGCGAACGCACTAGACAACACATGCAAACCGATACTTCATAGACCTTTCAATGACCCTTCAATATGCATTCAACACGTGCAAGCAACAAAAAAGAAATGTGCACTACCCTGTGCCGAGCGCACCAAACAAGACCCATTTTGATTCAACCAAATGACGAGGAAAAACGATCTACATGCTGTGTGTGCCTGCCGATCTCACTTTGGGACAACACCACGAAGCAAGGGAATGTGAGTGGACCTTCCGTGTATGTGTCAGACGCAATCAAAGGAAACGAGCGTGCGTGTGTGTGCTCAGAATGACGAGCAATAGTTCCAAACATGACCCAACAAAATACATCGAAATTGGACAACCCAAACCGCGTATGTTTGTGTAGGCTCCAGTGTCATTGCACACATGCACTGATGATCTCGAGCGAAGGATAGCCAGCGGCCCTTGGAAGAGGATGTGTGGGAACTCAGCCCAGGTTTCAAGAAGTTGGCTACACGATGGGGCTCGGAACCTATCCTAACAGCCGTTGTCTTGAGGAGGCGGAAGCTTCAAGGAAGGGAAAGGGGTCACCAGGTTGGAGAATCGCGAGAGGATGTGGCATGCTTACTTTTGTTGGGCTTCAGTGTCGCCCAGCGGCCCCCGCACCAAAAATCTTGTTGCGACTCTCCAAGGGTCTTGGCATCGTCAGGTGCTAAAAGGTCGGAAAGGCAAGTCAAGCGTCACCGCGCAAAGCAAGCACAACAAGCGTCACCACTTCGGGCCAGGCGTTGGACAACGTCTTTCCAAGAAACCGAACTGCTTCACCAAGGAGTGTTGTTGGGTGGCCTCTGAGGCTTTTGGAGGGAGTGATGTTTGGCACACCTCAATTCATTCACTGCGCCTTGCGCCGCGTAAAATTGGTGTTGATTGGGGGTGGTCGCCGTTTTTCAAACTTTCGCAGTCCAACGTCGTTTATACACCGAGGTCCATAGTTGAGCGGTGGAGGTATAATTTGCACTTTTTGCTCCGTGGTTGGCTTAATGGGATCCACAATCGGCTGCGTTGAATGAACCGCCGAACATGACTCTACAAAAAAAAAACACGAAGGGTGCACTTCAGCACCCCGCCCCTTAATACGCCAGCAACTTGCACTTCCGAGTGATGCACCGCCCAGATCAACCCACCGAGCAACCCTCACAGCGGCAAACATGGGAGCCTCTTGGGGCCCGTGCCGGTATTCAATTCATGAATGACCACTACACTCGCAATAAGCAAATACTTGCTACAGCAATCTTAGCTTCTGCGGCCTGCTTGTTTTCAGGGACTCCAGCATAATGAACATCTGAATAGCAGGCAAAGGGATGAACAGAAACCATTGAGACAATAAACTGAAATAAAACAAAACAAAACAACCTGAACAGCAGCTTCCCATTTTGGATTTGTGTGAAAAGGGTAGTTTTGGTGTCGCGAGTGCTCCAACTTCCGTAGTCCTCTGCGACGTTTGGAATGCACGCACCGTTGATTCATTAGACTAATGATTAGAGGATCAATTCTGGAGATTTAAATTAATCGCTGCAATGCAAATATATAAGGATATTAGACCACTGGGCGATTCGAAAACCCCAACGCCCTGGCGCGGGGGCGCCACGAGAGATATCATGTGACATTCACTGGTCCAAAGGAAAGGAAAGGCAACGAATACTGCACAAGTTTCTTCTTTCATTAACAGGGCTCCCAGCCAGACATGACACGGTCATAGTACAGGTTCTTGGAGCGATCGTGGAGCGGTTTGCGTGGCCCATCTGCTTTTTTTTTTTCGCATATTTCAAAGTGCGACAGTCTCCGTTACATTGCTTCCGTGGCCATGGGCTGTTGATTCCAAAATCACTTCTTTTGCCAGACGATTGTTTTGCACAGGTATGGGGAGAGAATCATGCGTTGTGAGACCGCAGCACTTGTGGACTGTGAGAAGGTGCATAACTTGGCAAACGATGTGGTACGACCTCTGCGCTTTGCAGTGGTGCAAGTTTTGCCTTGTTGACGCCAAGTTTGGAAAGCGCTACGCATTCACCCAAGGGACTTTTAAACTTTCTTACACTGCGGAACACAGACGCTAATTCTTGTCGTTACACGACCAGGTCAGTGAAATAGTTACCCACTCAATGTGCCAATGTGATACTGTGGTGGCTGCGGCGCTGGGACGCTGGGGCGCATTGCAAAGCTCAAAATCACGTGGTGTCACGATAAACGGGCAGCGTAAGCAGGCCATGTTGTGTTCCGACTGCCCCCCTTTCCCGGTCTTTCACATCCGGCACATTGCCCTTTCACAGTTTTGTGCAGTTTCCTTATCACGGTTTGTTGATCCCGGTTTTCACGGTCTCAGAGCTTCCTCTGAGCACACTTTGACGGGTTTTGTGACGCCGGTTTATCACGTTTGTCAATAAGTTTGTCAAGGTTTTATTTTTATCTCGGTTTCGCACATTTGTTTGTCACAGTTTTCGTAATGCCTGTTTGTTACAGAAATTTTATGCATGCGGCCTTTGCAATGCTCTCCCTCTAGGTATGGATGTAAGCGGAAAACCATCTGGGATCTGTGCCTTTCTTGAAGTTTGACAAAGAGTGTCACCTCGGAGTCTGTGCCTCATGTCTGCTCGTGCCTCAGGGTAGCGCCTCCTTGAAACCAACAAGGATGTCTTTTGGAGCCTCCAAATTTTTTTTTGCAAAAGCATTGCGGGCAGTGCAAAGCCGTGTATCCTCTGTTTGCTCAGATTTTCCTCCCCGTGAAGATGGCCGCTGATCCCCGGGCGAGGCTCCTTTTACCAGTGTTTTCAGACTTCGGAACCTCCTCAGTTGAGCTTGGCCAGCCGACGGACGGAACCTTTAAATCGCCAGCGCGGCTCGCCATGACGTGGATTGCGGGTACCACAGTCTGCATGCTGTCGGTGGTGACAGCTATTCACGTATTGGGGTCCAAGAATGGAGATGCTTCTTTGAGCATGTGGGCAAGCACTACTGTTTATGCTACGAAGTCTGCCGTGGGCTTTCAACCGGCCATTAACTCTGCAATCCCCCTGTCTTCGATGCGTGACCCCGTGACCCAGACTGTTGATGCTGTTGATGTGAGGGCAGGTGCACAACAGGTTCAACCACGGAGGACTGCACTTGAAGGCCCAGGTTTGGTGGCCCTGGAAGCCGGTGAGACCCTGATCTCGAAAACACAAGCCGTTTTGGGGGCCATATTCTTTTTCGTGACTGGCGCGGTCACGACATGGGCCCTTGGTATTAACCATATCCCACGGGGCCACTGGGTTTGCAACAGGTCCGAGTCCCTGGATGACAACAAATCCCAGGCGATAAGAATAAACCTGGCTGGAGAGCAGGGGTCAATGCCTCTTTTTGAGGAGGTTGATGAAGTGCCACCTTCGATAGCTCTTGCCACCGCAACCGGTGAAATCACAATGACCCCAGAGCAGATCAAGCAAGATGCTCAGCAGCGGCTCCGAAAGTTTGAGGAGCTCTGGCAGAAGCAAAAGGCCACTTATGCAAGTCAGGCCGAGCCCATCGAAGTCACTCTGCCTGACGGTGGTGTGATCAACTCTCAGTCCTGGGTTGAAACACCCATGACCATTGCTGCAGGAATATCGAAGGGCCTTGCTAAGAAAGCAATCGTCGCCAAGGTGGACGGAGAGCTCTGGGACATGGGCCGACCTTTCGAAGGCAGCTGCTCCTTGGAAATCCTGACTTATGATGACTCTGAAGCAGTCGAAGTTTTCCAGCACAGCTCAGCGCACGTTTTGGGTTTTGCTATGGAGGACCATCTGGGATGCCTGCTCACGACCGGCCCTCCGCTCGAGGACGGCACCTTTTTCTACGAAGCCGATTGCCTCGAGCAAACTGTGGGAAAACAGGACTACAGCCCACTGGAGAATGCTTGCAAAAAGCTGGCCTCTGCGAACGTACCTTATGAGCGTCTGACCCTGGATAAAGCAGACGCACTGGAGATGTTTGCCTACAATCCATACAAGGCCTCCATCCTGAAAAACAAGGTTCCAGAGGGTGGGCAGTGCACAGTATATCGGTGCGGCGATTTTGTAGATCCGTGCCGAGGACCGCACCTTCCCAGCACCGGCGCGGTCAAGGCTTTGGCGGTGACCAAGAATTCGTCCAGCTATTGGCAGGGCAAGGCAGACCAGCAGACCCTTCAACGAGTGTATGGCGTTGCGTTCCCCAAGGCCAAGATGCTGAAGGAGTGGAAGACAACCATGGAGAAGGCGGAGCAAAACGACCACCGCAACATCGGGAAGCAGCAAAATCTCTGGATGTTCCACGCCGCGTCTCCTGGGGCATGCTTTTTCCATCCGCGTGGCGCGCGAATCTACAACACCCTCGTGGATTTCATCAAGAAGCAGTACCGAGTTCGTGGCTTCTCGGAAGTCATCACGCCCAACATCTTCAATTCGTCCCTGTGGAAGCAGTCAGGCCATTGGGAGAATTACCAGGAGAACATGTTCACCATTAATATTGAAGATGAGCAGCACTCTCTCAAGCCCATGAATTGCCCCTCGCACATGCTCATGTTTGGTAGCCAGCGGCGCTCGTACCGCGAGCTGCCCATTAGGTACGCTGATTTCGGGGTACTTCATCGAAACGAACTGAGTGGGACCCTAACGGGGCTGACGCGTGTACGCAGGTTCCAGCAGGATGACGCCCATCTTTTTGTGAGGACCGACCAGATCTCCAGTGAAATCGAGCATTGTTTGGATTTCCTAGCGTACTGTTATGACATCTTTGGGTTCACATACTACCTGAATCTGTCCACACGCGATCCGGAAAAGTTCATTGGCGACGTCGATGTCTGGAACAATGCTGAAGCACGGCTTGCTGATGCCATGACTGCATTCTGCGGGTTGCCCAAAGAGTTCGAGCACAACGGCGAGACAATCGCCTATGACGGGACTCCGGCTGTCATCAAAGCGCTGAAGAAATGCGTGGCTGACGGGAAGTACCCAGAGCCGAAACAGTACTGGTTTCTCAATCCTGGAGATGCTGCATTTTACGGCCCCAAGATTGATATTCAGCTGGAGGACACCCTGAAGAGGAAGCACCAATGCGGAACAATCCAACTGGACTTCCAATTGCCGGAGCGCTTCAAATTGACGTATCAAATGTCTCCAGAGGAGAAGGCCACCCGGGAGGCCGAAGGCAAGGGCGGGGGTGTGGACGGCGTGGAGGACCACGCACGACCTGTGGTCATCCATCGTGCCATCCTTGGGAGTGTTGAGCGCATGATTGCGGTCTTGACGGAGCACTGGGAGGGTAAGTGGCCATTCTGGGTGTCTCCACGGCAGGTCATGGTGGTACCTGTGGCCCATGAGTTTGATGAGTATGCCACTGAGATTAGGGACACACTGCACGCTGCTGATTTCTTCGTGGATGCGGACGTGGGTAACGACCAATTCAAGAAAAAGATCCGGAATGCGCAACTGGAGCAGTACAACATTATTTTGGTGTGCGGGAACAAGGAACGGGACAGTCGCACTGCCAACGTCCGGACTCGGAAAGGGGAAGTCGTTGGGGAAATGTCATTGGACGAGCTCACAAAATGGTTGACTGGGATCCGTCAAAGCTACTCCAAAGAGTACTGAGGAGCTTAAAGGTGGTTGATTGTAATATATTATATATGAAGAGGCCACTGGGGTTTGGGTTTGGTTCGCATGCGCAAGTGTGTTTGATAGTCCAAGATTTTCCAGCTCAACATTTGACCAGATTGATCCGAGCACTGAATGGGATGGAAACCGTGATTTCTCAAGCTGAAGTATCAGTGTAATGAGTTTTCTTGGGCACAGGCTTGCGATGGGTTGATCGCATTTGCTTGGTGCTGGCGCATGCCAACTGTATCATTGTCGTAAACAATCTTCATTTTGACGCTGCTCGGAGCTAGTGGCACTGGACCCATTATATAGGTACCTTGTGAGAGTGCACACACACACAAAGAATTCCCATGCTTCTCAATGTGCAAGGTGCGCATATTCGTCACATGCACAACCTGATACAGCTGCCAGGAGCTGTCCTCGTTTACTGTCTTAGCCAGCCTTCAAATTAACTGGTTGGTTGGCGCATGGATGAGTCTGTTACAATGCAGGTAGGGGTGTGTGATAGCACAATTTGGCACAGTAAACAAAATACGTGGAGGTTTATTTTGGTTCCCATTTTTTCAGGTTGCTGCTCACTGCTGCGGGATAACCACAGTGGCAGCTTGGTTTACTACACCAGTGGGGTTGCAATGCTTGGACAGTATACACGGCACAGTGTTTGATGTGCTTAGAGCCTGCAATGCTGTACGCGGTTGCAGCCGCTATGCGACAACGGCATATTGATGTGCCATTTTGAAGACGTGCTCTCATGACATCACCGATTTTGCGCAAGACTCTGTTTGTGCCCCACACCTGTTTGCAAATTTTTGTGTGCCTCCAACTGTGCGCGCATTGAACGGCTTTCCAGCAGCTTGGGAAGGTCAGAGGCTCTCAAGAGCAGTACAATTCTTCCAGTTCGGTGTTGGATTGAAGGGACACCCACCATCAGTGGCACACAGGTTGGCAACCTGTAACACTGCAAGGTGCACACAATGTTCAGCAATTCACAAACGACGAAGTTGATGACAAACTGGCACAAGAACTGAGCAGGTGGGGATCGTAAACATTTGTGCAAAATTGATTGATTTTGATTTTGATGTGGTGTTGCGATCAAACCAAAGTGTTGCACGACAACCCAAATGACTGGTTAGTCGATTGCAATACCAGGTTTTTGTTGTTCTGGTTTGCTTTTTCTGAATCAATGGTTGTGCCTATTTTGCTGATTAAGGGTTTCACCGTCACGTGGGAAAGCTTCCTGACTGGCTGGGTGAAAAAACTAGCCACTTGGCAACAATACCCTCTGAGGTGGCTGTCCACTGCTGAGCTAAGTATATTCACGGACTGCGTCCTGCAGCTTTTAGAAGAGGGTAAGCTGGTTCACCCCAACCTCTCCTGTTCTGCTAATTTGCCGAGGCCACGACGCACGGGCAATAACGCCAAGATGGCCAGGAAACTGGCTGCAAAGCAAGAGTTTGCCTCCCAACTGGAGGGAATCGTGGCACAAGGGCTGACTCAAATATATACGGACGGCTCATCAGAAAGGGTCCTGCCCATAGGGTATATTGGTGGATACGGAGTACATGTGCCGAACACACTGGATCTAGGGGCACCTATGCCTGCACACCTACCTCAAACAAACAATGCTACTGAGGTGTACGCAGTGACTCAGGGACTAAAAATCTTTCCACAAGCAAACTTGGCCCTGATGACAGACTCTGCCTTGGTCTACCTGGGGGCCACCGGCGCAGCGCGAATCTGGAAAATCCGTGGCTGGCACGGATTACACGGCCCCATACTACAGCCCGAACTATGGGAAGAGCTTCTACAGCTCATCGCGGACCACCAAGGTATACTGAGTTGGTACAAGGTCCCATCACATGTGCAGATAGAGGGTAATGAAGGTGCCAATGATTTGGCAGAATGGGGACGGCAGCAAAACCCGCTATACCCAGAACCCCCCGGGGACAGAGAGGAGGGCAGGGCAGGCACGGAAGCGAACCACAGCAAAGTGATCATTTTTTCACACAAGCACCCATCCCCCCCCGAGCCCGCAGTACATGCAGGTTCACCCCCACCCCCAGTGGTGCAAGAACCCTCGACACCGCCGTGTGCGACACCGTCCGCTCCCATGTCAGGCACACAGTCAGATACACACAACATGGTGACACCCCTCGTAGTAAGAAAAAGTCACTGCCATGTCTTTCTTGGAGGGCTTGATCCAGGCCAAGCCCCCCTTAAAACCCTTTTGTTGATGCTAAGACTAACTTAAGTATTTTTATCCCTCTTTTGAACCCTAAAGTACACTTTCTCAAAGTAACTAGGGTTGTAACCCTAGCCCCCCATGAAGTTCACCCCTACCACTCAACCGAGCGGAGGTACCTTCCTTCATGGAGGATATACCGAAATAAAATAGGCATTTCATGCTCTAGGCCTTGGAGGTTAAGCCTAGTGGTCTCCCACCCCAAGACCCCTATACTCAATTGTTTCTACCACTTATTGTGGTCCTACTTTGTAACTGTTTCTGAATTCAGTTGCTTGACCAAGTCATTTTCTGTGTTGGCCTGACATCTATGCCCCACATTCCTAACCAGCCACCATTTCACCCAAAAGAGTGCACATGAAGTGCCTAATGCTATCTTGGAGGCCTGAGGCAGTCCAATTTTCATATAAAATCTTTTGTATTATCCAATTGTGATTGAATCTTTCTGTTTATACCTGCTTTGTCTATCTGCAGCCCTTCTGTGTTACACTGGATTCCAAAACCAATCATTGATTCGATCCACATCCTGTTCTTGCTCTACTTGCTGCTTTGGTTTGGGTTTTCAACTTCAAAACCTGCAGGATTTCATCAAAATATCTAGGGCATAAATCAAGGACATCTTTCCGGTAGCAGAGACAGTCCCTTGTGACCTTTTGAACCGACCCTGAGAAGAAGTGCAGCACACAAAGCTCAACAACAAGTTCATCATGTCCACGCCAAGCGTCAGGACCTGTAATGGAACTCAGCACGTGCGCGCAGACCGCGATCATTTAGTGAACGCGCGTGCGTGCATATGTAAAGCACAGTGCAATGCAATTCAATTATTAAACTATTGAATCAAATTCATTTTGTGTACTGTGCAGAACACTGGGATGAAACTATGTAGTGATTTATGAGATCAATCACGTGCTGCGCTGTTGCCGGATTCGCATTTGGATTTCGAAATCACTAAGGAGATCACGGGGAAAATAGCACTCAAAAGAGAAGACCTCCAAGATCATTACAATCTCAATGTTCGATTTCCGTGAAACTCTCTTTGGTGATGTCGGAGTCATTTCTGGAGTGCGCTGGTCAAACTGGGACTTCATTTCTTGTGAAGAAAATGCTGCGCTAGTTGTGTTTGCTGCACGGCACCCAGATTTGTTGTGTGACTCGGAACTTGCTCAGAAGTGCATCAACGCTGTCGATGAGATGCAGGGAACGGCACTGCGAACGCTGCAGATTGACTCCGCAGAGCAGAGTGTTGCGGCGGTGAACCGTGCTGTGCAGGATAACCCTTTACGTCTCATTTTTGCACTTGCTTCTTCACGCCATGTGCGGAGGTCCAGTGAGAAGCGCGGTGTTTCATTTGGAGATCAACAGGATTAGGAAAGTTCACAACACCACGGCGAACAGAAGACTTCAAAGTGCAGGCAGGAGCAGGAGCCCCAACACAGGAAAACGAGACGAGGAACTGGAGGTCGTCGCCGAAACAGATGTTCGTAAGGTTCTTTTCTGCTTTTCTTGTATTTATGTGTGAGCGTGATGCTCTGCCGTGTGCATGCTGGTGTGTAGCGTCCTCGTGTGCGTGTGTTGGTAGCGTCCTGGAGTCTCTGTTGTATTGTTTCCTGTTAGCGTGCAGGGCAGTCTGGCAGTGCAGTTTTGGCTTGCGTGGGCAGCGCTAGGCTGTTAGCAGGCGCGTGAAGCGCAGCGTGAGCGTGAGGCTCCGCTAGGGTGTTTGGCTGCGAGTGATTTGCAGTGAGTGTGAAGCTTGAGGCTCCTGGCCCTGTGCGTAACCCTGTGCGCGTCCTGCTTGTAGCGGCTGCTGTTTGGGCTGTGTTTTGTGCTGCTCCAGGCAGCCCAGTGGAGCTGAAGTGGGCTGCTCCACGGGCGCAGTGTAGGGCTGCTCCACGGGTGTGCCGTCTGAGTGGTTTCTTTTTGCTTAATTTGCTTAATTTGTTTGTTTCTTACACTGTGTGGGTGAGTACAGACTGGTACATTTGGGCTACCCTGAATGTGCATGCAAATGACTTGCATGTAAAAATGAGTATGTCTTCTGTGTTCAGTATGTCACTTTTGAGATGTGTAGTGTGTTGGTACGTGTAAATGTATGTGTGAGCTTGCCTTATTTTCTGTTGTTCTGCCACGCTTCGCCTTGGATCATGCAGTGCTTTGTAGATGATGCTGTGGTTTCGCTTCGCGCTCTGGAGATAGCAGTGCACTGATGGCACTGCTTGGACGTTGCATTTTGTATGTTTTCCCCTCTCTTACTCTGTGCAGGCTGGTGGTGAGTAGCAGGGGAGCCAAGCAAAATGGGAGCACACGCAGAGCGAAGCTGCAAGGAGTGAAGTGAGGACGGCACCTTTCAGGTGTGCACGTCGACTTCGCTGCTTGTTATGTTTCTGCTTTTGTGTTGACCTCATTTCTTTTTCTGTGCTCTGCAGTGCCCATTCCAATGAAGTACCCCTAACTAAATGAATGAAGAAGTAATCTATATTATTCAAGTGAAGTTTGTATATATTAAGTGGGTTGCTTCAGCACTGCTTCTATTTTTTACAGCACACTGCTTGGTGGTTTCCTCTGTGCCAGCCTGCCAGGGATTCGGGAATTTTTTTCGTACAACACTCTTTGCAGTGGGGTTTTTGCAGCCCTTGGTGCAGCGGGCTGATTTTTTTTTTAAAGCAAGGACTGTTTGTCTGTATTTTTTTTGGTGTGTGTGTTGTTAGTAGATACCATGTCAGTTTTGTTTTCTGTAGGTGTGAGTGCATGCAGTGCATAGTTAGCTTTAACGTCTAGCTGGGTGGGTGTGCACAAGTGTTTCAGTTCTTTGGTCAATAGGTTAGTGCAGCACTTGCTTAGCCACTGCTGCAGGTGGTGTTTCACACTTGTAGTTGAGTTGTTGTCCCTTTTGGCTATTTTGTTTTGTCAGCACGCTTTCTGAGTGTCTATTTTGTGCAGTGCTGAGGTCCATCATATCTCTTGTCAGCCCTGTGCCTGGTGCCTCAGCACCCTGCACATGGCTTGTGAGGGGAGTGTAATGGAACTCAGCACGTGCGCGCAGACCGCGATCATTTGATGAACGCGCGTGCGTGCATATGTAAAGCACAGTGCAATGCAATTCAATTATTAAACTATTGAATCAAATTCATTTTGTGTACTGTGCAGAACACTGGGATGAAACTATGTAGTGATTTATGAGATCAATCACGTGCTGCGCTGTTGCCGGATTCGCATTTGGATTTCGAAATCACTAAGGAGATCACGGGGAAAATAGCACTCAAAAGAGAAGATCTCCAAGATCATTACAGACCTGGCCCATCAGAACTGTCCAAGTGCAAATGGGCAGCATGGCCCACCCTATGAGTGAACCACCTTACCGAGCTCCACAACATCTTAGTGGCGCATCTGGATCCCAAGGAGATCCAGAACGCAGAAGGGCGGAAGAAAATAAAGGCCTTACCACCGAGGCCTTAGCGGCCCACGGTGGAGACAGCCTGCAGCATCTCCACAGGCGCGTAGCAGCCTCAGTATCCCGATCCAATTGTCCGGCTTCATCCTCAACAGCGATGGGAGGCCCTGAGGAATACGAGGAGCTGAGGAAGAAGATGGATGAATACATCCTCCATGAGGAGTACTACAAATCCATTCGTGGAGAAGATGGGGAGGAGCCATTGGCAGTACACGGATCCAGACCACGTACAGACCTAGGGTCCTACACGCACTCTGGCCCGCCGTCCGACAGAGCCGAGACAGCATCCCTGCCAAGACGACCGAGATCCGAGTATCCAAGAGCATGGTGTCCAACCCCAAGGGCTCCCGAAGTGGGCCCGACTCGAGTTGAGGGACAACATCATCCAAGGCCAACCTACGGTACCCTGGATCATACGGCCGAACTGCTGGCCAAACTTCTGTCTGGATCAGAAGATCCAGATGTGACGGCCCTATCGGAGGCCATTAAGGCGAAACTGGGTATTGCAGAACCCTTACCCAAGCCAGAGTTGTCCTCCCCCTCCCCCCCGACTGAGTACCCTGGCCGAAGATCTTAAGAGATCAAGGGTCTCAAGGCTGTTGCCTAAGGTCACCTGCCCCAGTCCCTTTCACCCCCGTGCCAGGACAGTGCCCATGGCTGAACTACAGGACGTGCCTGTCACAGAGATTGAGAAAAGAGGGCTGTCAGCCCTGGCACCTCTTGCCGGCGTGTCGCCTTCAGGCCTAACTCCGGGGGGTGGGAAGACGGGCAGACCTATTGCCCAGGCGAACATCTAGCTGGAACTGCTGGAGTTCGACCCCAAAAATCTGCCCGAATGGGCAGAAGAATTTGCTGAGTTCCTTTTGCTGACTGGCCAATCCCATGTGGATGTGGCCACCAAATGCTCACTGCTGAAACGCTCATGCAAAAAGAAATTTTTGCAAAAACAGGTGAAACAGATTGTGAAAACCTGTTCCACCTGGGCAGAGGTACTCCAGAGGCGGGAGAAAACATTCCCAGTCTATGAGACTGACCTCAGTGTGTTTCACCCGCCTGCATAAAAACCCTGTTTGGCTGCTTGGATCTCTTTCGTACACGTCAGTGGATCTTCAAAAATGGGGTCTCTGCTGCTCCCAATCCACAGGCCCATGCCAAATCCCGACCACGCGACCACGTGCCCCATGCCGGACGCCTGTTGGCTGGAGAGTCTGTGGCGAGTTCGCTGCGGCGTTCCCCACCGTGCCTGTGCTTAGGGGTGTCCTGACTGCGCGGGGTGCTATAGACGTGTCCCGACACGCCACCACCGCGAAAGGGTTCACGTTTTGCCGCTGCGCCGAGCTCCGGCCAGCCCCATTGACATGTGCCAATTTGCTGTTTGCGGCAACCACAACTTGCAGCTTTCTTACGGTGCGCTCGAGGCTGTATCAGCGACAACCTATTTCTGCGTCATCGCAACCCTCAGCTACCCGGGCTCTGGTCATCTGGTTGCAATCATTTACCATGGATAAATGCCTCATTCCACAGCCTCGCCGCTGCACGATGCGTTTCTGGCATAGACTTAGAGATGATTCTCAGCTCTCAGACATGGAAGACCTACCTGCGCAAACCTATTTGGAGCACCGCTACTTCCGTGAAACATTGCAGCAGGCGTGCACCAGGTCTTTGTTACCACCCGCTTTGATATGTATCATTCCTCTGCGCCCGAACCGAAGACAAATATTACCGACCGCTTGGGCATCATCTGAATTTTGGCATTCCACTACTCGACCATAGACGTCACTACCGCAGAGCTATGCTGAGGTCACTGCAGCTTGTCTGGCACTTGAATTGCGCCACCTTACTACTGGCTACGCACTTCCGCTTGGGCGCTCCCGAAACACCAAGCCGCGCCTACGCTTGGGCGTTTTTGAAACCACAAGCCTTCAAGACACAGTGCCTGTGGTCACCCAAATTCCACAGGGGTGGTCACCAGATAGCCAATTCACTGCACACTCATTACCAACACGCATCAGCTCAATACACAGCGAATCATTTGTATGTGACTCCCTCCCTACACCATGTGCCCGCCTTCGTTGGCAAGAGGTCAATCTCCGGCACCATGGCCCATTGTATATCTGCATAATACCACGAACCTGCCTTCGATTGCAAGAGATCAAGCTCCGGCGCCGTGGGCCACCCAATAGTTCCTCAACATCATCAGCCAACTTCCGTTAGCAAGAGAACAAACTCAGGCAGCCGGACCCGCAGTGTCTCCATGAGCTATTCAAGATTACCGCCAGCAGCGACTGGAAGCCGGCCAGCAAACCTATTCCATCACCTCAGGGCCATGAGCCCATGGTTCATCCCCTTGTCCTTTTGACAGTTGACTGCTTTTTACACGAGCTCGGATTTTTGCTCCCACACTCGCACACACAGCCCACGCTGGCCCTCAAAGTAGCTTTGACTACTACACTCCCTCTGCAGTTCGACTTCACGTCCTCACCGCGAGTAATTTCTTAACAGAACCAGCCCGCTCAGGAGGCAGCCTCCTGTCACGGGTTCACCTCCCACAAACAAAGCTCAATTGCATTACTCCCTGCCCAAAGCTAAACCTAAAATCTTCACAGCACAACCACCACCCACACAACTCAAGTTCACCACACACAATTTTAAAAAAAAAGCACCGGCACCGCAAGTTTTTTACCACCTCTACCAAAACACAGACGTCCTCTTCGGACAAGAGCTACTTAAACCCTCTTCGCTGCCGCCACCATATTGCCACTCCTCGCGTGCAAAAACATGGTACAACTTACCAAAGACAGGGGAAAAAAGCAGAGGCACAGCAATCTATGTGTCTGATCGCATAGCACCTTTTTGCACACCCATTAAACACGTAGACCGAGAAGGTCTCATGACACTCCTGCTCCTGTTGCTGCCAGGATCTCCCCCCACACTGCTCATTTCACTCTACTGTCCACCACACGACACACGCTTACGCCAAATCATTTCAGAAGCTCTCGATGTCCTGCTTCCAAAATACCCATCTCACATTATTGGCGGGGACTTTAATACGTCCATTAACTTTTCTCTGGACACAGAAAATATCACTTCATCAAATGCCTGGCCATGGCTTTCAAACAAAGTCAACAAACAGCCACCAGCATTACATGACACGTTTCGTGACAAACACCCCCTTCTCAAAAATTTTCCAGATACTGGTAGAAAGATGTCCTTGATTAGTGCCCTAGATATTTTGATGAAATCCTGCAGGTTTTGAAGTTGAAAACCCAAACCAAAGCAGCAAGTAGAGCAAGAACAGGATGTGGATCGAATCAATGAATAGTTTTGAGATCCAGTGTAACACAGAAGGGCTGCAGATAGACAAAGCAGGTATAAACACAAAGATTCAATCACAATTGGATAATACAAAAGATTTTATATGAAAACTGGACTGACTCTAGCCTCCAAGATAGCATCAAGCACTTCATGTGCACTCTTTTGGGTGAAATGGTGCTGGTTAGGAATGTGGGGCATAGATGTCAGGCCAACACAGAAAATGACCTGGCCAAGCAACTGAATTCAGAAACAGTTAAAAAGTAGAACCACAATAAGTGGTAGAAACAATTGAGTATAGGGGTCTTGGGGTGGGAGACCACTAGGCTTAACCTCCAAGGCCTAGAGCATGAAATGCCTTTTTTCTTCAGGTATATCCTCCATGAGGGAAGGTACCTCCGCTCAGTTGAGTGGTAGGGGTGAACTTCATGGGGGGGCTAGGGTTACAACCCTAGTTACCTTGAGAAAGTATACTTTAGGCTTCGAAAGAGAGATAAAAATACTTAAGTTAGTCTTAGCATCAACAAAAGGGTTTTAAGGGGGGCTTGGCCTGGATCCAGCCCTCCAAGAAAGACATGGCAGTGACTTTTTCTTACTCCCCCCTGGAGTACTAGTTAGCTAAGCTAGTATGACCAAGGAAAAAGGCTCAAATAATCCCAAAATTACCTCAGAAAATGCATTAAACTTACCAAAAACATCCTCATCAGTTCATAGAAGCCTATCACACTGTAGGTACCCTCAAAAAACAGTGTAATGTACCGTGAATGATGTCCCTTCGATGGGGCATTCCTCAAAAGTCGCCGGCGTGCGACGAAAACTTTTGATAAAAATTTGGGGGTAGTCGGGTTCGAACCCAGGACTCCCTCCCTAGAGCACACATGCTTGCCCACTAGGGTACAGTCCAACGCTCTAATGTGGACAGCTAGCGCTGTATAAACAGCGTTTTAGTAAACGTCCTGACCAAGGGCCAGGGCGGAGCAATACTCCCAATGGAGGACACAAATCTCCAGGAGCTGAAAAAAATAAAAAAAATGTAACCAACAGGGAGTGATTCCTGCGGTTTGGCGAAAGTGGTAGCGATTTCACAAGTCAAATCGCTAAAAATTGACGAAATCACGCGAGAAATCGTCATTTTTACACCAAACTCAAAGTCGCAGACAAGCGCAAAGGAAGCGGACTGCAAAAACAAGGTTGCGCAAGCGTAAACGGCTTTTGAAAAAGAAGGTATGAGCCGTAGTTTTTTAAAGTTCTAAAGGGAATTTTTGCACAGTTGCATCAAAATTTTTATAAACTTTAGAGGAAAGTATTCAAACTCAACCCACACCACAGAGCAGGTGGACAACCCACCTCTCAGGTATGCCAGTGTCATCTCACACACATGCATTGCAATCATGTTGGTTGCTTCGTTAAAACGTTAGGGTTGTCAACGCTGTGTTTGTTGGGGGTTCGGGCTCATCTCCTTTGCTCTGCACAGGTCAAAACAGGAATGAAAGGTATGCGATGCGAATGGAGGGCGCAGCGCGCACGTAGGGTTAGAATATGCGCTGTGCTCGCGATGCATGTGCCTAATTGAGGCATTCACACGCTCTGACGCTTTTCCTGTACCCCAATTCATCCCTGTTCCCTCTTCACAGGTAAGAAAAGAAAGTGTTTGCTCGTGTCTAGCCGTAGCGTTAAAGTAGGGTTGCTTAAAACGCTTAGGCTTGCTTATAACTCGCAATAGGGTTGTTTTGCGTTCGCTTCACTTCGGCATTCACACGATGCATGGTGAGTAAGGTAGGTTAGCCCAGGAGGAGCTCACCTCCTGGTTGAGTCAGTGTGGTTATGGTTCCGCCTCCCTTCCCTGCATGCGTGCACACGATGCATTAAAGGGATTTGACAGTAGGCAACGCACTGTGCACGCGGTATGAACCCTTGCCAGGTTACCCAGGGCTCCGCCCTACGTTCCATAAGGGAACGGGCGAAGTCCTTAAGCTTGCTTGCTTGCAACTGGGTTCAGGAACAGTGTATTATAGGGCACTCTAAGAAGCGTATAATACGTGGAGTGTGTCTTGGTTCCTCAGTCTTGAACCCAGTTCATTGGCCTCTGTTGTACAGGTGGGAGAGTGTAATAAGTTGGGGCATTTGGGCCTCTCAGAAGGTTTCTGGAGGAACTCTACAAGACCTCATAGAGCTTCAAGATCCTAAGATACTAGGATATTTACTCATGTTTGGCTCATATTTCAAGCCTATAGCTTACTGCTAGAGTCTACTGCTCTTAGGTACACCACATAGAGCAGAGATCTAGATTACATTAGTAGCCATACATGAATAATCACATTCCATATGCTTATAATGTGATTTAATCATGTTTTATGCCATTTTAGAAGGTTCTAATGTATTAGAAGCTATTTTGAAGCTATTTAGAAGCTTCAGAAGGCCTGTCGCGATTGTCGGCGCCTGCTGTCGCCGACGGCAATTTACGTGATATTGACAAGGCCTGTGACAAGATAGACTACTCAGAAAGTTGTTAAAATATAGGTTTTATTGCCTTTTTAATGAGATTTTAATGCCACATTAATTTTCCTGTTATTTAGGCATGTGAACCCGTATTACTGGACCTGCCAGTTGGTCCAGCTTGATATTCGTCAAGATCTTCGTCTTCTTGCTGTTGCCTGTGTCCTGTACTTGCCAACAAGATCAATTGTAATGGAGAACATTGGAAACAATTTGATTTTTAAGTGCAAGACAAGGAAAATGGGTTTTCTATATGCACGCAAGCACAAGCATATGACAGTCCAGTAATCTGAGTTCGAGCAGGACGACGACGACGAGGACGACGCGCAGAAGCTGGGCCAGCGTACGTTGTTCCATAATGGTGAGTTCCTTGCTTGAATTTAATGAAAAGTTGGAGAAACTTTGAAGAATTGAAGGTATCCTTCCAAATACCTCCAACAACCCTTGAAATTACTTTGAATCTGGGAGAGCGCAGTTCCAAGCGCGCTGCAGCGACGACGACGACGACGACGAAGACCACGAAAAGCGACGCTTTGGACTTCCTGGAGCCTCCTACAAGTTCGAAAAGTTGATTTTCTTGAAGATATTTAAGTTTCATTAAGGACTACTTTGAGTTACTCAAGAATACCTTGAAGAGTGGTCAAAACAAGTCGAAAATCGTGGAGATCTTGGACCTACGCGCTGCTGAGCGACGTGAACCAGCGCTGGAGGACTTCGACAACGCGGTTTCAAGGCGCTGCAGACTGCTGCAGCCTTGTGATTTGCAGTTTTGAAGTGTAGCATAGCATACCTTTGATGTTTGTGTTGTTGCATTTCATTGCCTCATTGCACACGGCCCCCGGTTGCCCTGTGTCGAGGATTCACGCGCTTTGACGCGCTTTTCTAGATGCAGGCGTGTCGCCAGTAGCTTGATTGTCGATTTCCCACCCTCCCTTCCCCTTCAGAGCTATGATTTCATTGAAGTTTTTCACTACCTTTTGGTGTTCCAAAAGGCCAAAAATGTCGAAAATGGCCTACACTATTTTACGCATAACTTGGCGCCACTGGCTCAAAACGCGTCAAGTAAAGCGCTAACGTGAACTAGAGAGCCCTGGCTCTCAAAAGACGTTTTCATCTTGTTTTAACTCAACAAGGGCTATTTTGTGTGATTTTTTCAAGATGACCCATGAATCACTTTTTCCCCAACCCCCTAAAACACTCCAAAATGACATTTGGTGTTTTACGCATATCTGCGCGCCACTGCGCTGAAAAAATCTGAACTAAGCATTTTTCAAAAGTAGGCAGTGGTACGCTTTTATCCCGCACTTCCCTTTCTTCAAATCAATTTTTCTGCTATTTTTCCGATCTCCACCAAAGTCACCCATGAACCACACCCCAAAAACCCCTCAAAAGTGCCTTTTGTGCTTTCTTCATATCTCCTTAAAAAAAACGGTTTGAGGTTTCATATTATTTTTCCAAACAACACTGAAGTATGTGCTTTCTAACCCTGAGTCGTTTTTATTTTCGAAAAATAAAAATGGCTATGGTAAAATTGCAACAACTTACCACACAAACCACTTGGTGAAAAATCATGAAAAATGATTTTGGAGGTTTAATCATTTCTCTGAGACCCTGGTGACTTCGAACCTCAACAAAGGTGTTTTACGAATTCTGGAGCATGAAGTTTACGACACATATTTACTTTGAATTTCTGTGGTCAAGAATGTATTTTTCCCATGGTGGTTAACTTAACGCATGAAAGCATGTTTTCAATTTTTGTGTTCATGAATCTACAAGAAAAAGACCTTTCTCGGAGCTTATGGTGAGTTGGACAGCCATCAAAGCTGTTTTGGAAAGGTAATGGTGTCTAGTTTGCAGATATCTAATCGTTGGATTTTATTGAAAATGGGATGATGGTGAAAAAGTTCGGTTTCTTTATGCTTTTTTTGATGGTTTTTCAGCATGTGTGTCATGTGAGATTCATGTGTCTCCCCCAAACTTCTATTTCTCTGTGCCTATTATGAGTTGGGGCAACATCAAATATGTTTCGAAAACATGAGGACATGTCCTACACAGTGCAGATATTCTTTTTCTGACATCTTAGCAACATGGCACAGAAAAGTGCTGCAGAACTTGGGCATTTTCAAGGAAAAACAGGTTTGGGACATCAATTTTTGGCAAACCATTCGCGATTTCTGTGGTCTTCTAACCCTGAATCATTGTATGATATTGCAGTTTGTGATGGTTTGCATCATTTTTGATTCAGTCTAACTAGGCTTAGCCTAGATAGAAAGGTAGATACCTCAGAATTAATTTAGACACACAGTAAATAGTGAAACATTTTGTTGTCTTTTTCGGCCACAAAACAAACTTGGCCATAACCATTAACAGACCGTTTGCATCCGCCACATTCACCATCTAAGCCTTTCCCTTCGACTCCCCAGGCTGAGTGGCTCAGCTCGGCTGGCCCATTGTCATGGGGACAAAGAAGGCGTGGGGCTTGTTGCCACCAGGGAGTAGGGAGGCGATTGATGGGTGTGAGCGGAAGGCGGAAAGAGAAGACTCAATGCAGGAGCACCCAAGTGAAACATTAAACGACCGCATTCGACCAAACCTTTGGCATTGACCGCTCTCGGGGTCCTTGTGACCATTTTCCGATGAGAGAGGTTGATGTTGATATATGGCCGCGGAAGAAGCTTGCAACACTTACTTACTTTTACTTACTTACTCTAGCTAGCTAGCTAACTAGCTAGTATAGGAGATGCATTGACTTTTATGGTATCATAATCCTAATGCTAACGGTTGAGTTGAACTCAACTTAATGTCTCTGGTCCTCCCCCTGTAGGGCAGGGTGGTGAGGAGAAGTGCCGCAAGGCGCTGGTACTGTAATAGAGGTAACCATTCCAGTAGGTGCAGGCCGGAATGTTAGTGTGCGATACCATTTGACCTCTTTTCATCCCTTTACCTTTGACCTGAAGTGAGTGCTGGGCACTGGTTACGGCCTACGGTTGCCCTAACCAACCCACTACTGGCCTACGCATACACACGGCCTACAGTTGCCCTGTGTTGCATTGGCTTCCCACGTAGACGCACGGCCCACGGTTGCCCTGTGTCGCATTGGGATGTGCTGAGCTTGTACGGCCTACGGTTGCCCTATGAGCCTCAGTCTTGGTATTTTTGGCAAGCTGTGTGTTTTACATCATGCATTGTTTCATTTGAGCACAATTGCATTTGAGCCAGGAAGTGATTTGTCCTCATTTCCCTCTACCATGCACCTCATCCTTCACTGCATGGCCGTCAAGGCAAGCGTTTGACTAGTGACGTATTCTACTGTCCATTCGGATTGCATTTCATTCATTCCGTTCGGCAGGTCACTCATTCTTTGCATTCCACTTTGCAAATCTTACATTTCATACTTATTGCATTACTTCCTTATTGCAAGCGTTTCCCCATAACGCTCAACATGCAATCTGGTCGGTAATTGATCTGCCCTACGTAGTTCTATGAGCACCTTTGCTCAATAGACCCCGAGTTTTGGTTCGCCGACGAACAATCAATTCGTATCCCCTCAACTTTTGTTGCTTAACTGCAAGTTGTGAGGAATGAATCTCTTTTTCCAAACCTCGCGATCATTGACCTAGGTCATTTGGTCTAAAGAGCTGGTTTATCCTCAAATTTGCTACCGAACCACTGCGGGTACGTTCCGCTTCGTTAACTTTCGCTAGATCGCCTGGTACAGCCACATTACCGGGTTTGAGAGTGCTCAATTGAGTGTCCGCAGTCTACAACACTACAGTCTCCATCACAATCTCTGACACCCCCAACCAAACCATCAGACGCATGGCAGACCCAATTGGATTCTTTTTTCACACATTCCCTCCCTCATCACACTACACAAACAACATACACACAAACACCTACCATGAGTCATTTGATTATTCCATTTATTTGTTTGGATATCACACTCTGAGGAATTGCTGTAGTACCACTTCCATCCAGTTTTTGTCTACGAGCCAACATGTAGGTCACTTCCCTCGTGTAGATAGTCAGTGTCCGCTTATAGCCGACATTGGTCTCACCTCGCCACATCTTTGTTGTGTAACACAAGTGAACAGGTTTACGTTTGGTCACTAAGCCTGTGACTTGGCTAATGCATTCCGCGGTGTGTTAGTGAAGAGTCCTACGCCGGTAGCCACCGAGACCAAGCGGTGCACTACGGTAGGCTCATTGAAAAGGATTATCGAAAGGTGGTGAATGCCTACAGTGTATAGGAATCTACCCTCGCGCGGGTGGATAGCTACTTTCCATGCAGTTGGATAGACCCCTTCTCTTGCAGTAGAGATAGATGACGGAGTTAAGCTCCATGAGGATAGCCTGAATCCTGGAATTCAGTTGAGCGGTATGCATTCATCATGTAGGAAGACAGGCCCCCGCACGGATGGCTTTGTACAACCATCTGCTGGGCAAGGGGCTCGCCGTTGATTGGTCTTCCGGTAAGGTACAGAACACACTTTGGCTACGATAAGCATTTTTCGGAGATTTACTACTTCTACTTGTCTCAGACAACAGATCATTCATTCCGCTTATATGAGGCAGTAGCGATCCTCCTATCTCGCTTATTGGGGCAGTGGCGACCCTCCAGTCGGGTAGGATGTAGGCTTGCTTTCGAGCTAAGCGGTCCATCCAGGAAAGAGCCGACCTTTCCAACGCCATGACGACATACCTACTTCGTTTCAGAACAACCCCAGGGGACCAACCCACCCCTACCCGTAAACCCATCCCCTACATTCAATTACAATTCATTGGTTTTGTCATCTTTAGCACTTACCACAACCCATACATCTTCTTTCTCTGAATTTACATGATCAACACACCTCTACATTTTCGCCTTTTCGTGCAAATTGTTTGCATTGGTAATGTAAGTCATTTAGGACATTTCTACACAAATCAGTATTCCCGCTAGCTTCATATCTTATTAGATTACTGTGTGCTATGCCCTGGAATGCCATGGTGCATATGTTGCATAGGTTGGAGTGCAAAGCATATTGCCGTGATGGAATTTTGATTCTTTTGCACATGATTTCTAGGCATGATAGGTAACTGATGTTTCAGCTTTGTTTAGTGATAGCTAGAAGGTATGAGTAAAAGGTCAGTAATGAAGAACTATATCTTTCAACGCCTTTTTGGTTGAAGTGTTAGTATAAATCCCCATACCCCCGTACGGATCAATCCTTGAATGACCCAAGGATAAGGAAGAGCAGATCCGGGTCAGATGAGTTGTGTCTCATCGTGACTGCCACCCCCCACCCTTTTCAAATCCGTCCCGCCAAACTAATCAGAGTTGCTCATTACTGATGCTACCTCGCTTTCGCTGTCCATGTAATGCAGGCCAAGAAACCCATTGCAGGTGCCAGAATGCATCCAGCCGGAGCATTCGGGGTTGGTGCCAAGCGCCCATTGAGTAAGGTGGTATATCCTCTCTATGGATGACGCAGACCATGTCATGTCAATAGGCAGCTTGGGCAGAGCTTGAATTTCCGGTTTAACCCCACATGTTGCGTTTCATTCTCAATTGTTATTGATTTTCCGTATAGCTCATTGTAATCTAGACATCTACATCCAGGTGTATTACTCTTACCCTCAAATTTTGCCTGAAGATTTAGGTTGTCATTGTTCATACTTTGTATGCTAGCTTTTTGCTCAGTGTTTTTCATGTTTCATTTTGAGCCCTACTTTACGTACTTAAGACTCAGGAACTTTACCCTCTTAGGTGAAGATATGTCTTTACCTCTAGGAAGGGGGTAGTAAGGCACTACAGTAGACACTCAGAACATTGAATATGAGCGTTCCTTATGCCCATACCCCTCCTTATGTTAGATTATCAGCTTGTCATGAACATTCTTAGTGAATGTGCATGAAGCTTAGGAAGGGGGTGTAATAAGTTGGGGCATTTGGGCCTCTCAGAAGGTTTCTGGAGGAACTCTACAAGACCTCATAGAGCTTCAAGATCCTAAGATACTAGGATATTTACTCATATTTGGCTCATATTTCAAGCCTATAGCTTACTGCTAGAGTCTACTGCTCTTAGGTACACCACATAGAGCAGAGATCTAGATTACATTAGTAGCCATACATGAATAATCACATTCCATATGCTTATAATGTGATTTAATCATGTTTTATGCCATTTTAGAAGGTTCTAATGTATTAGAAGCTATTTTGAAGCTATTTAGAAGCTTCAGAAGGCCTGTCGCGATTGTCGGCGCCTGCTGTCGCCGACGGCAATTTACGTGATATTGACAAGGCCTGTGACAAGATAGACTACTCAGAAAGTTGTTAAAATATAGGTTTTATTGCCTTTTTAATGAGATTTTAATGCCACATTCATTTTCCTGTTATTTAGGCATGTGAACCCGTATTACTGGACCTGCCAGTTGGTCCAGCTTGATATTCGTCAAGATCTTCGTCTTCTTGCTGTTGCCTGTGTCCTGTACTTGCCAACAAGATCAATTGTAATGGAGAACATTGGAAACAATTTGATTTTTAAGTGCAAGACAAGGAAAATGGGTTTTCTATATGCACCCAAGCACAAGCATATGACAGAGAGGTTCAGGGTGATTGGTGCACGCAGCAGCTGCCTTCGGCGGCTATCCCATTTTTCTGCCCCAGCTAAACAGGGGCCCTGATCACACAACCAATTGACTGCGCCTCAGCCAGGAGTGGCGTGGGCAGTTCGACTCCATCGACATCCGCGCTGTGCACGCAACAAGAGCACCCCTTCGCTCGGAGCCCTAGCAAGGAAACGTGTTGTGACGTCCCTGTTAGGCCACAGTTGCTTAGCAGGTTTGAGGTTTGAGGTTTGGTTTTGCGGGTACCAGACGCCTTTCGGCCCCGGGGGGCCACCTGGTCGGGCCAGGTGATATCCTCCCCACCGGGTCCTAGTGGGGGGCCCTCCAGACGCACCTCCTGCCTGGTGGCGGAGTCCCCCGGGTTCACAGGGCTCGGAGCCCCGTCCTTCCCCGGCTTCCCCGTTTCGCCACTCCCCGGTCAGTGCATCAATTCGCAGCCGTGGCTGCGGGCGCTTACCCACTGCGTCGCCCCCCTAATGCGTGGTCGCCCGGGGCGCCGGCGCCGCCGGGCCTGTGCTACTGGCTTGTCGCCAGTGGGACCCCCTTGGGCTGGAGCGGAGGCTGCCTAGCCTAGGGGTTGGGGCGTGGCGCAGTGCGCCACTACTGCCTTGGCGGGTGCAGTGCCCCGTCCGTGTGTGCGCGGCGCTCCCGGCCGGTTCGGGGGGTTCGGGCCGGTACCTGGTGTTGTGTCTCTCTCGTTTTCCCCTTCCCGCCCCGCGTGTTCCGCGCTGCGTGTGGCAGGCCGTCCTGTCCGGGTGTCCCTTACCCTCGCTCGCTGGTACGCCATTCCACGCGGTCTGTGCGTTCCGCGCGCTCGGTCCGGGTGCCCTTCTGGTAGTCCCCGCGTGCCCTTTACGTTTGTGTGCGCTCGCGCTCCCGCGGCGTCCGCTCCTTCCCCTCCTGGGTGGTGTGGCGTGCGCACCTCGCGCGGTCCCGGCACTGGGAGCTGGTAGGGCCGTTCCACGTGGTCCGTGCCCCTCCGCGTGTCCTGCCCCGGTCCCTTGCTCCGTTTGGCGTGCTTGGGGGGGGGCGGTCTGGTCCCGGTTCCCCCCTACTCGGCTTGGGGTTGTGGGGGTGGCGGTAGGGCGTCCCCGGGGGGGGGGGTGCCGTCTACTGTTGCGAGGGGCGTCTGGGGTCAGGCGCTCCCCCTCCCCCGACTGCCCGCCCACTGGGCGGGCTGTTGGGGCCCGCTATTCACGTGTTGTGGGCGCGGGCGTGCGGGTGTGGGGGCCCTTCTCTGTCCCCTCGGCCTGCACGCCCTGTGGGGGCTGCGCGCCCCGGGGCGGGTCCGTGGCGTTCGTGTGCCGGGGGGCGGGCTGGGGGGGGAGGGGGGGGCCTGTGCGCCATACCCTTCGTTTGTGCGGCCGGGGGGGGCCTGTAGGGCGGGGGGTCGCTCTGCCTCGTTCCGTCCCTCTGCCTTCCCTGGGCAGGCAACAAAGCGGGTGTCACTGGTGTCGTGCTGTCAATGGGGGGCGTGGGCCCCCATACCACTCCGGTTCGTGCTCGCCCGCCTTCTCTGGGCGCGATCTGTGCGGCGTCCTCGCGCGTTGGCGCGACTTGCTTGTTCTCTGCGGCCCCTGTGGGAGCCGGCGGCTGGGGCGGGGGGGCGGGTCGCGCTCCGGCTCCTCTCTCGGGCGGGGGGGGGGACCATCCTTCCCGCCTCGGGGGGTGGGGGCCGGGGCCCCCGCGGCTCGCGGGCCGGTGGGGGGGGTGGGGGGGGGGGGTCACGCCGCTGCCTCCCTGCTCCCCTTCCGGGTGGCGGCCTGCGGTACTCAGTCCTGGCCCCCCTCGTGTCGTCGGCGCACTCCCTTCCGGTGTGTGCGTGCCGTGTGGTCGCGGTGCCGCCCCAAGGTGGGGGGGGGGTGAGGGGCGGCCCGTGGACCGCTCCCCCGGGGGCCCCTGCAGACCTGAACCCCCCCTCTGCCCTCCTGGAGTGGGCTGCGGTCACAGGAGGGTTATGTAGGGCGCGGCCTCCATACTGTTCCGCTGCGCCGCCGTGCGCCGCCCCCAAGCTTGGTGCGCGCGTTGCTCCGGCACGCTGGTGTGGGCTCGCCCTGCGGCCGCGACCCCCGCGGGAGCAGGCGGCTGGGGGCGCTGGGGCGCGCGGTGTGCAGGTCCAGCTGCATCCCCCCCTCCCGCGTCGCGGTCCCCTCTGGGGGGGGGGGGGGGCGTCCCCTCGGCTCCGGGGGGGCGGAGGGCCGCTCCTGTGGCTCCCAAGCTGGCGGGGGGGAGCGGGGGGGGGGGGGGGGGGGTGGGGGGGCCGCTCCCCCGCCCCCCCGCCCCGTCGGGCGTCGGCCTGCCATCCGTTGTCTCCGGCGTGCCCCCCCGGGGTATACTCGTGCCGTGGGGGTTGCCGGGCGGCTGCGGGCGTCGGGCGCGGTCCGGTCGGCCGCCGATGGGTCAGTGCGGCGGGGGGGGGGGGGGGGGGGGGGGACCCCCCGCCCTGGTTCGCGCCCCCGTCCTCCCTGGGCCGGCCTCTGATAGGGCCGCTCCGTTTGCAGCGTCCTGGGTGCCGCCGGTCCGCCGTCGGCCGGCAGCGGGCGGGGCGTGCGGGCGCCTGCCTCGGCCGTGGTGCCCCTGCACCCCGGGTGCAGCGGCCTCTCCTGGGGGGGTGCGGGGCCGCCGTTTATTCGGTCTGCCTCCGTCCGCTCATGGGCCTGAGTGGGAGGGGGGGGGGGAGTGGGGGGGGCCCTCTGGTCCCCTGGCGCCGCCTCCTGACGGCCGGGGGGGGGGTGGCATGGCGGTCCCGGCCTTTGGGGCCCGCCATCGGCTGGGGGGTCGCACCCTTCCCCCGCCCCCCTCTACCTAGAGCCGGACCCTCGTGCAGGCCTTCGCTGGGGTCCCTCATCCCCCCTGCCGTCGTCGCGCGGCGCTGGCCGGCCGGGGGCGGCCGTGAGGGTTAGCGGTCAGCGGTTAGCGGGCTGCGGGGCAGCAGGTTCCCCCCCTCGCTCGTTGTCTCCGCCCTCCCTCCCGCGGGAGGTGGCGCGCGCTCCTGCGTCACGCCGTACCGTGGGGGGGGGCGTGGGTCGGGTGGCCCAGCTCCCCCCCCGACTTTCTCACGTCCGCCGTCTGGGCCGTCACCTGCGCCGCCGCTTGTGTGGGGGCTGGGGCTGTGGCGGCGGCGGGTTGCGCCGGCGGTAGCGCCAGTGGGCGAGGGCGCTGTGCAAGGCCGGGGGGAGCCAGTTGTTGGCGTCCGCATCCGTGATGCGGAGCACCGCTCCCCCTTCCAGCAAGGCCGGCCACGTCGGCTCCCTGTCGGGCCACGCCGCCCGGATCACTGACCTGAGGACCCTCTCATGGTCCTCTGGGGCTGCCCAGCCCCCCGGGGGTACCTCTCGGTTTCCTCCGTCCCTCCGGAGGAGCACGGCATCGAAAGGCCGGTTCCGCATCCGCCTGGTGGTCCCCTGGTTGGCCCAGCACAACCACCCGTACACCTCGCCAACCAGGGGGAGGGCCTCCTCCCCCAGAGGGTCCGGGACCGTGCCCCAGTCCCGGTCCCAGGGCCGGGCCCCCTCTGCCCCTCGCGCTGGCTCCCCCCGCTGTCCCTGTGCCTGCGGCGCCGATGCCGCGCCCCGCCCCCCCCCCCCCGCCGAGGCCATCCGCGCCGGCTCCGCTCTCGGCGCGGGGGGGGCTGGCTGGTGCTGGGGTTGTGGGGGTTAGCGGGGGACGAGCTCGCCGGCGTCAGGGTCGATTTTGTAGAGGTCGTGGTGGTGGTGGTGGTGGTGGTGGGTGTGGTGCGCCGGCATCTGTTGGATGCCGGGGGGGATGCACCTCACCGGCTGCACGTCCGGCTGCGGGGGTGCCCCGCTCTCCGCCCCCCTCCCTTCGGCCCGCCCTCCCCCCCGGGCTCCCATGCCCCGTCCCGCCTGTCCCTCGGGGCCCGCGGCGCCCTTGTCCTTGCCCTTGGGCCCCTTTCCGGCCCCCTGCCCGTGCCGCGAGTCCCGCCCCCTGTTGCCCACGCCCTGGCCCGCCCGCTCGCCCACCGTCCCTCGCCCCGCTCCCTGCACCTGGGCGCCCTGCCCACGCCCCTGCGCGCCCTTTCCGTGTCCTGGTCCCTTCCCGGCCCCCTGCCCTGAGTCGCGCCGTCTGCTGCCTGCGCTCTGCCCCCCTCCGCTGCTGCGCCCTTGCTCCCTGCCGCGCGTGCCCTGGCCTCCTCCTTGCGCGCGCTCCTGCGCACTCCCCCTGTAGCCTCCTGTCCCCCGCTCCGCGCTCCCGTAGCTGGCAGGCAGCTCTGCCTGCGGGCCGTCCCCTCCTTCCTGGATCACGCGCCGGGCGTCCCGCTGTCTTTGCAGCTGCGGCAGCGTGACGCCCGGCGGCGAGCGCTCGGGCGCCGGGGGGCGGACGTGCCGCGCCCGCCCCGGGGGGAAGGGCTTCGGGGGGAACGGCTTGGGGGGACTGGTGTGGGTGTGGGTGGGGTTGGCGTGGGCGCGGTACTTCGCGCTCTCCCTCCCCACTGCTGCTGCTGCGGCGGCCGCCGGCGAGGCGCCCGTGGCCCGTGCGGGGTCGTTCCCCCGGTTTCGCGGCGTGCTGGGGGTCGCGGCGTGGCCGGCCGAGGCGGTGGCGTGGCTTGCCGGGGCCGCGGTCGCAACCCCTCGCGCGCCCTCCTCGCTCTCCTCTGCGGCTGCGGCAGCCCCCGGCGATGCGCCCGGTTTCTGCGCCGGGGCTACCCCCCGTGTCGGCGGTGTGCCGGGGGCCGCGGTGGGGGCCGCGGCGTGGCTCGCAGGGGCTGCGGTTTCCGCTTCCTGCGCGTCTGGGGCCCCCTCCCGGGGAGGGGCGGCAGGGCTTGCTGCTTGGGCGGCGGGAGCGGTCACCTCGGCTGGCTCAGGCTCCTGGGCCGGAGGCGGCGGCCCGACGAGCACCGCCGCCTCCGCCAGCCTCCGCTCCTCGCGCTCCGCGGGGGTCTCCCCCGTCCACTCCGGGGAGACGGGGGAGCGGGAGCGGGACCGGTGGTGGTGGCGGTCGTCGCGCTGGGGGGAGCCATCGGAGTCTGCCATCACTGTTATCCTGGTAGGCATGCGTGGTGGCAGGCGCGCCCTTCCCACTACCTCCTGGTGCATCAGTGCCGTGCCGTGGGCAGTGCCGTGCGGTGCTCTGCGGGGGGGGCCAGCTGTGGTGTCAGCCCCGCACGGGTGGGGGCCGGCGGCCATCCACTGGCATTGGGAGGGGAGGCGGGGGAGCCACGCGGCCCACGCGTCGCCCCACAGCCCCCGGTCTGGGGCGGGGCCCAGGGCCCTGGGCCCCCGGGGGTCGTCGGGTGGTGTCGGGGGGAGCCGCACTAGTTGGACCCCCGTAACGGCGGTGACCTCCTGTGTTCGCAGGAGGGTGTGTACTCCGTCCCGCGCCGCGGGCGCCGGGAGGGGGGGGCGGGGTACGGGTGCTGACCCATAGAGGTGGGTGGGGGTGATCCCCAGGACCCGCTCTGGGACCCCGCGGGTCGTGACGACGAGGAGGAGCAGGGGGGTGCCAGGGCACTCTTGCCAGAGGACCTGCCCCCTGTGGTGGGCACCCCTGGTCCTGGAGAGGGGGGGGGACAGGTCTGGGATGGCCCAGCCACGGGGCGCGTGCGCCGCCGGCGGGAGGGCGGGGCACCAAGTGGGCTCCCTGGGGAACGCCTCGGATATGATGGCGTACGGGGGGGTAAGCCTGGTGCCGTCGTACACCGGGTTGGTCGGCCGGGGGCGGGCGGGCGCCTCGTCCGCGCCTTCCACAAACACCGTGATCTCGCCCACCTCCAGGTCCTCGTCCGGTGGGTGTAGAAGGTGGAGCGCCGCATCAAGCTCGGACACTCCCCCCGGGTAATTGGCCCGCGCCTGGTTCAGGTACGGGGCCGCGTGCCCGGGGTAGCGCGTCCTGAGGGCGTGCAGCAGGGCTGGGGCGCTGCTGCGGAAGGACATGGCGGACCCCGCCCCCGTCAGCTGCAGGGTATCCCCCATGGACAGGGGCCGGCCCGACCGGTTGGACTCATGCCACTGCAATGGGTTTTTCCTGACAGGTACACAGAGTTTACTTTTTGACAGATTTTCTTGGATTATCTTTTGGATTTTTGACGGGATGTTCTGTGACAGGCGGCGCCAGGATAGAAGCGCGGGCCAGATCCCGCGCCAGATAGTCGCTGACGACAGAAGAAAGATAAAGAGAGAAGTAAACAATAGATGTCGGTTGAGTGTACAAATATTTTTTCGGCATGCATAAATGTAGATTTATTATATTTTAAGATTTTGTGTTGCATGCCAGCATGTTTCTCCTGCAGGCATGCAAATGGAACACTGTCGTGTTCTATGACTTACGAAGATGCAGAATGAACTATCATGAATAAAGGTCATAGACCTGCCCTTTTGTGCTCGCAGGAACACTCAGGGAAACGTGGACGAGGAAACTGGAAAAATTTTGCAGCGAGATTTGGAAGAGCAAAAATCACGTGATAGGATAAAGAGATAAGAACGAGTCCACTTACATTCCATTTGCTTCCGAGAGTGGGCGACGAAGGCGGCCCACTGATGCGAGCGTGAAAGGGATACACGGTGAACCAGGCATAGCCGAGACCGAAAGGTACGAAGGAGAAGACGGTGATGAGCATCCAGCGACAACGTGAATCGGTGGCGGAGGCAACAATACACCAACTACGGCAACTACGAGCGCCAGACAGTTTGTTGAACGCTGCCACGGAGTGTACATGGGTTACGGATGGTGAGAACGGAGTACGGCGTCAGTTTGATCTCGTGACGGGACGCTGGAGCTGGAAGATCAATGGTGTTGGGAGGTATGAGCAACCACAACAGGCGGCAGCAGTGCCCTTTACGGAACAAGAACTGCGAGTCTTATTGATCATGCGTGAAGTTCACCTGAGAGCGCCGCACTGGGATTCACGGACAATGACAAAGGACCAGATCGTGCAAGTTTTGCAGCTCAAAACGGCGTGGAAATGGGATCCAAAGGAGGCGCCGGACGCCACAGTATACAGGGTTTGCGCAGAGCACAGACCAGAACAAGAGGACGAAATGCTACCATCGACGCACGGGCCGGTCGGCAAGGAAGTCATTGAGGGCAAACCTGTTGGATATCAAGGACCTGGGGATCCAGTATGGGAATATTATGCATTTGATCCGGAAACGCCGGGAAGAGAACCAGAAGGCGGGGAAGAGCTGCGAACAACGCACGGTGGGAAGAGGAGAACAAGAAAGCCAAAGAAGGAGCGCGTGTCACGGCATGACACAGGTCAGGAGTTCTGAAATGGTACTGTAGTTCAGCTTAGTGCACCTCTCCACCCCATCGCCCACCATTGTTTTTTTTACTATTGATTTTTGAGTGATTCTTTTTACCATTTGAGTGTATCGGCACCCGACGTACTCCGGTGAGTGGTCAAGAAAATACTCAGGCGCCACTGGGGAACCTGATCCTGGCTGGCGAGTGGTCAGGAGCTTGCTCCGGCGCCGCCGGCAATACTTTTTGTGGGTTGGTCCTGCACACTCCTCCCCTACACTGGACAGGCCCCCGCCAGCCTGGGGCGCACAGGTTTTGGGGCAAGGGGCGAGCCGAGAGTGTTCAGGGTGGGAACGAGCGCCAACCCCACAGGGACGACCGGTGCACTTAAAGTCCTGGAACGACAGCCCTGATGGCTGTCCGGGATGGCATGTATGCGGTGGGGCCACATCGGGTGAGAGGCGGTAGAATTCCCGCCACGGCTGCCACCGTCAGATGGGAAGGCCATCCTCGCACACAGCATGGTGCAGGCACATGGACCCAGGGAAACACAAAAAACCACACCCACAACAACCGTCAGTGCGGGGCTGGCTGCAGGACTGGAGGAGGATCCCGCTGCAGGCCGGCCGTCTGGGGCACACACCATTTTTTTTACGCTGAGCAAGATCCACATGTACAGCCTGGTGTGTGCTCAGGAGCTTGCTCTGGCGCCACTGGGCAGCGAACAGGGGGAGACAGGCCACCAGCCCACCACGCCCACAACCGCCCCCCACAGCGTCGAGGTAAATGCACTGTTTTGTATTTCTTGCATATCGTTTGTTTCCCCTCGCCTTTCTTCAGGATTTTGCACTGTCCTGCGGAAATTGAACCCCCCCTACGTTTCTTTACTACACCTACCACGCAGGGATCACGAGGAATGACTGAAGGGAATGCACGGCATGCGGCAACAGACAACACCGGGGTGCGAACGCGCCTGTGTACCATACGCCAACGGTATGCTACACAATGCCAGTGGAGAAACCATAGGAGAAGGCCAAACCCCCCCCCCCTGCGGATGTGAGGTGCCTGTTGTTGTTGCGATAGTTTGTAATGTGCCCTTGTGTGTTCTGTTGCAGATCTCCAGCAAGCCCTAAGGGGCCCAAGGGGGCAACAAGCCAGCAAGGCACACCAAACCCCCCAGAGCCGAAGATGAGGAGTGAAGTCCAGCTCAGCACCAACGCAAGAGACCAAGTGCAGAAGTAATATAATTGAAGAGCCCGCCACGTGTACATACTAATGACGCGTTCCCGTGGGGGGGCCGGCCACGGGACGCTGCGGGACACGCGCAAGTGAGCAGGCAGGCAAAGCACTACGCTCACAGGGGCATCAATGCGCTCATGTCATGTGACAAAGCGTTTCAGAATCCTTGCCACTCTGCAAAGAGGGAACGAAAGTATGTACAGCAACACATCAGGATATGTACACATGGGGTTAAGACTGGACTGGGGTAAGGGCATCACAGGACCATAGACACTCAGTCCCAACTTATATCCCAATCCCAGGTCCGACCCTCTCAGTGGCTGATGGGGGCGGGGGCTCAAACACAACCCATGCCCTGCTCAGTCCGGACCCTGAAACCCTGCCAATGGGAGAGGTGTCCCACCTAGCCACAGGCGAGTTCCTGAGAACCAAGGGGCTCCAAGGTCAACCGACAGTGGCTCCCTATGCTCCCTTAACGGCAGGTCCGAACTCATCTCTGAGCCAGAGATATGGCCCCGCCATAATCCCTCAGGAGTTGGTAGCTGAAAATGGGCTGTTTCAGCCCAAGCTGATATTAGCTCCAAAATTCCCGAAATTGACCCCTCGTCCGGACCCGCCAGAGGTAGGGACGAGGCAACAGACCCTATGCCCTTCGAGTACGAACTCGTTGGAGCCCTCACCCAACCTGGTTCCCTCTGAGGTTCCAGCATCAGGGCAACACGGATGAGTCAAGTGGGGTCATGATGCCCAAAATCACCAAAATTGGCGTCATTCCCACGCGTGGCTTGCCCGGCCAAGGTAAGGCCAATGGCTCACAGGGTAGGAGGCAGGACCTAGGACTTATATCTGAGTGTACAACTTGGATTTAGGTCCCGGCTCCTTATGGGCTTAGAGAAATGGGGCCGCCAATCGACCACACGGAAGGGGGAAATTGGGGTCCCAAAATTGGGTCATTTTGGCTGCTTGAAATGAGCCAAAATTTGGTGTGCTCCCAATAGTATATCTCCACGCCAGCTTGGAGATCGGATCCGCCATTCCATACGCGATCCACCGGGAGTCCAACGGAGACTCCCATGCCCTTGGCTTTCAAAGATCTCCATGTCACTCGGCGTGGTGACGATTCCAATTGGGTCCACAAATGCAAAAATGGCGAAATTGCCCACACTCACTTTGGGCTAGCACCTTAACGAAGGAGGCTCCGCTTCGCCCACGTGGTGTGTGGACCATGGGGACCATTACCCATAACACCCATGTCATATATGGTCCATTGGTCCATGCTTCCGGCGTGCACGAGGGTTAGAACATAGTGCACGGCGGGCAACAAAAGTGGAAAATTGCTCAAAATGGCCAAAAATGCACACACTCATGGTTGGGGCAAATGAGGCACATGCCCGACTCGGACCGGAGTGTGCCATAGGATTGGTATCAAGTCATATTGGTCCAACATATCTTTTGGGCGTCGCCCAACTCCTCCGATATTGGGAATGGCAGGGTCGCCAAGTGAGCCCATGATTTGGGATAGTCCCAAATTGCCAACATGGCGGCCACGGTATGCCAAGCCTAAGAGGAGTTATTCGCCGGGTCCAAGATATGTTGGGCACCGAAGTAAGTACCCTCATATCATACTTGGGTCATGATGTCAATTGAGCGCAACGTTGAGATACACGGTCGCCACTTGACATCATGACGGGCCAAAAATGGCAAAATTGGCACAAGCACACACAAAAGTGCCTTGAAAGGTGCATAATTATATTATAATATCTTCGGCTTGGATCGTGCAATCACTTAATCCTTCTACACACAATGACTTGACACCAATGACCTTCGATCCCACACATGTGCTCCACTTGGGGCGCCTTGAAAGGTTACGAGCGCTACTTCCCAAGTGGGCACATGAAAATATGGAAAATTGCAAAATACACACCTTGCTCCCCACGCATCGCTTCGGGTTCACCACACAAGCTTCCCTTCACGAAGGTTAGGCTTGCAATTGATCGTAGGGAGTATGGAGAAGGGGCTTGCACAATATGAGGTCCATTGGCGGGCTTGGCTTAGAGTAATGGACCCGCCAAATGGGCACGCAACACAACACATGGCACATACCACATATAGCCCAAAAAGGTAGCTCCCACCACGATATGTCATGCCCCTCCAAGGGCATAACTTTGTGTCAATCGCTCATAGGAACTCAAGGAGAGTTCCTATGCAACACCAACACTCGCGCGCTACACTCGAAAGTTATCTTAACGCACGCAATATCATGGCCAATGAGTTGTAACGCAAACTCTACCCTCTTGACCATGATCCATTACACTAGCGCGCATGTGTGGAAACGCAAGGCATATAAAGCTTCCTAAATTACGTCGGGAGTATTGTGAATACATCCCACGTTTCCTTATCGTCAATACTCGCAAGCGGCACGAGATATGACCCTCACAAGTGGCCTCACGAATCAACTTTGTTTTGCCCATATCTCTGAGTCAAATGGAGGGCAAGATAAAAGGGAAGTTGATTCGTGCATAGGGAAGCACGTAGGTCCACTCGAAAGAGGTGAAATCAAGTGCGGGGATGTCGAAGTCGAAAATCCGATTTCGACATCCTGAAAAATTCGGATTAAGGTTGCGAGTGTAAGATGTGAAAATTGCGGAAGCGTCCATGCAGTTCCTGAAGGCTTTGGAGCCTTCGTGACGGATTGCGTTAAAATTTCCATTATAAACAGTTAAACTGGCGGTTACAGTAAAGTCGCGATCCAACCGCCAGCAGTCAAAACAGTGAATATCAGAACGGAAGCATAAAAATTGACGGAAACAATATGAAAGTAAAACCCTGTTGATTCCTGATATTCTGATATACAAATCTCCGCTGGCGGTGCATCGGTTGCTGATGCGGGGCTCTACGGCACGGAACGGAGCGTCAACGGGCGTCTTCCCTTCCGTACATGGGGTTAGTGGACCGGAGACCGGTTGTATGCCGTAACCTAGCCATGGGGTTCTGGGTACCGCTTCACCCCACTCCTTAGAGCAAACCCTGGGGGGGCTCGATAACACCCAAGCATGGCAGCGGGTACCCAGGACCACTTCCTGAAGGGGGGGGGGGGGGTGTCACATCCTCACTTCAGTAAGTCACAGTAAGATAGGTATGATGTTGTATAAGCTCGTAGCACATGTATCAGTATCAAGTATCAAGTCCCGGGTCCTTGCGGCGATTGTTCGGCATCCAAAGGACCCGTTAACCCATACCAGGCGCACCGGGTGCCGGCTGCTACGGTCACCACCACAGTGGCAGTGGCATACACGGCCAACATAGGCGACACACGACGACCGAGGTGGTCTCACAAGTCGAGAGCGACCACAAAGATCCATCAGGCTACCCCAAGCTTCCCAAGGCCCGACGACTGGGGAGAGTCCCCACGGGTCTTTCCTCGGGCGCACCATGTCCATATCCATACGACGCGAGTCCAGAGTGCCATAGTCGAACTCCTTAAGAACCCCAGATCTTAAGGGAACTCCTCCTTAAGGGATCGGGCATCAAGGCCGTCTTTTCCCTCGCCCTACTGCCACGAAGGCCATACATGAGGGAGTCCTCATGCAGTGTGGGCGGAGGCGTCGACTCCTCAAACCACCAGTTTCCCAGGCAGACTGACCGAGGTCAGGAGCACCGGAGGCCGCCATCCAAATGCAAGTGCGTCTGCGAATCGGTAGGCTCACACTGGGACTGACAGTGGCGGACCGCTGGGAGTGTAGTCAGGCAACTGGGCTTCCCGCCTGGCGCCATCAGGATCTCCACACATCACAGCGAATAGGGCAACACGGTACTAGGGCACTCAAACAGTAGAATCTGTATTCGGGTACTGGTCCAGGCTGGACCAGGCTGTATGAACATGTACACGGCGACTCAAGGCGCCTTGGTATTCGATTCGTGAAAAACAGTCCACACCCCGGTGATGGGCTGAAGACAGCAACATACAGATGCACATATCCTGGAGGGTAGAAAAGCAAAACAAGCAATAAGCTGGGTAAATAGGCGTGTAAACACACTCAGAACAGAGTGCCAAACCACGCCACGGTCAGGATAAGGCAAATGCAGGAGGGTGGACAGGATAACGCCTGAGTTCAGGCATATATAGTCTCGAGACACACGTCGACTGGTCTGGATTCCGCAAGTGCCATGGAACCAGACCACACACCAAAAAATCGCAATGCCGATGACAGCGGCATCCGTTGCGCAACGTCGTATGGGCTTCAAGGCCCCAAGAGCTCAGAAAAATGAAGGTCAGTCGCCCTACCTGGTTTCCCAAGGATTCAGCAGGTGGGGAGTGACGAATAGAATTGAAGAGAGGGGCCATCCTCCTCTGGATTCAGCAGGGGGGGGTATATGGCCACTCCGTCACCGAAAGATGGAAGAGAGCAAGCAAGTAAGGGACGATTCGCCGGCCTCACAAGCGCTCAAAACGCATCAGGGGAGAGCTCAGGGCGCTGATCAGGCACCCCTGGCTGCAATCGCCCGGGTGAGCGCTGCCAAGTCCGAAACGTGGATCTTGGTCTTGTGCTTGCGGATGTACTCCATGAAGGGAGTATTGACCCGCGGCACAAACGAGGAGACGGGTTCCCAGGTGTCGTGGGACGGCCCATAGCCTCGCCAACGAACCTTGAACTCCAGACCTCCGGGTGCCGAGGCCTTCGGACGCTGAGCCAGGATTTTCTCGACAGTATAGTCGTCCTGCTCAGCATAGTCGTCGTCCGAATCGGCCTCATGTTTGGCGTAGTCCAGGGACACATGTGGGCCACGGAGGTCGGGTTCCCGCACACGGAGTTGACTCTCGTGGCGCTCCCGGAACTGTCCGTGGTCGGTCACAGCCCTATACTCGGCCGCAAAGGCCTCAGACTTGGCGTAGTCGTCGGTCCAGTCGTCCTGGAGGCAAGACTTCGGGAAGAGGTGCTTGTCGGACTCAGCTCCCTCAGGGGTGAGTACACTGACCGCTCTGCTCACCCTCGACGCGAGGGGGGCATCTGCGGCCATGACGACGAAGCATTTGGCACCCTCCTCCTCCATCAGGCGCTCCTTTTCGATGATCCTCTTGGCTTCAGCGGTCTCAGCCTCATCGCCATGGGCAGAGATGTCCGTCATGCCCTTGCTGGCGGGATAGGCCCACCTACTGAGACAGTCCGCCACGGTGTTATCCTTTCCAGGAATATACACAACCGTTAGGTCGAACTTGGCCAAGGTCTCATGCCATCTTGCCCGTCGGGAGGCGGGACCTGAGGGGGTGTCCACGTGCTCCTTGTGCCACGACTGCAGACTCTGATGGTCGGTGCAGACGGTGACGGGATGGAGGGCTATGTACCCAGCCCATTTCCTGAGAGCCATGACGATGGCATACGCCTCCTTTTCACGGGGCGTCCACGTCCGTCTCTGGCCTTCCGCCAGGACTCGGCTCCAGAAGGCCACGGGCACGTGCCTCCCGTCGTCAAGCACTTGCTCCAACACAGCGCCAATGGCGTAGTCGGAAGCGTCGGTGCGCAGGACGAACCCTCGGTCGGGATCCACGAGGTGCAGACCCACTGCGGATAGCAGCGCCTGCTTCATCCCCTCAAAGGCACGGTCGGACTCAGCTGTCCAGACCAGAGCCTTCTTGGACCCCTTCTTGGTCTCCTCTCGGTTGCCCTTGAGCATGGTCGTCATGGGGGCTGCATACTCGGCATACATTTTGACATACCCCGAGTAGTAATTGCAGAACCCCAGATACGCCCGTAGCTCAGAGACCGTCTTGGGCTTTTCCCAGTGCTCAATCGCAGCCACCTTGCCAGGTATGGGCTTTCGCTGCCCGTTCCCGACTACGTGGCCACCGAAGACCACCTCGCTTACCGCAATGGTCACCTTGTCACTGCTGCCCGTGAGCTTGTGTCGAACCAGAAGGTCCAGCACTCGAGTGATGTCCCTTTCGTGTGCCTCCAGGAGCTCCTCGTAGCTCATGCTGGGGTCCCCGGACGCGATGATCACGTCGTCCACGAAGGGGTCCGCACAGTCGCGCACCGGCTCAAGCAGGTTCTCCAGCATCCGCTGAAAAGCTGCATTGCCGTTGGTGACGCCCATGGGCATCACCTTCCACTGGAGAGGTCCAAGTGGGGTGCTCATGGCTGTGCAGGCACGGGACTCTTCGGCGAGAGGCATCTGATGATAACCATGTTTCAGGTCAATCACCGTGAAGATCCTCCGCCGGTGTTGTTTTTGCAGCATGTCCTCAATGAGGGGCAGCGTATAGCTGTCGTGCTGCGTTTGGGCGTTCAGGCCGCGGTAGTCGACCACGAGCCGCCACTCACCGGCAACCTTCTTGGGGACGACGAAGCACGGAGAGGCCCATTCGGAGTGGCACGGCTCGAGCCAGCCTCTCTGGATGAAGTCACGGAGGATCTTCTCCATGGCCTCTTTCCTCTCGCCCCTCAGGGCAAACTCCCGGTGTCGATACACACGGGGGTCCTGCTTCAGTCGTATCTTGGCCTCGCCATACGGTCCACGCACCGGTGGGGGGAACACAGGTTTTCCGCTGAAGAAGGTCTCGCCATACTTCTGCTTCAGCCTGGCCCTCAACGCCTGGATCTTGGGGCAGTCATCGGACTCCGCCTTGGCTTTTCCGGGCACTTGAACCACGGAGCTTACTTGAGGGGTAGCTACTCCGCTCGCTTTCGGCTCAGGTGGTCTTCCCAGGTGGCCCAAAGGGCCATCTCTGGTCTTGCCTCGGAACAGATCGCCGTAGGTGGGTGGGTTACTGCCAGGCGGCTCGTCTTGGCTGGACATGTGATCCAGCACCCTCTGTACGAACGTATTCCCGTCATAGGAACCGGAGACGATTGAGTCCACTTCCCACCAGGCTTTGTCCTGGCCCTTGCCCTCACGCTGGTTTCCCCAGTCGTGAAAGGGCTGATCCATATACCCCTGAACCAGATCCCACTCCTCTTCAGTGAGGGGGTCTTCCGAATCCGACTCTTCGATGTCAACAGGGGGAACCGCAAAGCATTGCCGCCAGGGCTCTGCTATGATGCGGTTGACACACACGAAGTCCGTGGTGTCGGCCTGATCAAGGCCCCCATCCACATAGTGGAATTCCGTTGGCCATCTCTGGGGTGGCATGGGCTGTCCCTTAGCGTCCTGATAGACACTGTCTCCAGCCGGTAGGACGACCTTGTTTAAGGTCATGTTGGTCAATGAGGCTACCCAATGTCGGGTACTTTCCTCCTCGGTGCATCCCATAGGAACAACCAGCACTGCCTTGGAGCGGTCCTTGCGAATCTTCGCTATCGCTCTTGGAATGTCCCAACGGGGGCAATGGATCCACATCAGTCCCTGATGCGGACCCCAGTGCTTCTTCCACGCGGAGTCCTGGGCGCTCCAGTACTTCTCACACACCCGCAGATGGGCGGAGGTTCCTGAAGAGAACGCATCCAGGGCCAGATCCGACGCACCCAGGTCCGCGACCACTCGGTTCGCCACTTCCGGCCTTACGCCGTACTCCTGGTTTGCTGGCCCAGTGGGCTCAGTGTCCAGCGCGGCCACTTCGAGCTGATTGCGTTCGGGGTGGATCCATTGGCATTCCACATGGTGCTCAGGTGACGAAAGCCACGAGAGCTGGTCGTCCTGGTACAGGGTCATGGAGGCCTGGGCCGGGAGGACGCCGGAGTCCGTCTCCATCATGAAGTCGTACCCAACGATCATGTCCCAGTCCATCTCGGCCTCGTAGAAGCGACCGTGCAGGAGGATTTCCTTGCCGAGGTCTGGGCGGCTCAGCTCACGATGGTTCACGAACTGCAGCCCAATGGCCGCTTCCTTCGTGCCTCCCACCATGTACTGGCCGTTCGCCACCTTCAGCCTGACAGGCTTCCGACTGTCGGTCAGACACTCTGGTGGAAGTAGGCCAGCCTTGACCAAGCTGACTTGAGCTCCCGTGTCGACCAACACGTCGAAAACCTTTTCCACTTCCCCGCATAGGGCACGGACCTTAAGATGCAACTGCCGCTCGCGACCGACACGGCGCACGGCGTGCAAACTCAGGATCTCCGGCCGTTCCAGAAGCTCCACAAGCGACTGGTGCAGGTCGTGGACAATGGGCTCAGGCTGCCCATCTGCAGCATCCAGCTGCGGTCCGGGTGATCCTCCGATACTCTCGGATAGATCATGTAGTACATCAAACACATTCTTGGTCGCGAAGGACGGACGGGTGCAAGGGTTCGTGCCTTCACTTGCCCTCAGCCCGCCTCCGCGACTGGGCGCCGGACCGGGCCTTCCGCCCGCGGCAGTCCCCTTGTGCTTATCGACTCCCGACTGGGATGGTTCGGCGCTTCCCACGTCACCATCCTGCGACCGCCCTAGCTGGGGCCCTTGGCTGCAGGGGCTCCGCTAGGGGGCGTCGGTTGCGGAAGAGGGGGTGTTCTCCTCGGCCTCAACGGCGTTGATGCCCTTCTTCCTTCCCCCTTTCTTACCCTTGTTCTTGTCCTTGTCCTTGTTCTGGTCATTCTGGTTGTTCTCCTTGTTCTTGTTGTCCGATCTGGGGACCCAGTTCCGCTTGATCTCCTGGATCTCCTTGGCCAATTCGGTCCCCACCGACGACATCAGCTTGGCCAGCTCGTCCTTGTCCACCTCCATCTTGGCTTCCCGGATACCCGCGGGCGCACGCTTCTTCGACCCGTGCGCCTTCTTGTAAGCGTCCGTGTCGGCCTTGTGGATGGGGCATGTTCGGTGGTCATGGTTGAAGCCTCGCTTCCTCCCATAACACACGAAACAGCCCTGAAGGTGAGCTCGTATGAACTCCCCAAAGGACAGCGGAGGGTCGCCAATACGGCGAGGGTCCCTCTTCCCCTGCTTCCTCCAACCCTGCTGCAGGGGCTTCCAGTTTCCCGGTTTGCTCCCCGCGTTCAGGTTCTTGGCCACGAAGGCGCAAACGGCCACTTCGGCGGGCTCATCGTCGTCGTCATCGTCGACGAGAGTCTCATCGCCGCCGGCTCCCGCTGGGTCCATGGCATCTTCCCCGCCAGGTCCCTCGCCAACGTAGTTGACGTCGCGGTCGCCGGGCCTCAACCCGCGGGTGTGGTGGAGGTTTCAGTACTCCTTGAGTACTTCCTCGCCAACCCACTCCAGGATCTCGTCGCAGCTCATCCGCGCCGGAATGGGCTGCAGACGGATGGTCTGGCCGCTCAACTCACGTTCGTCAAGGCGCCACATCGCGGTCTTCTCGCGATCGCCCGAGACGGTGATGAGAAGAGCGTTCCGCAGGGAGTGCCGTTTGACATCCCGGGCCACGTTCTTCTTCGCCCAAGCCACCACGTTCGTATGATACTCCTTGGGGAGCATCATCTTGACCGTGTGGTTGGACTTGGCCCGCTTGGATTCCTCCTTGGTGACCCTCTTGATCCATGCTTCCGGCAGCATGGAGAGCAGGCGAGCCTGCTCGTCACCCTCGTTCCAATCCTCCACGTTGCGGCGGAAGAGGGTGTATTTCCCTCGGAAGTCTCGCCACTCTCGTAGGCGGATCTCCCGTCCATCATGCTCAAGCTTGATGGACTTCCAGCGCTTGGCCGCCACCTGCGGAGCGTCCACCCGCTCCTGCTCGTTGAGCCACTTCTTGGCTTCCTTGAGGGTCTTGATTTTCCTCTCCTTGGTCGCCAAGAAGTATAGCTCTCCGAGCACTTCCGGCAGGCGGTACCTGAACCGTTTGAAGACATACTTCTCCGCATCAGCGGGAGGCAGGTCTTCAGTGACGGTCAGCCCCCAATCGTCCAGCTTCTCCAAGAAGCGGTCGAGGTTGAGGGGGTTGCCGTCGTACAGGGGGGGCTTGATGTCCTTCAAGTCTTCCCACAGGGCGGCATCCGCGGCCTTAGAGACCATGAACGCCGGCCGCGAGGTCGACCGAGGTTCCCATCGGCCTCGCCCACGGACTCCCACAGCCGCCACGTCCATCTCCTCCATGGAACCCCTGTGGCTACGCCGCGGTTCCTCCACGTACGCTGAAGCAAAATGTTCACGCCGTACTGCATCCATGTACGCATCCTCATCACGGCGCCGGCGGCTGCGTTCCGCGGCCTCCCGTCGTACACCACGCGGCGGGCTGATGTCGAACTCCTCCAGGTCCAGGTCCAGGTCCTCACCTTCGCCGACATCCCACTCCACGTCTCCTCTGGGGACCTCATCCCTGAGTCCACCATAACGTCCTCCAGCCCTGGGGATTGGCACCGGGGCTGGTGCCGGGCGTCGGGGGCGTACAGGCGTCCGCGGTGGAGCACGGCGGTTGTGGTAGTCCGCGCTGAGCCACTCATCGCGCCATTCCTCACTGCCACTGCCGGGCGGCACGCGCTCCGGCGGCCCGCGCTGTGGTGAGAGGGCGCGCTGAGAGAGGGGGCACTGGCGCTGGGGCGACTCCTGGGGGCTCCGCCGGGGGCGTGGGGTCTGCCTGGACCTGGTCCGGGTCCCCAGCCGTCGTCCGACGAGCCAGACTCCAGGGGTGGGTGGTCGCTGCCGACGCTCCCACGGGCTTCCAGCGCATCCAGCCTCTCCTGCAGGCCGCTGACGACGTTGGTCAGCGACTTGGTCTCGGCCCTGGCGATGTCCAGCTCCTTCTGCGCGCGCGCGGCGACCCCGGAGATGCGAGCCATCTCGACCTTGCCCGTGTCTACCTCGCACTCGAGGGAAAAGACCCTCCTGCGGAGGTAGACAATCCACCGCCAGGTGGTATCCGGGTCGCCGTTCCCTGGTGGGTCGTCGGGGTCCCCAGGGGGTCCTCCAGGAGGGCCTCCGCCGGGTCCGCCCGGTCCAGGGGGTCCTCCCCCGCCCGGTGGTCCGCCTCCAGGGGGTCCACTCGGTGGGCGTCCTCCAGGGGGTCCTGATGGTCCTCCGCCAGGGGGTCCCGGTGGGTCTCCGCCGGGTCGCCTCGGTGGGTCCGAGGATGGGCGCGTGATGCCGAAGTCCATGTCGTCATCCTTGTCCATGTTGCCCCACCTGGGCGTCTCGGTCTCGGAAGACTCTGAGCTCCGGTAGGGAGGAGGGGGATCCTCATCCTCACCTTCCATGGGGACATCTCCGCCTCCTCCGCCTGTCCAAGCCACCACTTGGCGACGCCGGCGGCCTCGTTCATCTCCGTCACTGGCGGTGAAGAAGGGGTCACTGTCGTGGGGGTGTCCACCCGCTGGCCTCCGCGGCCTCTCGGGGGTCTTCCCCTTGCCCTTCCTCCGTCGATGGGCGGTGGTGCCACTGCTCCCACTGCTGCCCGTGTCCGCCTCATCCAGCGTCATCCTGGAGGCGGCGTCCCCTTCGAAAAGCTTTCGAAGGGTCTCCACTCGTGATCCTCCCGGGGGAGTCTCGCGGCGGAGTTTGGCCTCTGCCTCCTCCATTGCGGCGGCGGTGGCTGCGGCAGCCCGCACTTCGGCTTCTTCCCGAGCACGAGCCGCCTCGGCTTCCCGGGCCTGCTGCAGCTGCGCCTTCTGCGCTTCCAACGCTGCCAGCTCCGCCTCCGTCTTGGCCTTCTCCTCAGCGACCTTCCGTCGCGCGGCCTCGATAGCTTCCTTCTTGGCGGCATCCGCCTGGGCCTGGGCCGTCGCTTCGGCGTGGGCCCTTTCCTCCGCCTCCTTCCTTGCCCTCTCTTGGGCAAGCGCCTCTTCCAGCGCCTTCACCTCGGCCTCCTTGCAGGCAATGGCCTCCTGCGTCCGGCGGGCTTCCTCGTCGGTTGCCCTGATCCGGGCAGCCACTGCCTCATGGGCGGCCGCAGCCGTGAGACCGGCCGCGATGGCTGCCACTTTCGAGGCGTGGTAGTCCATGCCTCTGCCCCACTCGGTGGCCTCCTCATGGGCGATGCCGACGGCGCCCTCCACGGCAGCGTTCAGCTGCGTGGCCCGTTGCCGGGCAACCCGAAGGTTGCAGGGCGCCCCACAGACGCGCTCACAGGCGCGCGCCACGTCCCTTTGGGCGGGAGCGGCGCTGCTGCTGGAGCTGGCCTGGTCGGTGGGCATCCTCCCACGGTGGGCCGACTCCACGTCGCTGCTGGGGCCTGCTGAGGCCTGCTGGGGCTTCAGGAGCAGCGGACGGGGCTTGGCCTTGGTCTGCCTGGCGACTTTGATGTAGTCGCCAAGGGTGGTGGAGCCGGGGTGATGACCACCATTGGCCCGTTGGGGACTGGGGGCTGGGGTTCCGCCCTTGGCGCCTTGGGCGGCTTCGGCGGCCAGGGACTCCTGGTACTCCCGCCACCTCCGGTCCCGCCTCCTGTCCCCGGCGGACCGCTTCCCCGTCGCCGGAGACGCGCTGCTGCTGCCCTGCAGCCTGCGCTCGCTCCCCGGTTCCGGGAAGTTCTTCTCGATCACGTCCCACAGGGAGACGTTGATCGAGGCGCCCGACGGGTAGGCGTTGGGGTCCTCGTCCTCCTCAAATCCCGTCGGGGCGCAGCCCTTCGCCGGGCCTGTCCGGCCGGGTCCACGTCCTCCAGCGCTTGCGGCGGAAGCGGTACTCGTACCCTTCCGCCCGCAGCCACTCCTCCACTGCCCGCAGGCGGTCCTCCCCCATGTCCTCGCGGAGCTCGAAGCTCCCGGGCATGCCGCCTTCGCACTGGGGATTGCTGTAGCGGTACTGCTGGTCCCACAGCAATCCGCGCAGCAGGCGCGCCACATGGGGGTGGGGCTGCGGCCACCTCCTACCCGCTTCTTGCCAATTCACCATGGCAGCGGGGGCGTAGTTGGTCTTGAGGTCCTTGATGTGCCCTCGTTCAACTCAACGAACTGGTTGTGGTTGTTGAGGAGGGTGCTGCAGCACTGGATTGGAAGTGCGGCTGGTGCTGGTCAGCCGGTGGTTGTGGAGGTGGTTGACGCGGCCTTGCTGGTCGGCCGATGGGACTCCGGGTCGGCCGATGGGGCTGATGCAGGAGTCCTGGTCTGTGCACCTCTTTCACGGTTGCTGCGCGGTCAGGGCGATGCTCTGGACGGCGCTGCTGGCTCCGTGACGAACCCGGCGCTGTCGCTGGGCGGCGCTACGAGCTGCTGCGCTGCGCTGCGAGTTGCTGCGCTGCGCTGCGAGCTGCGGGCTGCGCCGCGCTGCTCGGGGTGGGTGGCCCCGAGTGGCACGCGAGGGCTGGGTAACCCCGCGGCGGTGAAACGCTTTTGACGCGTTCCCGTGGGGGGGCCGGCCACGGGACGCTGCGGGACACGCGCAAGTGAGCAGGCAGGCAAAGCACTACGCTCACAGGGGCATCAATGCGCTCATGTCATGTGACAAAGCGTTTCAGAATCCTTGCCACTCTGCAAAGAGGGAACGAAAGTATGTACAGCAACACATCAGGATATGTACACATGGGGTTAAGACTGGACTGGGGTAAGGGCATCACAGGACCATAGACACTCAGTCCCAACTCATATCCCAATCCCAGGTCCGACCCTCTCAGTGGCTGATGGGGGCGGGGGCTCAAACACAACCCATGCCCTGCTCAGTCCGGACCCTGAAACCCTGCCAATGGGAGAGGTGTCCCACCTAGCCACAGGCGAGTTCCTGAGAACCAAGGGGCTCCAAGGTCAACCGACAGTGGCTCCCTATGCTCCCTTAACGGCAGGTCCGAACTCATCTCTGAGCCAGAGATATGGCCCCGCCATAATCCCTCAGGAGTTGGTAGCTGAAAATGGGCTGTTTCAGCCCAAGCTGATATTAGCTCCAAAATTCCCAAAATTGACCCCTCGTCCGGACCCGCCAGAGGTAGGAACGAGGCAACAGACCCTATGCCCTTCGAGTACGAACTCGTTGGAGCCCTCACCCAACCTGGTTCCCTCTGAGGTCCCGGCATCAGGGCAACACGGATGAGTCAAGTGGGGTCATGATGCCCAAAATCACCAAAATTGGCGTCATTCCCACGCGTGGCTCGCCCGGCCAAGGTAAGGCCAATGGCTCACAGGGTAGGAGGCAGGACCTAGGACTTATATCTGAGTGTACAACTTGGATTTAGGTCCCGGCTCCTTATGGGCTTAGAGAAATGGGGCCGCCAATCGACCACACGGAAGGGGGAAATTGGGGTCCCAAAATTGGGTCATTTTGGCTGCTTGAAATGAGCCAAAATTCGGTGTGCTCCCAATAGTATATCTCCACGCCGGCTTGGAGATCGGATCCGCCATTCCATACGCGATCCACCGGGAGTCCAACAGAGACTCCCATGCCCTTGGCTCTCAAAGATCTCCATGTCACTCGGCGTGGTGACGATTCCAACTGGGTCCACAAATGCAAAAATGGCGAAATTGCCCACACTCACTTTGGGCTAGCACCTTAACGAAGGAGGCTCCGCTTCGCCCACGTGGTGTGTGGACCATGGGGACCATTACCCATAACACCCATGTCATATATGGTCCATTGGTCCATGCTTCCGGCGTGCACGAGGGTTAGAACATAGTGCACGGCGGGCAACAAAAGTGGAAAATTGCTCAAAATGGCCAAAAATGCGCACACTCATGGTTGGGGCAAATGAGGCACATGCCTGACTCGGACCGGAGTGTGCCATAGGATTGGTATCAAGTCATATTGGTCCAACATATCTTTTGGGCGTCGCCCAACTCCTCCGATATTGGGAATGGCAGGGTCGCCAAGTGAGCCCATGATTTGGGATAGTCCCAAATTGCCAACATGGGGGCCACGGTATGCCAAGCCTAAGAGGAGTTATTCGCCGGGTCCAAGATATGTTGGGCACCGAAGTAAGTACCCTCATATCATACTTGGGTCATGATGTCAATTGAGCGCAACGTTGAGATACACGGTCGCCACTTGACATCATGACGGGCCAAAAATGGCAAAATTGGCACAAGCACACACAAAAGTGCCTTGAAAGGTGCATAATTATATTATAATATCTTCGGCTTGGATCGTGCAATCACTTAATCCTTCTACACACAATGACTTGACACCAATGACCTTCGATCCCACACATGTGCTCCACTTGGGGCGCCTTGAAAGGTTACGAGCGCTACTTCCCAAGTGGGCACATGAAAATATGGAAAATTGCAAAATACACACCTTGCTCCCCACGCATCGCTTCGGGTTCACCACACAAGCTTCCCTTCACGAAGGTTAGGCTTGCAATTGATCGTAGGGAGTATGGAGAAGGGGCTTGCACAATATGAGGTCCATTGGCGGGCTTGGCTTAGAGTAATGGACCCGCCAAATGGGCACGCAACACAACACATGGCACATACCACATATAGCCCAAAAAGGTAGCTCCCACCACGATATGTCATGCCCCTCCAAGGGCATAACTTTGTGTCAATCGCTCATAGGAACCCAAGGAGAGTTCCTATGCAACAGCAACACTCGCGCGCTACACTCGAAAGTTATCTTAACGCACGCAATATCATGGCCAATGAGTTGTAACGCAAACTCTACCCTCTTGACCATGATCCATTACACTAGCGCGCATGTGTGGAAACGCAAGGCATATAAAGCTTCCTAAATTGCGTCGGGAGTATTGTGAATACATCCCACGTTTCCTTATCGTCAATACTCGCAAGCGGCACGAGATATGACCCTCACAAGTGGCCTCACGAATCAACTTTGTTTTGCCCATATCTCTGAGTCAAATGGAGGGCAAGATAAAAGGGAAGTTGATTCGTGCATAGGGAAGCACGTAGGTCCACTCGAAAGAGGTGAAATCAAGTGCGGGGATGTCGAAGTCGAAAATCCGATTTCGACATCCTGAAAAATTCGGATTAAGGTTGCGAGTGTAAGATGTGAAAATTGCGGAAGCGTCCATGCAGTTCCTGAAGGCTTTGGAGCCTTCGTGACGGATTGCGTTAAAATTTCCATTATAAACAGTTAAACTGGCGGTTACGGTAAAGTCGCGATCCAACCGCCAGCAGTCAAAACAGTGAATATCAGAACGGAAGCATAAAAATTGACGGAAACAATATGAAAGTAAAACCCTGTTGATTCCTGATATTCTGATATACAAATCTCCGCTGGCGGTGCATCGGTTGCCGATGCGGGGCTCTACGGCACGGAACGGAGCGTCAACGGGCGTCTTCCCTTCTGTACATGGGGTTAGTGGACCGGAGACCGGTTGTATGCCGTAACCTAGCCATGGGGTTCTGGGTACCGCTTCACTAAGTGGGTTAGCGTGACACTGTAGAGTGCAGATTGACAAAAAATATTATGCTGCTTGGTTGGACTTGTGTCTGGTTGCACAGGGGCAGAGGACAGGCTCCAGACCCCCCCTATGACAATAAAGACAGCCCGGGTGCGGACACTGCAGGCAAAACCCATCAGGTTTTTTTTCAGCCAAAATTCACGGTTGCACCCGTGAGTTTCGTCTTGGGAGGGGTGTGCAATGGGTTTTTCCTGACAGGTACACAGAGTTTACTTTTTGACAGATTTTCTTGGATTATCTTTTGGATTTTTGACGGGATGTTCTGTGACAGGCGGCGCCAGGATAGAAGCGCGCGCCAGATCCCGCGCCAGATAGTCGCTGACGACAGAAGAAAGATAAAGAGAGAAGTAAACAATAGATGTCTGTTGAGTGTACAAATATTTTTTCGGCATGCATAAATGTAGATCTATTATATTTTAAGATTTTGTGTTGCATGCCAGCATGTTTCTCCTGCAGGCATGCAAATGGAACACTGTCGTGTTCTATGACTTACGAAGATGCAGAATGAACTATCATGAATAAAGGTCATAGACCTGCCCTTTCGTGCTCGCAGGGACACTCAGGGAAACGTGGACGAGGAGACTGGAAACATTTTGCAGCGAGATTTTGAAGAGCAAAAATCACGTGATAGGATAAAGAGATAAGAACGAGTCCACTTACAGCCACTCCATCCAGTGCCCGTAGAGGGCCGCCTCCGGGCTGATGAGCCCCGGCCGGACAGTGTTCACGATCCGGTGCATTGCCGGGAGCAGCGTAGGGGCCCCCGCTCCGTTCAGGCCGCGGACGGCCGGGAGGGCGGTCTCGTTGAGGAAAGCCCTCGCACTGCCCGTCAGGTCACGCCGTGCGGCAGCGTGCGCCACGTGCGCCTCCGCCACCGCGTCCGCCACCAGGCCCCGGACGGCCGCCTCCTGCGCTTTGCGGCGGGCCCTGGCGTGTCCCGGCCCATCCCCCCGTCGGCGTGGCATGGTACTGCGGGCTCTGCAAAGGGCGGCGGCGGGTGGGGGTCAGGGCGCGAGCACGTGCGACAGGTGCGCAACGGATGTGGGGTCCCGCAGGTGCACGTGGATCCACAGGAGGGCAGCGCCTGCGGGGCCCCCGCGCTCGTGTGAGGGGGCGTGTGCCCCCCCGATGCGCCGGTGCAGGGCCTCCTCCTCTGTGCGCCTGCGCGGGCCTGCGAAGGTTCGGGCCAGGGGCACGCGGCCACCTGGGCGCACCGCGCGCACCTGTCGGCGCCTGTCGACGCTGCGGAGGACACCGTGTCACATTCCCCGCAGAGCCGGCAGGTGTGTGGGAGGTGGGAGGGCGGCGACCAAGGGTCCAGATGGCGGAGCCAGAGGTGGTCCCACCTCTGTCCGAGGGGGTCCCGGATCTCCAGCAGGCGGGCGCGGACGCGGCGCCGGTAGTCCCTGCCGAGCGTCTTCCGCTGGACCTCCCGCCACGTGTCGTCGGGGAGAATGCCGTGGTCGTGGAAGGCGGCGATGAGGTCGGGGGGTTGCCATGTACACGTGGCGCCCGGTGAGGTGGGGCGTTAGCGCATCCCATTGGCACCCGTTCTCGGTGTCTCGGTGGAGGAGGGCCAGCAGGGTGCCATCCGCGACTGCCTGCCATCCCACTCGCAGCCCTTCGCAGGCGTCCAGCTCCTGGCGCAGCGCGGCTGCAATGTTGGTGGGGAGCATGAGGAGCAAGGGCCCCTGGGCGTCGCTCAGCCGGGACAGGGCGTCGTCGTATACCGGCCCCCCAGCTTTGAAGTGCGCCACGGCGAGCTGGGCGGCCCCGTCCTCTGGGGGGTGCCACCGGACGCCGGCCGCGGCGTGTCCCCATCTGCGTATCTCGGTAGCCCGGAGTACGTTGGCGGCGTGAAGGACGATGCGGGGGGGGACGGGTGTCCTGACGAGTGAGGACATGTCCCCGGTCCATCCTGTTTGCGGCCCCGGGGCCGCTTGCAGCCATTCCCCCGTTGCCGCGTCCCACGGGTGGTCAGGTCCCGCCCCGCGGATCACGGTGGGTCTCGGCCGGGTGTCCGGCCCCCATCCCTCCAGCGGGATGGCGGTGTATCGTTGCGCAGGGGTCTCCGGGGCGCGCGTGGCGGCGCACCACCGGCTCCACTCGCGCGCCCATTCCTCACCCACGATGCGCGCCTCCCACGCGGTCATGGAGCCGCGCCCGATGATCCACGGCGGGAAGAGGGCGTCTTGTAGGTGCTTCGAGAACCCCCCCGGCAGGTCCTGGTACGGGTGGGGGCCCTCTTGGGGCGGGCACTCCAGAGTGCCATTCACGACACGGAGGGAGGCTACGAAGTCCTTGTCAGGGCACGGGGAAGGGGGAGGGTGGTCGCCCTCCGCCGCAGTGAGCCATCGGTGTGCCCGGGCTGCCACGCTTAGGGGCTCGCGGAGGAGTTGCTCCAGCCAGTGGTTGCGAAGCTCCCATGCGAAGTCCCCCAGCCGGAGCATGTGGTGGAGGAAATCGTCCACAGAGGTCCCTCCCGGCGGGTCGTAGCGGGCTATGGCGCGGAGCTGCGCCTCTGCGTCCTCGGGCACCAATCCGGAGCAGAAGAGTTCCGTCCATGTGGCGCCTGTGGAGCGCCACGAGGCCACCCACAGGGCTTTGTCCCCGGGTGGGAGGTGGCGGGCTGCCTCGTGTACCGCCTGGCGGTAGTGGGGCCAGAGGAGCCGTGAGTGGGCACACCCCACGTGCATTTGCACCGGGGTCTCCTCCGGGCCGCCGCATAGGAGGCACGGTTGTGGGACGACGGCGACGCCGGAGAGCCGCTCCTTACCGACGCGGAGCCTGCGCTGCACCGGCGTGTGGCCGTCTCGGGCTCGCAGCGCCCGGCGGTTGGTGGCCGTCGCGGTGAGTCTCCGGGCGTGGACATAGGCTGTGGCGTGGGCCGCGCCCAAAGGTGTGTGTCCCCGGTGCGTCAGCGCATGGTCCGTCTGCGCCCGCTGCGCGACCTCGCCGAGCGCCTGCATCGTGGGGGGCCGTAGTTCTAGGTGGCCGTCACGGCCGGCGACAATGAGTTGGGCGTGGCCAGGGTCCGGGGGCGTGTTCTGCAGGACGGTGTCCTGGGACGCCGCCCAGTCCGCCTTGTGCAGCAGGGCGCCACTGTGGTGCGAGGTGGCTCGGACGTACCAGAACGGGTGCCCGGCGTGTTGCCCTCGCGCGCACAGGCCGTCCCGGAGCCACCGCAGGGGCATCTGGTTGTCCAACTTCGCTGCGCCCGCGGGGACCCCCGTGGTCCGCTCGCGATCTGCGTGCCGCAGGAGGTGGAGGATGACTTCGGCGTCCACCGTGTGGACCCATGGCCGGTGGGCACCGTATTGTAGGGGGAGGGACGCGGCCACCCCCTCCCCGTCGGGCACCGTGCCCGAGATGGCCACCGCCCACCTGCGGGTGAGGTCGGCGGCGAGAGCGACGCTGGTGGCGTGTTTGCAGGGTCCGCCCCCGGACGCGTCGGAAGAGCTGTGGCCCCAGGCCTCCGGGATCCAGTAGTACCCGGTGGGGCTGAGCCACCCCGCGTTGAGGTCGGCGGAGTGCCACCGGACGTCGGGGTGGCTCGGGGTCAGTTGGTCCACGCTCAGCGCCCTGGTGTCGCCGGGGCTGATCGCCGGGTGGTCGTGCAGCCGGATCTCCGCTCCGGCGATCGTGCTTACCCAGGACCGAAGTGCCGTCACATGTTCCTTGAGCCACGCTGGGCCTCCGCGCTGGTGCACCACCAGGTGTCCCGTGTCCTCCAGCTGGTCCTCCAGTGCGTGCACTGCCATTTGTGGGTCGTGCGGCACCCCTGTAGCTACCAGCAGGGCGGTGCCACGGGGGAGCCCACGGGGTTTGGGCTGGCCTGCCCCCACCTGCACTATTACCCACTCGGCCTGGAGCTGCGCTTGCCCCGCCGCTTGGGTGCATTGGTCGTCCGTGGTCACCAACCACAACGGCGTCGGCGCGTGGGGCCGGGGGCGCAGGGGCTCGGGCCATGCCACATCCGCGTTAGGCTCTTGGTGCTCGCTTTCGGCGAGTACGTCGCGGAGGTTGTACATGAGGGCTGCCGGCGGGTGGTACACCGCCCCCCGCGTGGGGGGGGATAGGCCGCCCCGGCGGCGGTAGCCCCCGACGTGGAGGTGCAGGCCGTCCGGGGTCACCCGTGGGCCGGTGTGGGCGTCCTGCTTAGCCCTCGTGGGGTGGACGAGTCTCAGGCGGGGGTCCCGCGTGCTGTTGGTGTGGAAGAGGTGGACCAAGGCGTCGCGCCACCCGGGGTGGTTGGTGGGCTCCTGCTCACGGCGGCAATAGTGGAGGTGGTCATCGGCGCATTGGTTGAGGCATTCCCGCACCGCCGTCGGCCACGGGTCGTCGTTGTCGGGGAAGGGGTGGCGTGGCCTGTGGTGCCCATGCCACGGCGTTGTGTGCGGCACCGTCAGGCGGCACGTGTCGCGGTGTCGCAGCTTGGCGGTGCGCAGCGTGACGATGTTGCCCGGCGGGGACTGTAGTTGGACGTGGGCCGCCCTGCTGCACGCGATGGGGTTGTACAGCCCCACTCCCAGGGCGGCCAGGGCCCGGGGTATGCGGTGGACCCAGTCGCCCCCGGCTAGAGTTGCGAACTCCGGGACGGGGTAGTGCACCTCGGGACATATTCCGTGCGCGCCGGCTATTTCCCAGAACATCTTGGTGACCTCGGCGCGCACGGAGGTGGAGCGGTGGTGCACGAGTGTACCCACGAGGGCCACCGCTGCCTGCTGGCACCGCGTTGGCACCCGTGTGAGCCCCAGGGTCCGGTCATCCTGCAGGCTGTCCCGCGAGGTGTCGAAGGCGTACCACGCCCTGTCCTTCGCTACCTGGACCGTGATGTGGTCAAGGTGGCGTGCAGTGTCGGAGTCGTCGGCGATGAAAGGGGCGACGTACTGTGTCAGCCCCCCGAGGATCGCCAGGATGACGTCCTGCACCACTTTCGCTGGCGCGAGGGTGTTGAGGCACCAGTGGTGCACCGCCGCCAGGCGTAGCCGGTGCTTGCGCTGCAGGGAGAACTCCCCGTCCGGCTGCAGCTGGAGTCCCAGGTAGGGGACGGAGTCCGCCGCTGGTACCCAGTGCCACGGGTTTTCCACGTGGGGACAGAGACGCAGTTGCAGGCCCGGGACCCCCTCCGTGGAGGCCATGGCGCACTTGCGGGGGTTGAGCTCCATGCCCATCATCCCCAGGTACGCGGCCACCGCCTCCACGCCCTCGACGAAGTGCTGCAGCGTGTGGGCCACCACCAGCAGGTCGTCCATGTAGGCCTGGATGAGGCCGTGCTCGGCCCCTCCCGGCGGGCGCAGGCGGTGCCCCTGCGCCCTGAGCAGGGTCTCCAGGAGGAGCGCGTACAGCAGGGGGCTCTCGGGGTTGCCCTGCCGGACGCCACGCAGCATGTAGACGGGCTGCGTTAGCCCGTGTGTGGTGACGATGCGCAGCCTGGCGCACGTGTGGAGGAAGAGCAGGAGGTCGATGACGTCCGGCGGCACGGAGAGGTGGCGCAGGATGAGGTGGAGGGCGCCGTGCGGGGCGGTGTCGAAGGCCTTGCGGGCGTCGAAGGAGAAGACGTAGTTGGGCCTTCCCCGCTGGAGCTGCCGCTGCGCCATGAACAGTGGGGGGCCTGTGTTGGAGCCAGGGAGGGCCCCTTGCTGCCAGTCGCTGACCACTCCGTGCCGTGTGAGCACTTCCGTGATGCGCTGGGTGAGGGGGCCCGTGAGCAGCTTCATGTCCAGCTGGCCCAGGGCTATGGGCCTGTAGTCGTCCAGTCTGGCAGAGCCCGGTACCTTGGGGCTGAGCCAGATGTGCGCGTCCCTCCAGTGCATCGGCGGCGGGGTGCCGCGGAGGATGGCCCGGTAGGAGTGGACCAGGAGCCACTGGACGGGTGCCGGGAGGGCCTTGATGAAACGGGCCTCCACGTGGTTGGCACCTGGGGCCTTGCCATCGGCCTTGTCCAAGGCGGACTTCAGGTCCTGCATGGAGTACTGCTGGACCTGTGTCAAGGCCCCTTCAGGGACCCGGGGGACATGGCGGCCGAGGACTGCCTGGAAGCCTGGGAGGTCCACCGGGCGTTTGTCATACAGTTCTCGCGAGAAGGCGCGAACTGCAAACATCACGATGTGGGCCTCCGTGAGGAGGGTTTGGGTGTTGGGGACCCGCACGTTCCAGAGGCCTGACGGGCCCGGGGCCTCTACCTCTATGGCTCCCCGCACGGCTTTCCATCGCTTGGCGATGTCGGGGGCGTGGCGGCGCCAGAAGTCCTTGATGGCGCGCTTGCGGTCTGCCGCCAGGAGTGCGCGGAGCTGGCGAATGTCCTCCTCGAGGGCCGCTGCTTGCCTCTCCAGCTCCTCCTGTAGCTGGCCCTGTGTGGTCGGGCGGAACCCGGGTGACACACCCCGCAGCTCCTCCGTGAGCCGGAGTGCCGCCTCGGACCGGATGCCATGCCGTGCCGCATCCGCCTGGTACCCTGCCGGCGCGCGCGCTGCCAGGGTGTCATAGCGGAGGACCGCCGGCTGGAGCCGCTTTCCGCTCTCCGGGAGGTCCCCCTCCGCCGGGTCCGTCCCCGCCGGGGACGGCTGCCGGCGTCCCACCACACGCGCCAGGGCGTCGTTCGTCGCGTGGAGGTGCTCGAACACCTTGTCCACCGCGGCCGCGGGCATGGACCCGTAGTCGTGCTGCTCTGGGGGACCCAGCCAGGGCGCCAGGGAGGGTTCATCCTGCGCGGCGGTGACCGCCACCCACAGGCAGTGTTGGACGGGCGCGGCCTCGGCGTCGTACGGGAGGAGGCGGCCCTCCGTGTGGCTGTAGGGGGTGGGCATCGCCGCGCGCCCCGCTGCGCTGAGGAGGCCCCCCAGGGCCAGGCGGACCGGGAGGTGGTCCGAGCCGACCACCTGGGGGTGTGCCATGCCGCGAGCCCAGACGGTTTCCCGCAGGGACCACGGCAGGAGGGGCTGGTTGACCAGGAAGGTGTCCACCCTGTGCCGGGACGGGTGGAGCCTGGGGGTCTTGTCCTGCTCGCCGCCTGCCGTGGCACTCCGGAAACCGCAGGCCTCCCAGCCCGCTCAGAAGTGCTGCGTGGCCGGGTTGGTGTTGGCATCCATGTAGATGTTGGTGTCGCCGGCGATGACCACCGGGTGTCTCCCACCGAGGCTGCGTGCCGTGGCATACATTTGTATGTCGGCCCAGAAGGCCGCCCGTCCCGCCCACGGGGAGCAGCCTGCTTGCGGCCCGTGGACGTTGATGAGGGTGAGGCCTCCCCCGTCCGTGCGGATCTCCAGGGCCGCGGCCTTCCCGGGGACTATTTCTGTGAAACTGAGCAGCTCGTGCTCCGCCACGTACTTGCTGCTGACCGTGGTGAGGAGGCCCCCCCCTCTCGAGGTGGAAGTGGCTCCCGTCTCCGCCAGCCGGCTGCTGAAGAAGGCGGTGTACCCCTTGTCCCGGAGCGCCGCGGCCACGTGCATCTCCTGCGCCCGGGTGGCGATCCCTGTTTCCTGGAGCATGATGGCAAAGCCCCCCTACTGGGGTAGCATGCCGGTGATGAGGTGCTCCTTGTCGGTACAGGCCGCCGGCACTCAGCGCCGCCAGAGCGTGTCCCGGAGGGACCGGTCGGGTGGTACGAGGCCGTTGCGCAGGTTCCACGAGAGGAGCCACAGGGCGTCGCCCGCCGTGTCCTCGTGAAGTCAGCTATCCCGCATCGGCATCGCCGCTTGGTTTGCCGGCGCAGCCAGGGCATCCGGGTGCGCCGCATCCGCTGAGTCCGTTCCCAGCGGGGCCCGCAGGGGGGCCCGGGTGGCCGGGGGAGTCAGGGGGGCCAGGGGGCCCAGCCCCGCGGGGATGGATCCTGGTTGGCCCGCACCGCCGGTCCCCGGGGCCGCCCCGGGTGCCTCCTCATCGCCGTCTGCGTGGTCGGCCGCCTGGGGCGGGGGGCGCCGGGCGTACGGGGCGTGCCATGGGGACCTCCGTGCCCTCCTTTGCAGGATGTTGGAGGCCGCCTCCTTGTCGTCCAACGGGGCTGCAGCGTGCACCGCGTGCCACGCCAGGTGTTCCATCATTGCCCCGCTTGTGTAGTACTTGTCTGCACACAGGGGGCATTTCGTCGGCTTTGTGGCCCCCCGTGCCGGGGGGAGCGGCACCGACTTCCGGATGGCGCCCTCCGCCGCTGGTTTGAAGGGCAGGTTGGCCAGTGGAACCGTGTGCGGCGCCAGTGTGCGGCCTGGGGCCGCCGCATCGAGGGCTCGTGTCGCGGGCGCGCGGCCGAGACCCCGGATGGCATCGTGCTGCACGTCTGCTTGTAACCACGTTTGCCAGTGTGTGGAGCCGATTTGGCGGTCGGGTTGACCCCGCCATCTCAGGTCGTGGAAGGCTTGTAGCCAGTGGTACACTGTGGTCGGGACCGCCAGCTGGAGCTCTAGGTCGGCGGGGTGCGCCGCTGCCGGCCACACCCCCGGCCTGGAGCAGGAGGGCGTGGTGTTCGCCCTCCCGTAGCTACTTGACGATCATGCGGGTACAGTCTGCCACGCGGACCACGGCTTCGGGCCCTGGCTGGCGCTCGGGGTCGCACACGACGATGTGCGCGTCCGCCGGGCTGAACATGCAGACCACCCACTGCGGGTTCTGCTGTCCCCGTTGGGCCACCGCCAGGGTAGCCGCCGGGCGGGCGTGCGTGATTGGCCCCGCGTGGAGGTCCGGGACGTCCGTGGCCCTGATGGCGTCTCCCTGCCACGCGGCCCGTAGATGCTCCTCCTGGTCGGGGCTCCACACCAGTGCGGGGGGGTTGACCCACCCCGGTTCCTGCCTCTTGTTGGGGGCGCTTACGGTGTGTAGCAGGACTGCCAGCGGCCAGGGGTCCGCCCACATATAGTAGGCCTGGCTGGGCCCCTGCTGCCAGTCGACGCGAGGCAGGGGCGGGAATGCCCCTTGCCTGGCGGTGCCGTGTCAGACAGTCCAGCGGCCTCTGGCCAGGACGTGCGACCGGTACCCTCCGGCGTGGCCGTGCAGGATGGCCTGGTAGCCTGCCGTCTGCAGCACCAGTGCCTCCCCCTGCTGAGGCCCGGGTGGGGGTGTGCCATTGCCCGCATCCCAGACGCGGGTGCGCCCGCGGAGTGTGGCGTGCCACGGGTCTGGTGCATCGCGCTGCGGCCCTTGTATGTTTCCCGCAATCTGCGCCGGGCCGTGGTGGTCGACGAAGCTCTCCCCGCCGCCCGCTAGCAACGCCGCCGCGACGACGTATAGCTGCTCCGCCGTGCGTGTGCCGTCGGCGCGTGCGTTGCGGCCGGCCGGCGGGGCTGCGTGTCGCGGCAGGGGACGTGGGGCAGCAGTTGCGCCGGCCGCCAGCGCCGTGCGGTCCGTTGGTCTGTACTGCCGGAGCCCCGTGGTATCTCGGGCGAGGTGCTTGCAGGCTGCCATCCAGGCCACCGCTCCGCAGTTCGTGACGTCCGGTTCGGCACCATCCGCGCCGTCGTGTCCCCTTTGTTGTACCGTGGTGGCGGTGTCGAGCGGGGGGCTCTGCTGCAGCGCCTCCGGGCCCTGCCCCGGCAAGAGGGCGGGCGGGACTGGCTGCGGGAAGCCCTGCGCGCCTCGGCGCTCCGTGTGCGTGTGGTACGGGTTTTGCCAGCGGTGTTCCGGGGCCGCCTGTGGTCGGAAGAGGAGTTGGTGTAGGTACCAGTGGCCTTCCGCGGCGGACGGGTTGCGGAGCGTTAGCCACTGTTCAACCACCGCCTCCCGGGTGCGCGGCCTCGACGCGGCGCTGCAACCCCAGGCGGCCTAGGCGGTTGGACGTGCCCGCGGGTGGGATGTGGGTCTGCGGGTAAAGCACCCGCAGCGGCTCCAGCACCAGGTCCAGCACCTCGTCGTTGAGCTGCTCTGTGAGAGCGGACGCCCTGTGCAGGGCGTGGCTGACCCCGGGTGTGGGGGCCGTGAGCTGTTCGAGCACCGGCCCCGACGGGTACCGTGCACCCGGGTTCGTTAGCCACTCCCTGGTGTGGCTGAGTATGGCCTTCCACACGTCCCTCGTAAGGGCGTGTCGGGGGGCCAAAGAGGGGACCATCCGTAGGAGGTGGTGGCACGCCGGCGGCGATCGCATGGGCTGTGGGGCGGCCGCTGTGATCCACCTGCACGCCGTGCCGGGCACGATCGCCCCCCATTTCACGGTCCCCATGCCCTCGGCGTGGAGCAGCGCCTGGCCCTGGACCAGGGGGAAATAGGGGCTCGAGCGCCCGCCTCCTTCCTTCCACCGTACCCAGGCGGCCCCCGCCTGCAGGCTGCGGAGCAGGGCCACGCCGGGGAGGAGCGGCTGCGGGAAAGCACCCTTGACGGCTTGAGTGGCGTGGGCCAGGGTGCCCATGGGCAGATACCACAACGGGGGGACCCAGGGGCCCGGCAGCGGTTGCGCCTCCCCTGCGTCCCATCGCCACTCGGAATCTGGCGGGGCGGCCGGGACCGTGCCTGTCTGCAGGAAGTGGCGTGCCCTCTTGTCGGGGTGCCGTTGGAGGGTTGCCGCGAGGCTGAGCCCCTCTGCCGCGGGTGCCACCGGGAGGCCGCCCCGGGGCTTGCGCCAGGGGTAATACTGGTCGGCCGGCCAGGTGTGGAGGTCCCGGGCGTTTTCCTCCGTGGTCCCTGTGGGGGCGTCCTCCGGTGCCAGGTGCCACATGACGGCGAGCACCGCCCACGTGGAGAAGGGCCACGCCCGTGGGGGGTTGTACACCTGGATGGTCCACTGTGGGCACGCCCGCCGCACACGGGATGCGTGGAGCACCCCCCCGGACCATGTCTGCCGCCAGGACCAGCACCATTCCCAAGGGTTTCACAATGATCCCCTCTGCGGGTCCGCCGTGGCGGCCCCGGGTGTGCAAGGCCACTGCCGCCTGTCCCGCGTGGGTGACTCGGTCGACGGCCTCCTGGATGTTCACGCTGCCGCGTGCGGTCTCATCCAGGATCCAGCCCTGCGCCACCCCGTAGCGTATGGCGGCACATGCGGCCGCGGGTCTCACCTCGGGCAGCGCTCCGTCATCGGGACCGGGCTGAGGGTGCTGTTTGGGGCACCAGCCTTCGTCGGTGCAGTGGCCCCGTTTGCACGCGGGGCAGAGGGCGGGCACGCTGCCCGCCGGCGGCGCAGGTTCCGCGGGCGCGCCTCCTATGGAGCGCTCCGGTACTGCCTCCAGGTCGGAGTCCGTGTCCGCGTCCCCTTGTGGGGGGTCTCCGTTGCCGTCTCTGAGTCCCAGTGCCCTGATGACCTCGTGTGCCGCGTCCAGCGTCGGAGATTGGGGGCGTGTTTTGCGTGGGGCCGCGGGTTCCGCCATTGTTGTGTCGCTGTGCCTAAGAGCAGGGGGTGGGGTGCGGATGTCCCGTGGCTGGTGCGTTGGTGCGGTGGTGCGTTGCTCGTTGTAGGGGTGGCGGAAGGGCGCCCCCGGGGGGGGTGCCTTCCATCATTGCGAGGGGCGTCTGGTGTCAGGCGCTGTCCCTCCCCCGGCCGCCCGTCCTCTGGAGCGGGTAGCCGGGGTTCCGCGACCCGTGTGTCCCGGGTGCGGTCTTTGCGGGCGTGGGGACCCAGCGCCGGCCCCACAGCGTGCGCCCTTGCGGGCCGGGGTTGCTTGCTGTGGGGACGGCGGAAGGGCGTCCTCGGGGGGGGTGCCTTCCACCATTGTGTGAGGGGCGTCTGAGGTCAGGCGCTGTCCCTTCCCCGACTGCCCGCCTATTGGGCGGGCTGTTGGGGTCCGCCACCCACGTGCTGTGGGCGCGGGTGTGTGGGTGTGGGGGCCCAACACTGTCCCTCCGGCCTGCATGCCCTGTGGGGGCTGCGTGCCGCGGGGGTGGTGGGGGGCTGTGCCCGGGGAGGTGGCCTGCCACCGTTGCGAGCCGGCCGCCCGTCCTCTGGAGCAGGCAGCCAGGGTTCCGCGACCCGTGTGTCCCGGGTGCGGTCGGTGCGGGTGTGGGGACCTAGCACCGGCCCCACAACGTGCCCCCTTGCGGGCCGGCGCTGCTCGCTGTGGGGGTGGCGGAAGGGCGTCCCCGGGGGGGGTGCCTTCCACCATTGTGAGGGGCGTCTGAGGTCAGGCGCCGTCCCTCCCCTGACTGCCCGCCCGCTGGGCGGGCCGTTGGGGTCCGCCACCCACGTGCTGTGGGCGCGGGTATGTGGGTGTGGGGGCCCAACACTGTCCCCGTGGCCTGCATGCCCTGTGGGAGCTGTGTGCCGCGGGGGTGGTGGGGGGCCGTCCCCGGGGGGGGTGGCCTGCCACCGTTGTGAGGGGCGCCTGGTGTCAGGCGCTGTCCCTCCCCCGGCCGCCCGTCCTCCGGAGCGGGCAGCCAGGTTTCCGCGACCCGTGTGTCCCGGGTGCGGTCGGTGCGGGCGTGGGGACCCAGCACCGGTCCCACAGCGTGCGCCTTTGCGGGCCGGCGTTGCTCGCTGTGGGGGTGGCGGAAGGGCGTCCCCGGGGGGGGTGCCTTCCACCATTGTGAGGGGCGTCTGAGGCCAGGCGCTGTCCCTCCCCCGACTGCCCGCCCATTGGGGCGGGCTGTTGGGGTCCGCCACCCACGTGCTGTGGGCGCGGGTGTGTGGGTGTGGGGGCCCAACACTGTCCCCTTGGCCTGCATGCCCTGTGGGGGCTGCGTGCCGCGGGGGTGGTGGGGGGCCGTTCCCGGGGGTGGTGGCCTGCCACCGTTGTGAGGGGCGCCTGGTGTCAGGCGCTGTCCCTCCCCCGGCCGCATGTCCTCTGGAGCGGGCAGCCAGGGTTCCGTGACCCGTGTGTCCCGGTCGGTGCGGGCGTGGGGACCCAGCACCGGCCCAACAGCGTACGCCCTTGCGGGCCGGCGTTGCTCGCTGTGGGGGTGGCGGAAGGGCGTCCCCGGGTGGGGTGCCTTCCACCATTGAGAGGGGGGTCTGAGGTCAGGCGCTGTCCCTCCCCCGACTGCCCGCCCACTGGGCGGGCTGTTGGGGTCCGCCACCCACGTGCTGTGGGCGCGGGTGTGTGGGTGTGGGGGCCCAACACTGTCCCCTTGGCCTGCATGCCCTGTGGGGGCTGCGTGCCGCGGGGGTGGTTGGGGGCCGTCCCCGGGGGGGTGGCCTGCCACCGTTGTGAGGGGCGCCTGGCGTCAGTCGCTGTCCCTACCTCGGCCGCCAGTCCTCTGGAGCGGGCAGCCAGGGTTCTGCGACCCGTGTGTCCCGGCTGCGGTCGGTGCAGGCGTGGGGACCCAGCATCGGCCCCATAGCGTGCGCCCTTGCGGTCCGGCGTTGCTCGCTGTGGGGGTGGCGGGAGGGCGTCCCCGGGGGGGTGCCTTCCACCATTGTGGGGGGCGTCTGAGGCCAGGCGGTGTCCCTCCCCCGACTGCCCGCCCACTGGGCGGGCTGTTGGGGTCCGCCACCCACGTGCTGTGGGCGCGGGTGTGTGGGTGTGGGAGCCCAACACTGTCCCCTCGGCCTGCATGCCCTGTGGGGGCTGCATGCCGCGGGGTTGGTGGGGGGCCGTCCCCGGGGGGGGTGGCCTGCCACCGTTGTGAGGGGCGCCTGGTGTCAGGAGCTGTCCCTCCCCCGGCCGCCCGTCCTCTGGAGCGGGCAGCCAGGGTTCCGCATCCCGTGTGTCCCGGGTGCGGTCGGTGCGGGCGTGGGGATCCAGCACCGGCCCCACAGCGTGCGCCCTTGCGGGCCGGCGTTGCTCGCTGTGGGGGTGGCGGAAGGGCGTCCCCGGGGGGGGTGCCTTCCACCATTGCGAGGGGCGTCTGAGGTCAGGCGCTGTCCCTCCCCCGACTGCCCGCCCACAGGGCGGGCTGTTGGGGTCCGCCACCCACGTGCTGTGGGCGGGGGTGTGTGGGTGTGGGAGCCCAACACCGTCCCCTTGGCCTGCATGCCCTGTGGGGGCTGCATGCTGCGGGGGTGTAGGGGGGCCGTCCCCGGGGGAGGTGGCCTGCCACCGTTGTGAGGGGCGCCTGGTGTCAGGCGCTGTCCCTCCCTCCGGCCGCCCGTCCTCTGGAGCGGGCAGGCGGGGTTCCGCGACCCGTGTGTCCCGGGTGCGGTCGGTGCGGGCGTGGGGACCCAGCACCGGCCCCACAGCGTGCGCCCTTGCGGGCCGGCGTTGCTCGCTGTGGGGGTGGCGGAAGGGCGTCCCCGGGGGGGGTGCCTTCCACCATTGTGAGGGGCGTCTGAGGCCAGGCGCCGTCCCTCCCCTGACTGCCCGCCCACTGGGCGGGCTGTTGGGGTCCGCCACCCACGTGCTGTGGGCGCGGGTGTGTGGGTGTGGGGGCCCAACACTGTCCCCTTGGCCTGCATGCCCTGTGGGGGCTGCATGCCGCGGGGGTGGTGGGGGGCCGTCCCCGGGGGGGGTGGCCTGCCACCGTTGTGAGGGGCGCCTGGTGTCAGGCGCTGTCCCTCCCCCGGCCGCCCGTCCTCTGGAGCGGGCAGCCAGGGTTTTGCGTCCCGTGTGTCCCAGGTGCGGTCGGTGCGGGCGTGGGGACCCAGCACTGGCCCCACAGCGTGCGCCCTTGCGGGCCGGCGCTGCTCGCTGTGGGGGTGGCGGAAGGGCGTCCCCGGGGGGGGTGCCTTCCACCATTGTGAGGGGCGTCTAAGGTCAGGCGCTGTACCTTTCCCGACTGCCCGCCCACTGTGCGGGCTGTTGGGGTCCGCCACCCACGTGCTGTGGGCGCAGGTGTGTGGGTGTGGGGGCCCAACACTGTCCCCTTGGCCTGCATGCCCTGTGGGGGCTGCGTGCCGCGGGGGTGGTGGGGGGCCGTCCCCGGGGGGGGTCGGCCTGCCACCGGTGTGAGGGGCGCCTGGTGTCAGGCGCTGTCCCTCCCCCGGACGCCCGTCCTCTGGAGCGGGAAGCCTGGGTTCCGCGACCCGTGTTTCCCGGGTGCGGTCCGTGCGGGTGTGGGGACCCAGCATCGGCCCCACAGCGTGCGCCCTTGCGGGCGGGCGTTGCTCGCTGTGGGGTTGGCGGAAGGGCTTCCCCGGGGAGGGTGCCTTCCACCATTGTGAGGGGCGTCTGAGGTCAGGCGCTGTCCCTCCCCCGACTGCCCGCCCACTGGGCGGGCTGTCGGGGCTGGTTGGGTGTGTGCTGTGTGTGTGGTGTCTGTGCCGTGCGTGTCGTGGTGCGCGGTGCCGCTCTTCTCTTGTCCCTCTGGTGCTCCCCTCTCCGGTGTCTCGGTGCGATGTTGTGCTCGCCGTGTGCCTGCCGTGCCCCCTTCCCTGTGCGCGCCCCTTGCCCGGCCGCTGGCTACCCCTTGTTCCTTTCCTGGCTTCGTTGCTGTTTACCCTTTCCTCTACCCTTCTCCCTGGCATGCACTTTTTCCCTGCCTCCGCTTTGGTGCGTGTCTCGGTCTTTTTCCTTGCCGCCTCGTCGTTCTCTCTCGTTGGGCCTTCTCCTTTGAACCTGCGAAGAGAAAGGATGCAAACGGTCGTGCAGCGGCGGGGGTTTTGTCGCGCCATGGCACCTCGTCAGTGCCATCCTCGGTCAGTCTCTTACTCCCGCGGCGGTGTGGTACGTTACCTATTTATGCTTCGTTCGTGTGCTCCTCTCTCCTTTTTCTTACCGTGTTGTGCTTGTTACGGCGTCTTTTTTCGTGCGTCGCTTGGCGTAGGTTTATATCCTACTTGCTCTCGACTTGGCTCCACACACCTCTTTGGCCGCCACCTTTGTTCGTTGTCCGTCCCGCGTGCGCGGCGTGACATGCAACATACTTGTTTTTTTCCGCAACCTTAGTGAGACCTAGTCCTCTTGCCTTGCCTACGTGTGTATGGCACGGGGCGTGACATTTAGGGAATGGCGAATGAGAGACGACGGCACGACGCAAAACAAGCCTAGGCGTCTAAGACAACCCTACTTTAACGCACAAGCGACGCAAACACGAGCACACACTTCTCCTTTGGACCTGTGAAGAGAAGGGAAGGTGGGTGCATGCACAAGGAAGCGTGGCAACGTGTGTATGTCGGAATCCGGCGCACGACGCTATGCATAAGTGTGTATGTTCTAATCAGCGCAACAAAAAGGGTGGTTGTGCTGTAAGAGCAGTTGTCACGGTTGCCCCACATTGCACCGCAGGGCAGGACCGATAGCCCCCCGTGACAACCACTCCCTGGCCGAAGGCCATTTGTTTTTTACCGTCTCGGTTGGTGGCGCGGGCCGGGCGGTTGGCGGCGTGGCTCGACATGGTAACATACTTGCGCTCTTGGTAACATACTTGCGCAGTTGCTTAGCAGCGCTGTGTTCTGTTGTCTTCTTCACAGGAGGGTCATTAGGACCCGAGACTTCATTGACAGCAACACCAAGTAGCGTGTGTAGGGGTTAGGGTCAGCAGGCCTGGCAGGAGTTGAGTGCAGGTGATGAGTGCTCACCCTGCCCTTGAAGGCCGGTGCTGGCGTTAGTGAGTGTAGTGTAGTGGTGTCTCCTGTCCCGCGTGCTTTTCCTCGTGGGCAGGGGAGTGCGTTAGCTTTTGGCCCTTAGCAAAAATGGGCGTTTTGTATGCCCTTAGCACACTTGGCCACCCCTCCCCTCTAGTAGGTAGGGCTTTTGCCGTCTTCCCCCAAGGATAGGCGTCAGCACAGAAATTGGGCGCCATAGGAGTGGTAATAGTACCTGATTAGGACCTTCGGTCCGACGTCAGCGAAGCCCGGTCTCCGGGGGCCATGCCGGGGAGAGAAGTGAGACACACACATACATACGTAGCACACATAGGGGTACGGTAAACCCTGTAAGGAAGGGTAGAACCCCATGGGTCTGGAACAGTCAGGGGTCCTAACTGTGGGCTCGCTTGTCCCCAAGGAGGGAAGACACACCTTGCCTCATAACACCTTGCTTGTCATTCCCCCCTGGTGTAGTAAGCCACCGTTCTTCGTTGGCTCCCCAAGGTCATTACATCAGGGCAGTCCCCATGCAACACATGGTCAACAAGGCACACACTCGCTGGGTGGCTGCAATCCTGATAAGCGGCCACCTGGCCCACGCTGGAAACCATAGGCATGGGTCTGCAGGGCACAGACAGGGTCAGTGCAGTGCTCAGTAAGCAGTAGTCTTTGATAAACCAATGGCCTTCGGCCAGGGAGTGGTTGTCACGGGGGGCTAACGGTCCTGTCTTGCGATGCAATGCGGGGCAACTGTGACAACTGCTCTTACACCCATACACAGGCACGTCTGCAGAAGAGTGCTCACTGCACCTGTCAGTAGACTGACACAGAAAAATTAGTTTCGCTTTTTACGCTGGGACATAGTCTCAGCACGGATTAGGAGCTGCCCCTCGTTGTTCTCAACGAGGTAGGCGCGGAAGATGGGGTTGATACTCCCGTCTGGTTGTATGAAGGCTGACATAGGTTCCCAGGTCGCCTCAGATAACCCATAGCCATCCCACAGGGTTAGGAATTTCCAGCCCTATTTATACTCGTGGCGAGCAATACCCGCAACCACGTAGTAACCATCGACTGCCATCTCATCGGCAGTCATCTCTTCGAGTTCGTCTGCCTCCTCTGGACTGGCAGCGTTCTCTAGGTCTATACGCTCGACCTCACTGTCGCTGAGGCGCCACTCATCCCAAGACAAATCGTCAGGGGAGTGATAGTGCCTCAACTGTTTAGGTGCACACAGCAGTTCACCACCTAGACGTGGACTGCACCTGACATGGATCCTGGATCCATCTATCTTGATGATACGATAGGGTCCAAAATAAGGGTCCTGTAGGCAGTTACGTGGCCAGGAGGGTAGGCGTGAATGGTGTACCAAAACAAGGTCACCAACCTTGAAGCTGGCACGTCGCCGTAGGCGGTTCCGTCGGCTTAGTTCTCGGTTTTTGTTTTTGTTTTTTTTTTTTGTTTTTTCTTTTTTGCCTTGGTATAGGCTATATATCCCTTTGCATCTTTCACCGAAATGGCCTCCACTAGTATTTTAACCTTTTCAGGCCCATGGTGCAGTTCATGCAGTGTTTTCACCCTGACTTGGTTTGTAAATACCCGCGGCTGTCCTTCGGAGAACTTCGGCTCACCATGAACGCTCATTTTGCCCATGGTTAGGCCGCTTTGGTGCAATACTTTGGGCGGGGGACCGCCATGCCTCAAAAAAAAAAAATGTGTCTCAGGTTAGTCCCAGCCTGGTTAGCCACAGACTGCTTGTGTTCCAGCCAATCTCCCACAGGGCTCTTGAAGTCCTCAGGAAAGGGGGTTTTGAAGACCAAGCAGGTCGTCCTCCGTGGAACAGTTCGTGGGGGGTGAAACCCGTAGAGGAGCTCCGCTGTGAGTTCATGGTCAGCACTGCCCAGGGCACTAGGCGTACCCAGTCCTTGGTACGCTCCTGTTTCATCAGGATTCTTGAGTTTTGCTCCACCACACGGTTCTGTCTCTCACAGAGACTGTTAGACGTGTGGGTAGAGGGCACACCTGTGGTTACCTCCACGTTGAGGGCATTTGGCACTCGTTTGTACCACTCAGTGTCACTGCGGATGCGTACATTCTTATCAGAGTGCACCTGCTTAGGTGCTCCATAGGGTTCGAACCATTGTTCGACCAACATTTTCACAGTCTGCTCACCTGTGATTTTCTTATTGCAAGGGAACACACGGGTGAAGCGAGATAGGCCACAGGTGACCACTAGGCAACTATCATAGCCGCCGAAGCGTGGTAGGCCGTGGATGAAATCCACGTAGAGAAGAGAGTTAGCACAATAGGGTATGGGTAAGCTGGAGATCAGGCCCCTATCCCTACTGTCGCTCTGCTTGCTGGCATGACAGCCACAAGCATCCACAATGGTCTGCATACGCGACCTCAGTTCAGTCAGGGTTGGACTAGAGTAGAAACACTCACGGAAGAAGTCCACTGAGGGATTAGCGCCAGTGTGACCAGAACTGAGATGGGACCACTGTAGGCACCCATCCAGTCGTGCCTCAGGCACCACAATTCGGTCCTCGTAGAAGAGGTACTGATTGTTTTTATACCACTGGTGCCCGTCAATGACACGGGGTTCGAGACCAGTGCTGAGGGATTGGAGAATTTCTTTATACTCTGACTGATAGTCGGTTAGACTCCAACCCTCCAGGATTCCAGCAGTGCGCATGGACAGGTCAAGCTGGACATCCATACGCTGGAAAGCCTCTCTGGCGAGCGCCTCAGAGCTCTCACCAATAAGCGCATCGCAGTTGTTGCGCGATATATAGTCAGACAGTTCATTCTTTATTCCGGGGATATGATGCACTGTCAGTCTGAACTCGCTCACGTAAGTCCACCACCGCTTTAGCTTTGCTTTCTCTGGTGGTGGGCCCTTCTGAAAAGACTTCACAGGCTCCTGGTCACACAGCCAGACAATAGGGTTAGATCCCAGGAGTCGGGATTGTGACGAAAGCACCAACATACCGGCCAGGAGTTCCTGGTCATAGGTGCTGTAATTGGAAAGCGTCTGGTTCCATTTCCAATTCCAGTGTCCCAGTGGCACCAGTCGCCACTCACTGGTAGGATAGTCATGTTTTAACGAACCATCACGGTTCAGTCCACTAGTACGATAATGGCAGTGGGTTAGTTCAGCGGGGTTAAGCTCCTGCCATTGGTAGATCGTACCACCCCCCCCTACATCACTGGCATCAGTGATCAGGACTATCTCGCCCTTAGGGCGGGGTACTCCCAGGCAGTTGGAAGAGGCAATCTTCTTCTTCAACTCCTGGAAACACTCTTCCTCACTGGCGGTCCACCTCCAGGGAGTAGTTTTCTTGATTAGGTCAGTGAGGGGGGCAGAGGAGTAAGTAAAATTGTGGATGTGACGCCGATAGAAATTACAGGCGCCCACAAAACTCCTCACGTCGTGTAGACCCTTCTTAGGGTCATCACGAATCTGCATGTCCTGTAGGGGCTGCATCTTAGACGCGGCTGGTTTCCACCAACCGTACCCCACGTCGAAACCCAAATATTCCATCTCTTCTTTCATAAACTCACATTTTTCGAGTTTGATTCGGAGATGGTTTTCTTGACAAACAATGAAAAATTCACGGAGGAGAAGGACATGGTCCTCTTGGGTATTAGTACCCAAACTCACGTCGTCGATGTGAGCCTCCGTTTCTGCACGCCGAGAAATCAACTCTTGTACTAGAGGCCTGCGCCTCAATATGTACAAAATTTTGTTCATTAGCTCCTGGAAGAGCGCTGGGGCATTAGCCAACCCGAAAGGCATAACCTTCCACTTAAAGACACGGCCCTTAGGGGTTATAAAAGCCAGCAGCTTCTGAGCTGCGGCGGTTAGGTCCACCTGCCAGAAACCAGAGCGTTTGTCCATTTTGGTCTTGTACCTGCATTTGGCAATACGCTCCAGGGTATTTTCCATGTTAGGAATACTCCCTGAGTGGTTCTCGGTTTTCTTTTTGACCTCACCATAGTCAACAATCAGTCGTAGGGCAGTCGACCCTGGTTTGGCAACCAGGAAACAGGGACTGCAGTGATGGGGGTAGTCCTCCTTCTTATATTCTTCAACGAGGCCAGCATCAATACATTCCTGGATCTGGCCTGTTCCTGTGGAGCGGGATAGGGACGACGCCTCACTCGCGTCTTTTCAAATTCAGGTTTCAGTTTCAGGTCCATCTGGACCAGTTTTTTACAAGAGAGTGGAGGCGGCAAGGCGCCGAACACCTCCTCATAGGTTTTCAGCAGTTTCTTCAGTCGGGGGTCAAGGTTAAGACTCTCGAGTTTCTGCAGGAAATCCTCCTCAGCATGGAGGTTGCTCTCTCCATGTTCTTTCTTTTTCTGCCGATCAGCAGTTTCGGCAGGCACAGAACCATCGTCCCACTCAGGGGGACATTGCTGCCCGTAGTGCAGGGAATACACTAGCGGTATCTCAGGATCAGGCAGTGTATAGGAATCATCATCCTCCTCAGACCAGATGGAGGATTTCCAGGTCTGTCTGAGGTATTGCAGCCGCTCTTGGCGCTCAATACCTTCGGCCTTCAGGTACAACAGCCGTCGGAGTTCCTGGATGTCATGCTCAGACAATGGCATGTTATTGGAAGCAAGTCGCGCCAGAGCATCAGCACTCCGGGACACGGGCTCACCTGTGTGCATAGGCTGCATGTGTAGCACTGGCTTCCAAACAGGGGAAGCGGGCTCAGGGATTGACTCTAGATCTACCTCCTCTAGCAACAGCTGGGCTCGGAAGGCACTATGTTTTAGGTCAACACAGCTGGGATCAACAGGAGGGATAGTGCTGGCGATCTCAAACAGCTGGTTGTCAGCATCCTCCTTTACAGCTGCAGGTTCCAGATAGTCATCGGGAGACTCACACCCTGTAAGTGTGGCAGATAGGTGCTCAGGAGATGAATTTTTGAGATCATAAAGGGTCAGGCCACGATTTTCGGCCATGACTTCTTTCAGTAACACCTGGTCTAGGTCACACAGGGGTACAGGATTGAGAGATCCATCGACGATGGACAGGAAACTGGCCCACTCAGGGGCCTGCATAGCTGTGTCTGAGTCCTCAGGCACATAGATGGGGCCGTCGGGGAGTTGCACTCTTCTCATGGTCATTCGGTCTAGCATACGGCGCCAGTAAGCATGTTCACCAGAGCAGCCCCAGTAGAAAAGTTTATAGTGTTTTCAGCACTGTGTTTTTGCTTCTCCTGCTGCTTGTTGTTGCTGTAGGGTGTCCTGCTGCTGGTTTTGGATGATGAAAAGCTTTTGTTTGTTGAAATACAGTAAAGCCAACTCAATCCAGGATAGCCCAAGCCAACAATATGCAAAGAGAAGGTAATTCAGGATCAAAGCATGAAGGGCTGCAGTGTAAACAGTGAAAGATGATTAGGTATTCACAGAAACTGCAACTCAGGATACAAATGAATGCATATTCACAGAGATAGCTGAAATGTTTTGGGAAAAGAGTTAGAAAACTGCCTCAGGATCACTCTCTCTCCATAGTGCCATCTTAGGAGATGTGCACTCTTTGTTTTGGCTCCCATATGTGCTGAGGTGGCATGGTATGTGGCGATGAGGTCACTGCCATGTCACATGGGATCTTCCTACTCACATGGGATCTTCCTACTTAGTTAGGCTGACCAGGAATTGAACCCAGGACCTCTCAAAAAGAGGTGCCTAACCCCCTATGGTGCATACCACTAGGGCAGATAAGTATTCATGGAAAAACATAGATAAATTCATAGGTTCTACCTTAGGTATGTCAGTGCTCAGTCAACTCAGGAAAAGATGTTTTACTTCTGATTGAAAGGGGATTAAGGGGTCCACTCAATATCCTGATTGGGTGTTTGGTTCCATAGGTCAAAATGTGTTCTCACCACTTTTGGCTGGACCAATACTAAGATAAAAATGCATGGATGCTCAGTGCATCTCTAATACAACTAGAGTATGTCCCAAAGCAATGGAAAAGCACTTTTTCTTACTCCCCCCTTGTGCTGTGGTGGCCACCACTGTCGCATTTTAGGAAAAAGGGAATTTTTCTTGGCCTTTCCTTGGTTTCCACATCTACTTTAAAATACCTACAGTCTCCCTCACACTGAAAAATGGGCGCTCACCATGGCTGGCGTCCTTTTGCTGCTCTGATTGTACAGTTTCCTACAGAAGACTCAGCGCTCTTGGCGCTGCCGGGGCTCCTGTGGCTTGGTTGGGTTAGATTGGGAGCATGCCAAACATGTGCATATGCATCCCTTCCTCCAAGACGCAGCGTCGACACAACCCAAACGCAAGACACATTATACACACTCGCATGGGTTCTCGTAAACCTGCTGGCGACCTGTGACCTGTCTTAGGGCGTAGGGAGTCGGAAAGAAATTAATTTGCCCCTTGGTGGGGTCTTGGTTCTGCTCAGTCTCTCCAGGCACCTGCGTTTCGGCCCGAACACGGCCTACTCAGCGAGGCTGCGCGTGGGTATCTGCAGAGGCAGGAATGGGAGAATTATGGACGAATCCACGCAAAAACGAAGCGACGACACCAAAATCCGTCAAATGACGGCGCAGAATTGTTCTGAAACGACACACCTGAGCAGAATCCAATTGTGCACCTTCAGCACATTTTTATAGAAATTATAGTCATCTCTGGATTTTTTTAAGTCCAGAAATTCATACGCATAAAATGGCGGCGCGCAGGAGCGGCTCCTAGCGAAGCGCCGGAAAATGGAAAAATAATGGAATTATAAACGTATGTATCACGTAGTCTTGAAAATGACGAGACACACATTAATAAACAAACATACAGATTCCACCCACACTAATAGAAGCTTCAAAAATTCAAGAATTCGAAAATCAATTGAAAAGACTTCAATGAATCAGGTATAAACTACAGGTATGCTCGTCTTGCATGCCGCATACACATTGCTCGTCTCGAGTCTCCGTGACCGAGTCGTGTAGCAGCGTTAACAACGATAACCACGATAGGACGCGGTAGAGGGATTGATTAGAAAGATTGCAGATGATTAGCGGTCAGATCAGGGTGATTAGTCATACACACAAGTGCATAGCAACGTTCTTCGCGTGCGCCCCTTTTGCTTTCTCTCCTTGCTTCACTTCCCAGCGGTAGGTAAGGTAGGTACGCCCAGGCGGGGCCACCCCCTGGTGGAGTCAAGATTGTTGTGGAGATGGGCAGGTTTGCCCACGTGATCGTGCATAGTCGTGCATGCACACACGCATTAAAGGGTAGGCCACGCGAAGTGCGCACGGTAAACCTTGTTTAGGCTACCCAGGGGCTCCTCGGTACGTTCTTTAAGAGAACCTGAGGAGTCCCTTAACGCTTGCTTGCTTGATAAGGGTAGCTGCTCCATGCAGCGTGTTTGCGGACAGCGTATTATAGGGCACACTGAGAAGGGTATAATACCTGGAGTGTGCCTTGGTTCCTCCGCCGCAAACGCCCTTTCATTTGCCTTTCTTTTACAGGTGGGCAGGTAGGGTGAGCCGTGCAGCAGCATTTTTTTATGCCCTGCTAAACAGGGGCGCGGATCACACAAACAAGTAACTCCGCTCCGCCTGTGGTAGAGCAGGGAGTCCGACTTCATCGACATCTGCGCCTTGCACACGAGAGCACTCCTTCCCTCCAAGCCCTTGCAGGGGAAACGCGTTGTGGCGTCCCCTGTGAGGCCACAGTTGCTTAGCAGCGCTGTGTTCTCTTGTCATTTCACAGGTGGGTCGCTAGGACCCTCGAGAACTTTCTCTTCGCAACGCCAAGTAGAGTGTGCGTGTAGGAGTGGTAGTCCTGCGTGGGGGCTAGAGCCAGTTGCCCAGCGCTCGCCCACCAGGATGGTGCCACTGTAGGGTGTGTAGGACCTGTAGGGGGCGTGTCACTGTCCCACCCTTTTCCTGCAATTTTAGCTGGGTTGGTGGGCTGTGACAGTGGGTTAGGTTAGTGTTTTTGGCCACATAGCAAACAGGCGTTTTGCATGCCTTCATAGCTTTTGGCCTCCCCTCCCTGTAGTAGACAGGTAGGTAGGGAAAACAATACCTGGATTAACACTCTGGGTATTCCCCCAAGGTTTTGCGCCAGCACAGAAATTGGGCGCATAGAGGAGGGGAGACCCGGGGCGTACCCCGTGGCATCAATAAGCCAACCCTCCAGGTTCAGCAAGGGCGCAGACTTGGGTATAATTAGGACACCACTTCTGCGGCTTGCTCTCAGGACCTTAGGACTAGCACACTCACACATACGCTTTGGCAGGTAAGGGTAAGGTTCAGTCCCTAGCTTTATTTCTGGAGGCAAGCATCTCAGCGAGCCTCAACAACTCACCAAGGTTGTTCTGGGACAAGTAGTCAACCAGAACTGAGTTTAGGCGTCCCTCAGGTAGAACAAATGCAGAGAAGGGCTCCCAGGTGGCCTCTTCGACTCCAAACCCCTCCCAGAGGGTGAGGAAGCGCCAACCCTGGCGATAGCGGTGGCGTAGGACAGACTTCACCAGGTAGAAGCCCTCCTTAGCCATCTCCTCGGCGTTCATGTCGGGGAGTTCACCTTCAACTTCCATAGGGCTGGCAGCCCCTTGTAGGTCCAGAGCGGCGATTTCCTCGTCGTTCAGCTCCCACTCCTCCCCACAGAGGTCTTCAGGATCATGGTAGCGCTTCAGGTGTTGAGCGGCGCACACCAGGGTCCCCCCTAGACGGGGAGAACACCGCACGGTGATACGGTGTCCATCCACAGATAGGATCTTGTACGGCCCGAAGTATGGGTCATCGCTGGTAGAGCGTGGCCAGGCGGGTAGTCGACTGTGGTGCACCAGCACCCAATCCCCTTCTTGGTAGGTGGCCGGTACACGGTGCTTGTTCTTCTTGTTCCACTGACGCTCCCTCACTCTCTGGAGCATAGCCTTGGCCTTGTCCACCTTCGCTTGTTGCTCTTGGACCCATTCACCCACAGAAGAATGGGTGTCCTCTGGATAGGGGGCATGTAGGAACCATGCCGGGCGCCCCATGAATAGCTCATGTGGCGAGTAGCCAGTAGCTGAACTCTCTTGGGAGTTCATCATCAAGGATATGACGGGGAGTAGTCTCACCCAGTCTCTGGTGCGTTCAGTTTTGCACCATATCCTGACGTTCTCCTTCAGGACACGAATCTGTCGCTCACATAGGGGATTGCTCGTGTGAGAGTAGGGAATCCCCGTAGATACCTGGACATTGAGGGACCTCAGGACCCTCTTGTACCAGCCAGTATCTGAGCGTACTCGTACGTCCTCATCGGAGTTGATCTCCTTGGGCGCCCCATAGACACAAAACCACTCCTCCAGGAGTATCTTGATAGTCTCCTCTCCGGTAATGTGCTTGGTACATGGGAACACCCTGGTAAACCTGGTCAACCCACAGGTTACCACGAGGGCGAAGTCATAGCCCCCGAACTTCGGCATCTCCGTGTAGTCCACGTATAGAACACTGTTAGCACAGTGAGGGATGGGCAGGGTCGAGTAGAGACCTCTGTCCCTGATATCCCCTGGTTTACAGGACCTGCACGGGCACTTGTCCACGATAGGCAGGAGCGTCTTCCGTAGCTGGTCGTCAGTCCACGTAGTGTGGAACCACTGCTTGAACAGTCTCAGGGTACGGTCAGCACCCACATGACCACTGGACTCATGGGTCCACTTCAGCAGCGCTGGGACTCGGTCACTAGGCACCACGATGCGGTCCTCGTGCCAGAGGTAGCTCTTGTCCCGCTTCCACTGGTCTTGGTTGACCAGGAGGGGTTCAAGGCGTTTCTCCAGGCGCCGGTAGATATCCCCAAACTCCTGTAGGTACTCCGATTGTTGGAGTCCATCCAGGGGGCGTATCATGGTCATGTTCAGGTCCAGGTGTACGTCCATACGGCTGAACGCCTCCTTAGCCAGCGCTTCAGACCGGGCACCAATCAGGGCGTCGAAGTTGTTGCGGCTGATGTAGTCTGCACACTCGTTCTTCACTCCCTGGATATGGTGTACCGTCAGCCGTAGTTGACTGAGGTAGGTCCACCAGCGACGTAGCTTGGCCTTCTCAGGTGGGGGGCCCTTCTGGAAACTGCGGACCGGTTCTTGGTCGCATAGCCAGACCACAGGGTTACTCCCCAACAGTCGTGCTTGTGAGGATAGCACCAGCATACCCGCGAGCAGTTCCTGCTCATAGGTGGAGTAGTTCCCCCTGGCCTGGTTCCACTTCCAGTTCCAGTGGCCCAGAGGTACTAGGACCCACTTGTCGTCAGGGTAGCTGTGCTTGAGGGTTCCATCTCGGTTGAGACCTTCCGTCCCCCATTGGGAAATGGCCGAGTCGAACTCCTCCTTCTCTAGTGCTTGCCACTGGAACAGCGTTCCACCACCGCCCACATTGCTGGCGTCGGTCACCAGGATAATCTCCCCTTGTGCCCTAGGCACGCCCAAGCAATTAGCGTTGGCTACCTTGTCTTTGAGCTCGTCAAACGCTTGTTGCTCTTGTGGGCCCCAGCGCCAAGTAGTACTCTTCTTGATCAAGTCAGTCAGTACCGCGCTGGTGTAGGTCAAGTTTTTGATGTGGCGGCGATAGAAGTTGCACGCCCCAATGAAACTGCGTACATCATGAAGTCCTTTCTTGGGGTCTTCGTGTCGTACCTTGGCATCCATCAGGGGTTTGGCCTTAGAGGCCGCTGGGGTCCACCACCCATAGCCAACGTCAAACCCCAGGTACTGCATGGTCTCCTGCATGAACTCACACTTCTCCAGCTTGAGTCGTGTGTGGTTCTCCTGGCAGACCGCAAAGAACTCACCCAAGAGGATTAGGTGATCCTCCTGGGTATTGGTCCCGAGGCATACATCGTCGATGTGAGCCTCCATCTGGGCCCCACGGGATATGAGCTCCTGCACCTTAGGTCTCCTTCGTAGGATGGACAAGATCTTGTTCATCAGCTCTTGGAACAGAGCGGGGGCGTTAGCCACGCCGAATGGCATGACTTTCCACTTGAATACCCTCCCCTGAGGGGTGATGAAGGCCAGTAGTTCCTGCGCGTTGGGCGTCAGGTCCACTTGCCAGAATCCACTTCGCTTGTCCATCTTGGTCTTGTAGCGACAGGAGGCTATCTTCTCCAGGGTAGACTCCATATTGGGAATGGACCCTGAGTGGTTCAGCGTCTTCTTGTTCAGCTCTCCATAGTCCACTACCAGCCGTTTGGCTGTAGACCCAGGTTTAGCCACCAGGAAACAGGGGCTGCAGTGTAGGGGGTAGTCCCCATCCTTGTACTCCAGGACTAGGCCAGCGTCGATACATTCTTGTATCTGTCGCTCAATCTCGTCGGCCTGCTCTTTAGGAGCTGGATAGGGTCTCCTCCGGATCTTGTGACCCACGAACTCGGGTTTCAGCTTGAGGTCCATCTGTACCAGCTTGTCGCATGAGGCTGGAGGGGGTAGTTCTCCGAACACCTCCAGATAGGTCCTTATCAGCTTTTGTACCCGCGGGTCCAGTACCTTGATCTTGTCCTCCATATCCTCGTCGGAGTGTAAGTTGCTTGCCCCTTGGATAGAAGTCGGGAGGTGGTCCTCCACCGACTCTTCGCCCGCGGTAGCATCCTTCAGCCCTTGGTAGGCATACAGAAGGTCTTGCTCAACCATCTCCGGTGGACGATGGCAACATAGGCACGCTTTAGGGGGTTCACATACACATTCCTCCGAGAGGTCGTCCTCATCTGGGGTCCTCACATGGGCACCCCATACGCTCTTCATGAGCTTGAGATCCACCTCCCTTTGCCAGGTGGTGATCTTCTGTTCGAGGTCCTCCTTCAGTTGGGATAGGTCTCCCATACGTCCTTGCTTCAGTGGCCACGAGCTGCGGGTAGGCTTCGCGTAGCATAGCTTTTTCGCCACCAACTTCCTCTTGGAATCCACATACTCCCTGAGCCTGGATCGAGGGTCCAGCTCTTCGTCCACGGGGTCTTCCACCCTCACGGAGAGTAGGGGTTTTAGTGGGGCGACGTACTCGGCGTTCTCCACTTCTTCCACCGCAGTCTGCACGAAGAAGGCGTCGTGCTCAGTTTCGTCGTCTGAGTGGATAGAGCTAGGTAGCTCAGATAGTCCACACTCAGAGACTCCATCAGGAACAGGTACATGACAGGGAGAGTTGGGGGCGTTGGTGTCAGTCACGACGTACTCATCTCCTCCGGGTGTAGTTTCAACAGCATCTTGAGGTCGTAGACGATCCTTCAAGTCACCCAAGGCGAGTCCATCGCTTTCTCGTTGTATAGCCTGGACCAGAGTAGGGTCCAGGTCTTCCCAGGGGATGGTGGTAAGACTTCCGTCCACCACGCTGAGCATACTCCCCCATCCGGGCTTCCCAATGGGCGTCTTGCGTCCCAGAGGCACGTAGATGGCCTCATCAGGTAACCGCACAGAGCTGATAGTCAGCTTGTCAAGGAGGGTTCGCCAGTACTCGTTGCCCCCATGGGCTCCCCAATCGGGGGAACACAGGACCATACGGGAACGTTCCAAGGCCACCTTGGTCAGCACCTTCCCCAGTTCGCTGAATCTGGGGTTCCCGTAGGCCATCCCGAAAGAGGGCCAGTAAAATTTGTAGCTCCAGTTCTTCCCCTTGCTGCAGTATAGGTCCAGTACATGCTGCTTGTCGCTGGCGAACAGTTCCACACTTAGGTCTTCTCGAGAGTAACCCAACTCCTTCAGACCTTGGTCTAGGACTTCCCCCAATAGTTGATAGTCCTCAGTTTTGGAGGCCGCCATCATGTTCGAGGGCTCCTCCTTCGATAGTCTCAGGTAACTCGAGGTATGTTCCGACTGCTCCAGTGGCACAGACTCTCTGCCACTGCCGTGGTCCACGTACAGGAGGTAGGGCGCTTGCAGCGTCAGGGATTGTATCTGGGAGTGCTGCACAAAGAAGTCAGTACCCAGTACAAAGTCGAAGGCATCAGTGTCCATCACATAGAACCGATGGGCGATAGTCCTGGAGCCCATAGGTACCTCCACTTCGCAGTCCCCGCAGCTGTGCACCACATGTCCATCCCCCATCCGTATAGCGGCGGTGGTCATGGTGTTCTTCAGGCTCCCACAAGGTAAAATTTTCTTGGCCACTATCGATATTGTGGCTCCAGTATCCAGTACCCCCAGGTATTCACGTCCCCCTAGTCGGATACGTACCCAAAACACCAGGTCTTGGGTGCCACCAGAGCGTCCCCGTCAGAACTCCGCGGGACAGGTCACCTCGAACCCCTTGTTCCGCAATTTGCGGGCCATCCTCATGAAACGGCTTCTCTTCTTGGCGTTGCCGTCGTCACCACCTTCATGCTCACGCTTGGCTCCTTGTTCTTGCTGGGCCTGTGTCTGTGAGCGTGTGGTAGGTCCAGACTGCCCTCCAGAGGGCTCGGAGTTCCCCCCTGGATTAGGGTTGGGGTTACCTCCGTTCTTGTCCTTGTTCTTGTTGTCGTTCTGGCGATTAGCGCCTCCTCCTCGTCCGCCTTGACCCTTGTCTTGACCACCTTGACCACGTCCCTTCGACTTGCCCTTGCCGGAGTCGCTGCCTTTGGCCTTGCCTCCACCTTTGCCTGAGCCTTTGCCAGGATCTTCCCCCTTAAGCTTCGCCGATAGGCGTTGCTTATGGTAGCACTCGTCCTCATAGTGCTTCCGCTTACCGCAGAATGCACACGTGATGGTGCAGCGGTAATGATCCGGCATCTTCACCTTGGCGCCGGTGATCTTTTCCTGCTGCTTCCCCTGGACAACAAAGCAGTCTCGCTGCTCGCAGTCGGAGGCATGCTGCAGGTGGCCCTGTTCATCTCTGGCATCACACCAGAATAGCTCCTTCACGTTCTCCATTAGGCGGGCGTGGGCGTGTTTGGGGGTAGTCCCCTGCCCAGGTCGGGACCCTTGGTACCCTTTGCCTCCAGAACCTCCACCACCAGGACGGTAGTGGTTCAGGTGTTGGTCGCTCTCCTTCTCCAGCGCCATCTCCAGGAGCAGCACGCATAGATCCTCGTAGCGGAGGGATCTAGCCTTGCGCTCAGCCGTCAGACGGCACTCGTCCCATAGCTCACGGGGGAGCTTGGAGCACAACCAAAACAGCAGGTCGTCGCTGCTGTAGGAACCGGGCGTCAGTCGTCCAGCCCAGTGGTCCAGGTCCGCCAACAGCTCGGAGACCCTGCCGGGTTTGGGGTTGTTGGGCAGGACGGGCAGGTTCTGGATCTCGGCCCTGATGGAGAGGTCGGTCTCGTAGGTTGGGTACTGCCTCTCCAGGGCAACCAACACGTCGGCAAAGGTGGCGGAGTTGGTGACCATCTGCCTGACCTGCTTCTCCAGGTACTTCGTCTTGCAGCACTGCAGGAGCAGGTCGCACTTCACTCGCCCACTCGCGTGGGTTTGGCCGGTCAGTCGTAGGAACCGGCCAAAGTTCTCAGCGAACTCGCTGAGGTCCTTGCCTGTGAATTCAGGCAGGTTCACCACTATCTTGGAGGTGGCAATAGCCTTCGCCTCCTGAGCTCGGCGTCCTTCAGGGCGTCGGGTCTTCTTCTTCTTCTTCTTCTTCTTCTTACCCTTGGAGTCCTCGGGGTCCTCAGGGTCTTCGTCATCCGATGGCGAAGAAGAAGTCATCGAAGGCGGCCCATCATCGGAGGGGTCTCCGCCTAGATCACTGCAGCCATAAGGCTCCACGTCCACCATAGCCCTTAGGGCTGTCAGCCCCAGCTGGTCCAGCTCGGCCCTCGTCGAGTTCGTCACGTGACTGTAGGGCGGCTGGGCTGTCCTCGGGACGAATGGGCTTCTTGGTACTGCTGCAGGAGTCGGCATCGGTCGGCTCCTCAGGCTCCCCAGGGTATTCGTCAACCCTGCCGCCAGGTGGTTAGCCTGTACTCGGTGGGGTGACATCCCCACTGTCGTAGGTGACGCATGGGACGGGATCATCAGGGGCTGCAGTTTCTCCCTGATCTCTTGCGTGAGGTCGCTCACGATTTTCGAAGTGGCTCCTTGGAGCACCTCGTTGATCTCCGACCGCGTCAGGGACCTGTTGGAGGATCTTCCCGATCCTCTACTCCTGCCTCCCAGAGACTCTGGTCCTCTCCTCAACCCACTCAGGGGTGCATACCCAGGTGTACACCCAGGAGCATACCCAGGAACTTCCATGTAGGTTCCCGTGGCGTGGAGTGGATGGGGATGGTCAGCCGCATACCAACGCGGCGCAGAGCTGGAAGCCACCGGCTCACTGGCAGTAGTTGCCTCAAGGAGCGCAGTGGTAGGTGGGCCCATGCCATAGGCGGGGTAGTGAGGCATGCCAGTAAAGCCTGTGCCCTCTGCCATAGGCTGGTTGGTTGTGGAAGTGGATGTAGCGGCGGCTGGGAGTGTGGTGGTTATGGGAGAGGGTGATGCATGGAGGCCAGAAGCGCTTGGTGCGCCTTCGAAGGTAGGGACATCCGTCGGGTCTTGCCCTTGCTCCTCTCCTTCGTCTGCTCCTTCTCCAGCATCCTTCTCGCTCTCGTTTCCTCTCTTCCTCTTCACAGGCTGAGGCTGAGAGACCATTTCCTTCACCGACAGGGCCCCAAAGGCCGTCTGGAGGCCATCCAAGGAGTCCTCCGCCGTATCCATTGGCCCATGTAAGGGCTCCACCGAAGGTACAGCGTCAGGCGCCGGCCTTGCCGGTGTCCCTGGCGCTGGCGCTGTGTTCACCTCGGCGTCCACTCTTCCTGGATCCATCTTAATCCACCCTTCTGCTTGTGTTTGCCTGCTCGGAGCACTGGTTGTACGGCGCGGGGTCGCTGCCGGTGCACAGAGACAGGCTGCCTCTTGCTACCAGAAAAGTTTATAGTGTTTTCAGCACTGTGTTTTTGCTTCTCCTGCTGCTTGTTGTTGCTGTAGGGTGTCCTGCTGCTGGTTTTGGATGATGAAAAGCTTTTGTTTGTTGAAATACAGTAAAGCCAACTCAATCCAGGATAGCCCAAGCCAACAATATGCAAAGAGAAGGTAATTCAGGATCAAAGCATGAAGGGCTGCAGTGTAAACAGTGAAAGATGATTAGGTATTCACAGAAACTGCAACTCAGGATACAAATGAATGCATATTCACAGAGATAGCTGAAATGTTTTGGGAAAAGAGTTAGAAAACTGCCTCAGGATCACTCTCTCTCCATAGTGCCATCTTAGGAGATGTGCACTCTTTGTTTTGGCTCCCATATGTGCTGAGGTGGCATGGTATGTGGCGATGAGGTCACTGCCATGTCACATGGGATCTTCCTACTCACATGGGATCTTCCTACTTAGTTAGGCTGACCAGGAATTGAACCCAGGACCTCTCAAAAAGAGGTGCCTAACCCCCTATGGTGCATACCACTAGGGCAGATAAGTATTCATGGAAAAACATAGATAAATTCATAGGTTCTACCTTAGGTATGTCAGTGCTCAGTCAACTCAGGAAAAGATGTTTTACTTCTGATTGAAAGGGGATTAAGGGGTCCACTCAATATCCTGATTGGGTGTTTGGTTCCATAGGTCAAAATGTGTTCTCACCACTTTTGGCTGGACCAATACTAAGATAAAAATGCATGGATGCTCAGTGCATCTCTAATACAACTAGAGTATGTCCCAAAGCAATGGAAAAGCACTTTTTCTTACTCCAGTCAGGGGTGCACATGACAACCCTTCCTCCCTCATAAGCGATTTTGGTTAGAACCTTCGCGAGCAGGGAGAAGGGAGGGTTAGCATACGCTAGGCCCATTGCTTTCCAGAAGAAACGGAAAGCATTGTTCAATTGTTTCGAGCAGTACAACTGCATGATGTGCTGTTGTTGGCTCGCAAACAATTCCACCTGGATCTCATCCAGGTTTACCTGAAGGGCCGCCAGTCCATTTTCAAGAACGTGACGGGCCAATTGGTAGTTTTCAGTACGATAGTTAGTCTTGGATGCGTAGCGCAGCCCAGACTCTTTTCGTCCTGACAGCTCCAAAGGTACGGAGAACAGCCCACTGCCAAAGTCGCAGTGCAAAGAATAGGGGCGCTGGAGAGACAGCATTTTTACCCGGGGGTTTCTTCGTAGGAAGTCTGTACCAATGACGATGTCAAAGGCGTCGGTGTCCAGCACTCTGCAGTGTTGGGTCACGGTTTCGTCGCCCAGGCATATAGTCACATCGACCCCCCCCAAGGAATGGATGGTACGCCCATCCCCTACTCTTATGGCCACCGTCTTAGTTTTCTTGAAAGTCTTTAGCAGGCGCCGGGCCACTATGGAAAGTGTTGCACCGGTGTCAAGCACCGCTCGAAAAACTTGATCCCCGATTTTCACGAGGATCCTGAAAACCAAGTCCTCCTCTTCGGAGTCGCCCCCCTACTCTTCATCAGGGAACTTGACATCCACCCCTGCAGCTATGAGGGACCTGGGCATCCAGGCCAATTGCCTCTTCTTGGAGTTATTCCCCTCAGGGGTAGCGTTATCCCCCTGGGGGCGCTTCTTGGGATCACCTGCGGCAGGAGGGGGTGTAGCAGCAGGAGAAGGTGTAGCAACGGGCGCTGATGAGCGACTCTGGGGGTTAGGGGGTTCATTTTTGCCACCCCCCTTGCCACCTCCTTTACCACCTTTATCCCCATTCTGAGGGTTTTTGGTGGGTGTTTGGGTCTTCTGGCGTTTGGCCTCCTGACGCTTGAATTTATCACTCTCGCGTTTCTTTATGTGACATTTGTCTTCGTAGTGACGACGTTTGCCACAATAGCCAAAGGTGATGGTACACCTGAAATGATCCTGATGGGTCACAGGTTTCCCATCCTTGGTATGCTGCTGTCGTTTCATCTGCAGCATACAGCTACTGCGTTGATCGCAGTCAGGGGCATGACAAGGCCCCCCCTTGTCATTGACAGGTTTGCAGTAGAACAAAGGGGGTGTACCTGCCTCAGGTTTAACCTCATTCATGGCACGTAGGTTACCCCTTCCTTTACCCCCTCCCTGGTTGGCGTTAGTGGGATTTTTAGGCCCTTTCCCTTCGCCACGTTCGGGGGTAGGGTTACCCCGTCGACCCAAGTGCTTCTTGAGGAATTTCTCCATGTGGGAGTCATTGTCCCTCTCAAGAGCTAGCTCAATCAGGAGGTCCACCAGTTCATCGTACGAGTGGGTCCGACTCTTCCTCTCAGAGGTAGAGCGGCAATCATCCCACGTACGTTGGGGGATCTTACTCATGAGCCAAAGATGGGGCTCAGTGGCTCCGTAGGAGCCCACGTTCAACCGCGAAAACAGATACTCCAAGTCGCACACGTATTCAGAGATTCGCGCAGCGGAAGGAAACTCAGGGAGCATAGGTAGCTCCTCTATCTGTGTGCGCACACTGAGGTCAGTCTCATAGACTGGGAACGTTTTCTCCCGCCTCTGCAGTACCTCTGCCCAGGTGGAACAGGTTTTCACAATCTGTTTCACCTGTTTTTGCAAAATTTTCTTTTTGCATGAGCGTTTCAGCAGTGAGCATTTGGTGGTCACATCCACATGGGATTGGCCAGTCAGCAAAACAAACTCAGCAAATTCTTCTGCCCATTCGGGCAGATTTTTGGGGTCGAACTCCGGCAGTTCCAGCTGGATATTCGCCTGGGCAATAGGTCTGCCCGTCTTCCCACGCCCCGGAGTTAGGCCAGAAGGTGATACGCCGGCAAGAGGTGCCAGGGCTGACAACCCTCTTTTCTCAGTCTCTGTCACAGGCACGTCCTGTAGTTCAGCGATAGGGACTGTCCTGGCACGGGGGTGAAAGGGGCTGTGGCAGGTGACCTTAGGCAACAGCTTTGAGACCCTTGATCTCTTAAGGTCATCGGCCAGGGTACTCAGTCGGGGGGAGGGGGAGGACAACTCTGGCTTGGGTAAAGGTTCTGCAAAACCCAGTTTCGCCTTAATGGCCTCCGATAGGGCCGTCACATTCGGATATTCTGATCCAGACAGAAGTTTGGCCAGCAGTTCGGCCGTATGATCCAGGGCACCGTAGGTTGGCCTTGGATGATGTTGTCCCTCAACTCGAGTCGGGCCCACTTCGGGAGCCCTTGGGGCTGGACAACATGCTCTTGGATACTCGGGTCTCGGTCGTCTTGGCAGGGATGCTGTCTCGGCTCTGTCGGACGGCGGGCCAGAGTGCGTGTAGGACCCTAGGTCTGTACGTGGTCTGGATCCGTGTACTGCCAATGGCTCCTCCCCGTCTTCTCCACAAATGGATTTGTAGTACTCCTCATGGAGGATGTATTCATCCATTTTCTTCCTCAGTTCCTCGTATTCCTCAAGGCCTCCAATCGCTGTTGAGGATGATGCTTGACAGGCGGATCGGCAGACTAAGGCTGCTACGCGCCTGTGGAGATGCTGCAGGCTGTCTCCACCGTGGGCCGCTAAGGCCTCGGTGGTAAGGATTGTATTTTCTTCCGCCCTTCTGCGATCTGGATCTCCTTGAGACCCAGATGCGACACTGAGATGTGGAGCTCGGTAAGGTGGTTCACTCATAGGGTGGGCCATGCTGCCCATTTGTACTTGGACAGTTCTTATGGGCCAGGTCCTGACGCTTGGCGTGGACATGATGAACTTGTTGTTGAGCTTTGTGTGCTGCACTTCTCCTCAGGGTCGGTTCAAAAGGTCACAAGGGACTGTCTCTGCTACCGGAAAGATGTCCTTGACTAGTGCCCTAGATATTTTGATGAAATCCTGCAGGTTTTGAAGTTGAAAACCCAAACCAAAGCAGCAAGTAGAGCAAGAACAGGATGTGGATCGAATCAATGAATAGTTTTGAGATCCAGTGTAACACAGAAGGGCTGCAGATAGACAAAGCAGGTATAAACACAAAGATTCAATCACCACTGGATGATACAAAAGATCTTATATGAAAACTGGACTGACTCTAGCCTCCAAGATAGCATCAAGCACTTCATGTGCACTCTTTTGGGTGAAATGGTGCTGGTTAGGAATGTGGGGCATAGATGTCAGGCCAACACAGAAAATGACCTGGCCAAGCAACTGAATTCAGAAACAGCTAAAAAGTAGAACCACAATAAGTGGTAGAAACGATTGAGTATAGGGGTCTTTGGGTGGGAGACCACTAGGCTTAACCTCCAAGGCCTAAAGCATGAAATGCCTATTTTATTTCGGTACATCCTCCATGAAGGAAGGTGCCTCCGCTCAGTTGAGTGGTAGGGGTGAACTTCATGGGGGGGCTAGGGTTACAACCCTAGTTACCTTGAGAAAGTGTACTTTAGGCTTCGAAAGAGAGATAAAAACACTTAAGTTACTCTTAGCATCAACAAAAGGGTTTTAAGGGGGGCTTGGCCTGGATCCAGCCCTCCAAGAAAGACATGGCAGTGACTTTTTCTTACTCTGGTCCACCAACCACCAGAATCAAGCCAGACTTGACTACATTTTCGCCTCCCCCCAATTTACATCAACCCACCCCATTCTGGACGCCGACATCGACACTTCAAATTTTTTTTCAGACCACCACCCAGCTTTCATTACATGCTCAGCACCAGTCATACCCTCACTTGCTACACAGTCACAACCAGCACCTATTTGTCGGCGGCTCGGACAAGATGAAATACACCTGTTCGAGCATTTTCTTTCTCCTTTGAATAAATGGCTCAAGGCCATTCAGCCGTCAATTGAACACCTTTCTCAGGATGAGGGTTTTTCGCTAACCACATTCATCACTTCAGAGATCTCCATGGCCTACCACCACATCACCAGAATTCCTATGCACCCCACCACGAAAGAGGAAAAGAAAATCACTAAATTAGCACGCTCCATTCCTTCGCCGGACCGCCCCAATTTCGCCAAGTCTATGCGTGAGCTTGAAAAGCTGGTCTCTGAATGGAGTGCAGACATTCAGAAAACCCAGCACAACAAACTGCATAGGGCATTACTGGCAGGAACTGCCATAAAAAGGACATTGGGAGGACACTACAGCCACAGCCTTCCACGTTAACCGCTGTCACAGAACCAGCCAACAACACAATACACACTTGACCGGCATCCGTTTCCAAGGCATTTTGTAATACACTTCAGCATTTGGGGGGCGACCCATCTTTCGAACTAGACCAAAAATTACTGACCTCTCTGTTACAGCACCTCCCTACTTGCCCTGATCATGTTCGCAGCTCTGAGCTACCGCCTTTGGAGGAACAGAGATTCATTGAGATCCTGAAAAGGTCCAAGCCGTCCGAACGAGGGGGCACGGATGGTTCCAACCTATACATGATCTTCCTCTCCCCTGAGCATGTACGCAAGTGGTTCTTATTCGCTACCAATTTCAGCTTAACTCACACAATGCCACCAAATTTCACTAAATCGCAAGTATTCTTGCTTTATAAAAAGGGGGACACACGGTTGACAGGTACCTACAGACCTATTTCCTTACTCAATTCCCTCTACAAGCTGGTATCCACGCATCTCGTGGACCAGTTGTCCAGCCACACACTCACACACAAACTCTGACACCCGTCACAACATGGGGGTCTACCCTGCCACCGTACAGCGGACCACATACACCACATCACAGCACTTCAATGACGTAACACACCGGCCTATCACCTATACATAGACTTTAATAAAGCGTTTAGCAGCATTCCACGCTCAGCGCTCTGGTCTACGCTAATTCATTACAATTTACCATCCCAGCTCATCACAGCACTACAAATGCTGTATCATTCTCCGAAGGAGATACCATTAATTAATGGTGAAACACACCACCACTTCACCTTGCTAAGGGGGGTTAAACAAGGTTGCCCCCTCTCACCTCTTCTATTCAACTTGTACATTAACATAATTCTCTGGGCACTCCCCCAGCATGTATCCATGTCACATTCCGACACCACTCACACATTTATTGACGACCTCCTCTTCAGGACCACCTCTCCCACAACCACGGCGGCAGTTTTTAACTTTTTTGATCAGGAAGGAAGACATTTAGGGCTGGATATGAACATATCAAAGACGGAGCACCACGCCATGCACGGCGCTTCACCAGTTACAATTTGTACGCCTTCCAAAGCATCACTCTCCACACATTCCCCCAACGGCACTCCTCACACATATTACAAATATTTGGGCGTATTTCTCTTCACTGACCCAAACCCCCTTCTGTTGTACGAGTTGCTGAACAACGAAATAATTTCATTCTTCAACAGCTTGTCGCACATATATCTGTCTATTCATGAATTGGTAACAATCACAAACCTGTTACTTATTTCCACGTTAAACTATAGACTCCTCGCCCATGACCTTCCTCCAGCGCAACTTTGCTCCCTGCAACATCGCATCTGGAAATTGCTCGCCTGCAAATCCAGACTTTCGCTTGCTACGTCCCCTAAGGACAAACACTCATCCTTTGTACCTGGGGGCTTGGGACTATGGGACTTGCCGCGTTTTGTGCACAAATCTGTAGTCAATGGAGCCATACGTCACCTTATGCTGGACAGTCCTCCATCAGTACTGACGCGAAATCGTGGGCTGTCCACGATTGCGCAAGAACAGGCCACTCAATGGGTGTTTCCTGGGATGGATGAATGTACCCTAGGTACTCCGTAGACCTCTTGGAGCCTGCGGACAGGCAGCGCGAACGCTGCCGCAAAGCGCCAGATTGTCGCAGGCGATAATTGCCAGGTCAGGCTTGCATTGCAGGTTCGGCATGAAAGACCGCCAAAAGGCAGTGATTTTACAATAAATTTTTATTGCAGATCATTAATTTTAATTATGACGGGTTCATCCAAGGGTGTAGCATAAGTTACGGGCATGCGTGGGATCTGTGCTTCGCAGAGACCAAACCATGGATGTCCCCATGGATGTCCCCATTGATGTCCCCATGGATGTCCCCATTGATGTCCCCATTGATGTCCCCATGGATGTCCCCATAGATGTCCCCATGGATGTCCCCATTGATGTCCCCATTGATGTCCCCATTGATGTCCCCATGGATGTCCCCATGGATGTCCCCATGGATGTCCCCATTGATGTCCCCATGGATGTCCCCATGGATGTCCCCATGGATGTCCGCATGGATGTCCCCATTGATGTCCCCATGGATGTCCCCATGGAAGTCCCCATTGATGTCCCCATGGATGTCCCCATGGAAGTCCCCATTGATGTCCCCATGGAAGTCCCCATGGATGTCCCCATGGATGTCCCCATGGATGCCCCCATGGATGTCCCCATGGATGTCCCCATGGATGTCCCCATGGATGTCCCCATGGATGTCCCCATGGATGTCCCCATTGATGTCCCCATGGATGTCCCCATGGATGTCCCCATGGATATCCCCATGGATGTCCCCATTGATGTCCCCATGGATGTCCCCATGGATGTCCCCATTGATGTCCCCATGGATGTCCCTATTGATGTCCCCATGGATGTCCCCATGGATATCCCCATGGATGTCCCCATGGATGTCCCCATGGATGTCCCCATGGATGTCCCCATGGGTGTCCCCATGGATGTCCCCATGGATATCCCCATGGATGTCCCGATTGATGTCCCCATGGATGTCCCCATGGATGTCCCCATGGATGTCCCCATGGATGTCCCCATTGATGTCCCCATGGATGTCCCCATGGATGTCCCCATGGATGTCCCCATTGATGTCCCCATGGATGTCCCCATGGATATCCCCATGGATGTCCCCATGGATGTCCCCATGAAGTCCCCATGGATGTCCCCATTGATGTCCCCATGGATGTCCCCATGGATGTCCCCATTGATGTCCCCATTGATGTCCCCATTGATGTCCCCATTGATGTCCCCATGGATGTCCCCATGGATGTCACCATGGATGTCCCCATGGATGTCCCCATTGATGTCCCCATGGATGTCCCCATTGATGTCCCCATGGATGTCCCCATGGATGTCCCCATGGATATCCCCATGGATATCCCCATGGAAGTCCCCATTGATGTCCGCATGGATGTCCCCATGGATGTCCCCATGGATGTCCCCATTGATGTCCCCATGCATGTCCCCATGGATATCCCCATGGATGTCCCGATTGATGTCCCCATGGATGTCCCCATGGATGTCCCCATGGATGTCCCCATTGATGTCCCCATGGATGTCCCCATGGATATCCCCATGGATGTCCCCATGGATGTCCCCATGAAGTCCCCATTGATGTCCCCATGGATGTCCCCATGGATGTCCCCATGGATGTCCCCATGGATGTCCCCATTGATGTCCCCATTGATGTCCCCATTGATGTCCCCATGGATGTCCCCATTGATGTCCCCATGGATGTCCCCATGGATGTCCCCATGGATGTCCCCATGGATGTCCCCATGGATGTCCCCATGGATGTCCCCATGGATGTCCCCATGGATGTCCCCATGGATGTCCCCATGGATGTCCCCATGGATGTCCCCATGGATGTCCCCATGGATGTCCCCATGGATGTCCCCATGGATGTCCCCATGGAAGTCCCCATTGATGTCCCCATGGATATCCCCATTGATGTCCCCATGGATGTCCCCACGGATGTCCCCATTGATGTCCCCATGGATGTCCCCATGGATGTCCCCATGGATGTCCCCATGGATGTCCCCATTGATGTCCCCATGGATGTCCCCATGGATGTCCCCATTGATGTCCCCATGGATGTCCCCATGGATGTCCCCATGGATGTCCCCATGGATGTCCCCATTGATGTCCCCATTGTTGTCCCCATGGATGTCCCCATGGATGTCCCCATTGATGTCCCCATGGATGTCCCCATGGATGTCCCCGTGGATGTCCCCATGGATGTCCCCATGGATGTCCCCATGGATGTCCCCATGGATGTCCCCATGGATGTCCCCATGGATGTCCCCATTGATGTCCCCATGGATGTCCCCATTGATGTCCCCATGGATGTCCCCATGGATGTCCCCATGGATGTCCCCATTGATGTCCCCATGGATGTCCCCATTGATGTCCCCATGGATGTCCCCATGGATGTCGCCATGGATGTCCCCATGGATGTCCCCATGGATGTCCCCATGGATGTCCCCATGGATGTCCCCATTGATGTCCCCATTGATGTCCCCATGGATGTCCCCATGGATGTCCCCATGGATGTCCCCATTGATGTCCCCATTGATGTCCCCATTGATGTCCCAATTGATGTCCCCATTGATGTCCCCATGGATGTCCCCATGGATGTCCCCATGGATGTCCCCATGGATGTCCCCATTGATGTCCCCATGGATGTCCCCATGGATGTCCCCATGGATGTCCCCATGGATGTCCCCATTGATGTCCCCATGGATGTCCCCATGGATGTCCCCATGGATGTCCCCATTGATGTCCCCATTGATGTCCCCATGGATGTCCCAATTGATGTCCCCATGGATGTCCCCATGGATGTCCCCATGGATGTCCCCATTGATGTCCCCATTGATGTCCCCATTGATGTCCCCATTGATGTCCCCATTGATGTCCCCATTGATGTCCCCATGGATGTCCCCATGGATGTCCCCATGGATGTCCCCATGGATGTCCCCATGGATGTCCCCATGGATGTCCCCATGGATGTCCCCATGGAAGTCCCCATGGATGTCCCCATGGATGTCCCCATGGATGTCCCCATGGATGTCCCCATGGATGTCCCCATTGATGTCCCCATTGATGTCCCCATGGATGTCCCCATGGATGTCCCCATGGATGTCCCCATTGATGTCCCCATTGATGTCCCCATGGATGTCCCCATGGATGTCCCCATTGATGTCCCCATGGATGTCCCCATTGATGTCCCCATGGATGTCCCCATGGATGTCCCCATGGATATCCCCATGGATGTCCCCATGGATGTCACCATGGATGTCCCCATGGATGTCCCCATGGATGTCCCCATGGATGTCCCCATTGATGTCCCCATGGATGTCCCCATGGATGTCCCAATTGATGTCCCCATGGATGTCCCCATGGATGTCCCCATGGATGTCCCCATTGATGTCCCCATTGATGTCCCCATTGATGTCCCCATTGATGTCCCCATTGATGTCCCCATTGATGTCCCCATGGATGTCCCCATGGATGTCCCCATGGATGTCCCCATGGATGTCCCCATGGATGTCCCCATGGATGTCCCCATGGATGTCCCCATGGAAGTCCCCATGGATGTCCCCATGGATGTCCCCATGGATGTCCCCATGGATGTCCCCATGGATGTCCCCATTGATGTCCCCATTGATGTCCCCATGGATGTCCCCATGGATGTCCCCATTGATGTCCCCATGGATGTCCCCATTGATGTCCCCATGGATGTCCCCATGGATGTCCCCATGGATGTCCCCATGGATGTCCCCATGGATGTCCCCATGGATGTCCCCATGGATGTCCCCATGGATGTCCCCATGGATGTCCCCATGGATGTCCCCATGGATGTCCCCATGGATGTCCCCATGGATGTCCCCATGGATGTCCCCATGGATGTCCCCATGGATGTCCCCATTGATGTCCCCATTGATGTCCCCATGGATGTCCCCATGGATGTCCCCATGGATGTCCCCATTGATGTCCCCATTGATGTCCCCATTGATGTCCCCATGGATGTCCCCATGGATGTCCCCATGGATGTCCCCATGGATGTCCCCATGGATGTCCCCATGGATGTCCCCATGTATGTCCCCATGGATGTCCCCATTGATGTCCCCATTGATGTCCCCATGGATGTCCCCATGGATGTCCCCATGGATGTCCCCATTGATGTCCCCATTGATGTCCCCATGGATGTCCCCATTGATGTCCCCATGGATGTCCCCACGGATGTCCCCATTGATGTCCCCATTGATGTCCCCATGGATGTCCCCATGGATGTCCCCATGGATGTCCCCATGGATGTCCCCATGGATGTCCCCATCGATGTCCCCACGGATGTCCCCATTGATGTCCCCATTGATGTCCCCATGGATGTCCCCATGGATGTCCCCATTGATGTCCCCATTGATGTCCCCATTGATGTCCCCATTGATGTCCCCATGGATGTCCCCATTGATGTCCCCATGGATGTCCCCATGGATGTCCCCATGGATGTCCCCATGGATGTCCCCATGGATGTCCCCATGGATGTCCCCATGGATGTCCCCATGGATGTCCCCATTGATGTCCCCATGGATGTCCCCATGGATGTCCCCATGGATGTCCCCACGGATGTCCCCATTGATGTCCCCGTTGATGTCCCCATGGATGTCCCCATGGATGTCCCCATTGATGTCCCCATTTATGTCCCCATGGATGTCCCCATGGATGTCCCCATTGATGTCCCCATGGATGTCCCCATGGATGTCCCCATGGATGTCCCCATGGATGTCCCCATGGATGTCCCCATGGATGTCCCCATGGATGTCCCCATGGAAGTCCCCATTGATGTCCGCATGGATATCCCCATGGATGTCCCCATGGATGTCCCCATGGATGTCCCCATGGATGTCCCCATGGATGTCCCCATTGATGTCCCCATTGATGTCCCCATTGATGTCCCCATGGATGTCCCCATTGATGTCCCCATGGATGTCCCCATGGATGTCCCCATGGATGTCCCCATTGATGTCCCCATTGATGTCCCCATTGATGTCCCCATTGATGTCCCCATGGATGTCCCCATTGATGTCCCCATGGATGTCCCCATTGATGTCCCCATTGATGTCCCCATGGATGTCCCCATGGATGTCCCCATGGAAGTCCCCACGGATGTCCCCATGGATGTCCCCATGGATGTCCCCATGGAAGTCCCCATGGATGTCCCCATTGATGTCCCCACGGATGTCCCCATGGATGTCCCCATGGATGTCCCCATGGAAGTCCCCATTGATGTCCCCACGGATGTCCCCATTGATGTCCCCATGGATGTCCCCATGGATGTCCCCATGGATGTCCCCATGGATGTCCCCATTGATGTCCCCATGGATGTCCCCATGGATGTCCCCATGGATGTCCCCATGGAAGTCCCCATTGATGTCCCCATGGATATCCCCATGGATGTCCCCATGGATGTCCCCATTGATGTCCCCATGGATGTCCCCATGGATGTCCCCATTGATGTCCCCATTGATGTCCCCATTGATGTCCCCATGGATGTCCCCATGGATGTCCCCATGGATGTCCCCATGGATGTCCCCATGGATGTCCCCATTGATGTCCCCATTGATGTCCCCATTGATGTCCCCATTGATGTCCCCATTGATGTCCCCATTGATGTCCCCATGGATGTCCCCATGGATGTCCCCATGGATGTCCCCATGGATGTCCCCATTGATGTCCCCATTGATGTCCCCATTGATGTCCCCATGGATGTCCCCATGGATGTCCCCATTGATGTCCCCATGGATGTCCCCATTGATGTCCCCATGGATGTCCCCATGGATGTCCCCATGGATGTCCCCATGGATGTCCCCGTGGATGTCCCCATGGATGTCCCCATTGATGTCCCCATGGATGTCCCCATTGATGTCCCCATGGATGTCCCCATGGATGTCCCCATTGATGTCCCCATGGATGTCCCCATGGATGTCCCCATGGATGTCCCCATGGATGTCCCCATGGATGTCCCCATGGATGTCCCCATGGATGTCCCCAGTGATGTCCCCATGGATGTCCCCATGGATGTCCCCATGGATGTCCCCATGGATGTCCCCATGGATGTCCCCATGGATGTCCCCAGTGATGTCCCCATGGATGTCCCCATGGATGTCCCCATGGATGTCCCCATGGATGTCCCCATGGATGTCCCCATTGATGTCCCCATGGATGTCCCCATGGATGTCCCCATGGATGTCCCCATGGATGTCCCCATGGATGTCCCCATTGATGTCCCCATTGATGTCCCCATGGATGTCCCCATGGATGTCCCCATTGATGTCCCCATGGATGTCCCCATTGATGTCCCCATTGATGTCCCCATGGATGTCCCCATGGATGTCCCCATGGATGTCCCCATTGATGTCCCCATGGATGTCCCCATGGATGTCCCCATGGATGTCCCCATGGATGTCCCCATGGATGTCCCCATGGATGTCCCCATGGATGTCCCCATGGATGTCCCCATTGATGTCCCCATTGATGTCCCCATGGATGTCCCCATGGATGTCCCCATGGATGTCCCCATGGATGTCCCCATGGATGTCCCCATGGATGTCCCCATGGATGTCCCCATGGATGTCCCCATTGATGTCCCCATGGATGTCCCCATGGATGTCCCCATGGATGTCCCCATTGATGTCCCCATGGATGTCCCCATGGATGTCCCCATGGATGTCCCCATGGATGTCCCCATGGATGTCCCCATGGATGTCCCCATGGATGTCCCCATTGATGTCCCCATGGATGTCCCCATGGATGTCCCCATGGATGTCCCCATGGATGTCCCCATGGATGTCCCCATGGATGTCCCCATGGATGTCCCCATGGATGTCCCCATGGATGTCCCCATGGATGTCCCCATGGATGTCCCCATGGATGTCCCCATGGATGTCCCCATGGATGTCCCCATGGATGCCCCCATGGATGTCCCCATGGATGTCCCCATGGATGTCCCCATGGATGTCCCCATGGATGTCCCCATGGATGTCCCCATGGATGTCCCCATGGATGTCCCCATGGATGTCCCCATGGATGTCCCCATGGATGTCCCCATGGATGTCCCCATGGATGTCCCCATGGATGTCCCCATGGATGTCCCCATGGATGTCTCCATGGATGTCCCCATTGATGTCCCCATGGATGTCCCCATGGATGTCCCCATGGATGTCCCCATGGATGTCCCCATGGATGCCCCCATGGATGTCCCCATGGATGTCCCCATGGATGTCCCCATGGATGTCCCCATGGATGTCCCCATGGATGTCCCCATGGATGTCCCCATGGATGTCCCCATGGATGTCCCCATGGATGTCCCCATGGATGTTCCCATGGATGTCCCCATGGATGTCCCCATGGATGTCCCCGTGGATGTCCCCATTGATGTCCCCATGGATGTCCCCATTGATGTCCCCACGGATGTCCCCATGGATGAACCCATGGATGTCCCCATTGATGTCCCCATGGATGTCCCCATTGATGTCCCCATTGATGTCCCCATTGATGTCCCCATTAATGTCCCCATGGATGTCCCCATGGATGTCCCCATGGATGTCCCGGTTGATGTCCCCATGGATGTCCCCATGGATGTCCCCATGGATGTCCCCATTGATGTCCCCATGGATGTCCCCATTGATGTCCCCATGGATGTCCCCATTGATGTCCCCATTGATGTCCCCATTGATGTCCCCATGGATGTCCCCATTGATGTCCCCATGGATGTCCCCATGGATGTCCCCATTGATGTCCCCATTGATGTCCCCATGGATGTCCCCATGGATGTCCCCATGGATGTCCCCATTGATGTCCCCATTGATGTCCCCATGGATGTCCCCATGGATGTCCCCATTGATGTCCCCATGGATGTCCCCATGGATGTCCCCATGGATGTCCCCATGGATGTCCCCATGGATGTCCCCATGGATGTCCCCATGGATGTCCCCATGGATGTCCCCATGGATGTCCCCATGGATGTCCCCATGGATGTCCCCATGGATGTCCCCATGGATGTCCCCATGGATGTCCCCATGGATGTCCCCATGGATGTCCCCACGGATGTCCCCATGGATGTCCCCATGGATGTCCCCATTGATGTCCCCATGGATGTCCCCATGGATGTCCCCATGGATGTCCCCATGGATGTCCCCATGGATGTCCCCATGGATGTCCCCATGGATGTCCCCATGGATGTCCCCATTGATGTCCCCATGGAAGTCCCCATGGATGTCCCCATGGATGTCCCCATGGATGTCCCCATGGATGTCCCCATGGATGTCCCCATGGATGTCCCCATGGATGTCCCCATGGATGTCCCCATGGATGTCCCCATGGATGTCCCCATGGATGTCCCCATGGATGCCCCCATGGATGTCCCCATGGATGTCCCCATGGATGTCCCCATGGATGTCCCCATGGATGTCCCCATGGATGTCCCCATGGATGTCCCCATGGATGTCCCCATGGATGTCCCCATGGATGTCCCCATGGATGTCCCCATGGATGTCCCCATGGATGTCCCCATGGATGTCCCCATGGATGTCCCCATGGATGTTCCCATGGATGTCCCCATGGATGTCCCCATGGATGTCCCCATGGATGTCCCCATTGATGTCCCCATGGATGTCCCCATTGATGTCCCCACGGATGTCCCCATGGATGAACCCATGGATGTCCCCATTGATGTCCCCATGGATGTCCCCATTGATGTCCCCATTGATGTCCCCATTGATGTCCCCATTGATGTCCCCATGGATGTCCCCATGGATGTCCCCATGGATGTCCCCATGGATGTCCCCATTGATGTCCCCATGGATGTCCCCATTGATGTCCCCATGGATGTCCCCATGGATGTCCCCATGGATGTCCCCATGGATGTCCCCATGGATGTCCCCATGGATGTTCCCATGGATGTCCCCATGGATGTCCCCATGGATGTCCCCATGGATGTCCCCATTGATGTCCCCATGGATGTCCCCATTGATGTCCCCACGGATGTCCCCATGGATGAACCCATGGATGTCCCCATTGATGTCCCCATGGATGTCCCCATTGATGTCCCCATTGATGTCCCCATTGATGTCCCCATTGATGTCCCCATGGATGTCCCCATGGATGTCCCCATGGATGTCCCCATGGATGTCCCCATTGATGTCCCCATGGATGTCCCCATTGATGTCCCCATGGATGTCCCCATGGATGTCCCCATGGATGTCCCCATGGATGTCCCCATGGATGTCCCCATGGATGTCCCCATTGATGTCCCCATGGATGTCCCCATTGATGTTCCCATGGATGTCCCCATGGATGTCCCCATGGATGTCCCCATTGATGTCCCCATTGATGTCCCCATGGATGTCCCCATGGATGTTCCCATGGATGTCCCCATGGATGTCCCCATTGATGTCCCCATTGATGTCCCCATGGATGTCCCCATGGATGTCCCCATGGATGTCCCCATGGATGTCCCCATGGATGTCCCCATGGATGTCCCCATGGATGTCCCCATGGATGTCCCCATGGATGTCCCCATTGATGTCCCCATGGATGTCCCCATGGATGTCCCCATGGAAGTCCCCATGGAAGTCCCCATGGATGTCCCCATGGATGTCCCCATTGATGTCCCCATGGATGTACCCATGGATGTCCCCATGGATGTCCCCATTGATGTCCCCATGGATGTCCCCATTGATGTCCCCATGGATGTCCCCAATGATGTCCCCATTGATGTCCCCATGGAAGTCCCCATGGATGTCCCCATGGAAGTCCCCATGGATGCCCCCATGGATGTCCCCATGGATGTCCCCATTGATGTCCCCATGGATGTCCCCATTGATGTCCCCATGGATGTCCCCATTGATGTCCCCATGGATGTCCCCATGGATGTCCCCATGGATGTCCCCATTGATGTCCCCATGGATGTCCCCATGGATGTCCCCATGGATGTCCCCATTGATGTCCCCATGGAAGTCCCCATTGACGTCCCCATGGATGTCCCCATGGATGTCCCCATGGAAGTCCCCATGGAAGTCCCCATGGATGTCCCCATGGATGTCCCCATTGATGTCCCCATGGATGTACCCATGGATGTCCCCATGGATGTCCCCATTGATGTCCCCATGGATGTCCCCATTGATGTCCCCATGGATGTCCCCAATGATGTCCCCATTGATGTCCCCATGGAAGTCCCCATGGATGTCCCCATGGAAGTCCCCATGGATGCCCCCATGGATGTCCCCATGGATGTCCCCATTGATGTCCCCATGGATGTCCCCATTGATGTCCCCATGGATGTCCCCATTGATGTCCCCATGGATGTCCCCATGGATGTCCCCATGGATGTCCCCATTGATGTCCCCATGGATGTCCCCATGGATGTCCCCATGGATGTCCCCATGGAAGTCCCCATGGATGTCCCCATTGATGTCCCCATGGATGTCCCCATGGAAGTCCCCATGGATGTCCCCATTGATGTCCCCATGGATGTCCCCATGGATGTCCCCATGGATGTCCCCATTGATGTCCCCATGGAAGTCCCCATTGACGTCCCCATGGATGTCCCCATGGATGTCCCCATGGAAGTCCCCATGGAAGTCCCCATGGATGTCCCCATGGATGTCCCCATTGATGTCCCCATGGATGTACCCATGGATGTCCCCATGGATGTCCCCATTGATGTCCCCATGGATGTCCCCATTGATGTCCCCATGGATGTCCCCAATGATGTCCCCATTGATGTCCCCATGGAAGTCCCCATGGATGTCCCCATGGAAGTCCCCATGGATGCCCCCATGGATGTCCCCATGGATGTCCCCATTGATGTCCCCATGGATGTCCCCATTGATGTCCCCATGGATGTCCCCATTGATGTCCCCATGGATGTCCCCATGGATGTCCCCATGGATGTCCCCATTGATGTCCCCATGGATGTCCCCATGGATGTCCCCATGGATGTCCCCATGGAAGTCCCCATGGATGTCCCCATTGATGTCCCCATGGATGTCCCCATGGATGTCCCCATGGATGTCCCCATTGATGTCCCCATGGAAGTCCCCATTGACGTCCCCATGGATGTCCCCATGGATGTCCCCATGGATGTCCCCATGGATGTCCCCATGGATGTCCCCATGGATGTCCCCATGGAAGTCCCCATGGATGCCCCCATGGATGTCCCCATGGATGTCCCCATTGATGTCCCCATGGATGTCCCCATTGATGTCCCCATGGATGTCCCCATGGATGTCCCCATGGATGTCCCCATTGATGTCCCTATGGATGTCCCCATTGATGTCCCCATGGATGTCCCCATTGATGTCCCCATTGATGTCCCCATGGATGTCCCCATCGATGTCCCCATTGATGTCCCCATGGATGTCCCCATGGATGTCCCCATGGATGTCCCCATTGATGTCCCCATTGATGTCCCCATGGATGTCCCCATGGATGTCCCCATGGATGTCCCCATGGATGTCCCCATTGATGTCCCCATGGATGTCCCCATGGATGTCCCCATTGATGTCCCCAGTGATGTCCCCATGGATGTCCCCATTGATGTCCCCAGTGATGTCCCCATGGATGTCCCCATGGATGTCCCCATGGATGTCCCCATGGATGTCCCCATTGATGTCCCCATTGCTGTCCCCTTTGATGTCCCCATTGATTGATGTCCCCATGGATGTCCCCATGGATGTCCCCATGGATGTCCCCATGGATGTCCCCATGGATGTCTTCATGGATGTCCCCATGGATGTCCCCATGGATGTCCCCATGGATGTCCCCATGGATGTTCCCATGGATGTCCCCATGGATGTCCCCATGGATGTCCCCATGGATGTCCCCATTGATGTCCCCATGGATGTCCCCATGGATGTCCCCATTGATGTCCCCAGTGATGTCCCCATGGATGTCCCCATTGATGTCCCCATGGATGTCCCCATTGATGTCCCCACGGATGTCCCCATTGATGTCCCCATTGATGTCCCCATTGATGTCCCCATGGATGTCCCCATTGATGTCCCCATGGATGTCCCCATTGATGTCCCCATGGATGTCCCCATTGATGTCCCCATTGATGTCCCCATGGATGTCCCCATGGATGTCCCCATGGATGTCCCCATGGATGTCCCCATTGATGTCCCCATGGATGTCCCCATTGATGTCCCCATTGATGTCCCCATGCATCTCCCCATGGATGTCCCCATGGATGTTCCCATGGATGTCCCCATGGATGTCCCCATGGATGTCCCCATGGATGTCCCCATTGATGTCCCCATGGATGTCCCCATGGATGTCCCCATTGATGTCCCCAGTGATGTCCCCATGGATGTCCCCATTGATGTCCCCATGGATGTCCCCATTGATGTCCCCACGGATGTCCCCATTGATGTCCCCATTGATGTCCCCATTGATGTCCCCATGGATGTCCCCATTGATGTCCCCATGGATGTCCCCATTGATGTCCCCATGGATGTCCCCATTGATGTCCCCATTGATGTCCCCATGGATGTCCCCATGGATGTCCCCATGGATGTCCCCATGGATGTCCCCATTGATGTCCCCATGGATGTCCCCATTGATGTCCCCATTGATGTCCCCATGCATCTCCCCATGGATGTCCCCATGGATGTCCCCATTGATGTCCCCATGGATGTCCCCATTGATGTCCCCATGGATGTCCCCATTGATGTCCCCATGGATGTCCCCATTGATGTCCCCATTGATGTCCCCATGCATCTCCCCATGGATGTCCCCATGGATGTCCCCATGGAAGTCCCCATGGATGTCCCCATTGATGTCCCCATGGATGTCCCCATGGATGTCCCCATGGATGTCCCCATTGATGTCCCCATGGAAGTCCCCATTGACGTCCCCATGGATGTCCCCATGGATGTCCCCATGGATGTCCCCATGGATGTCCCCATGGATGTCCCCATGGATGTCCCCATGGAAGTCCCCATGGATGCCCCCATGGATGTCCCCATGGATGTCCCCATTGATGTCCCCATGGATGTCCCCATTGATGTCCCCATGGATGTCCCCATGGATGTCCCCATGGATGTCCCCATTGATGTCCCTATGGATGTCCCCATTGATGTCCCCATGGATGTCCCCATTGATGTCCCCATTGATGTCCCCATGGATGTCCCCATCGATGTCCCCATTGATGTCCCCATGGATGTCCCCATGGATGTCCCCATGGATGTCCCCATTGATGTCCCCATTGATGTCCCCATGGATGTCCCCATGGATGTCCCCATGGATGTCCCCATGGATGTCCCCATTGATGTCCCCATGGATGTCCCCATGGATGTCCCCATTGATGTCCCCAGTGATGTCCCCATGGATGTCCCCATTGATGTCCCCAGTGATGTCCCCATGGATGTCCCCATGGATGTCCCCATGGATGTCCCCATGGATGTCCCCATTGATGTCCCCATTGCTGTCCCCATTGATGTCCCCATTGATTGATGTCCCCATGGATGTCCCCATGGATGTCCCCATGGATGTCCCCATGGATGTCCCCATGGATGTCTTCATGGATGTCCCCATGGATGTCCCCATGGATGTCCCCATGGATGTCCCCATGGATGTTCCCATGGATGTCCCCATGGATGTCCCCATGGATGTCCCCATGGATGTCCCCATTGATGTCCCCATGGATGTCCCCATGGATGTCCCCATTGATGTCCCCAGTGATGTCCCCATGGATGTCCCCATTGATGTCCCCATGGATGTCCCCATTGATGTCCCCACGGATGTCCCCATTGATGTCCCCATTGATGTCCCCATTGATGTCCCCATGGATGTCCCCATTGATGTCCCCATGGATGTCCCCATTGATGTCCCCATGGATGTCCCCATTGATGTCCCCATTGATGTCCCCATGGATGTCCCCATGGATGTCCCCATGGATGTCCCCATGGATGTCCCCATTGATGTCCCCATGGATGTCCCCATTGATGTCCCCATTGATGTCCCCATGCATCTCCCCATGGATGTCCCCATGGATGTCCCCATTGATGTCCCCATGGATGTCCCCATTGATGTCCCCATGGATGTCCCCATTGATGTCCCCATGGATGTCCCCATTGATGTCGCCATTGATGTCCCCATTGATGTCCCCATTGATGTCCCCATGGATGTCCCCATTGATGTCGCCATTGATGTCCCCATTGATGTCCCCATTGATGTCCCCATGGATGTCCCCATGGATGTCCCCATTGATGTCCCCATGGATGTCCCCATGGATGTCCCCATGGATGTCCCCATGGATGTCCCCATGGATGTCCCCATTGATGTCCCCATTGCTGTCCCCATTGATGTCCCCATGGATGTCCCCATTGATGTCCCCATTGATGTCCCCATGGATGTCCCCATGGATGTCCCCATTGATGTCCCCATGGATGTCCCCATGGATGGCCCCATAGATGTCCCCATTGATGTCCCCATGGATGTCCCCATGGATGTCCCCATGGATGTCCCCATGGATGTCCCCATGGATGTCCCCATGGATGTCCCCATGGATGTCCCCATGGATGTCCCCATTGATGTCCCCATTGCTGTCCCCATTGATGTCCCCATGGATGTCCCCATTGATGTCCCCATTGATGTCCCCATTGATGTCGCCATGGATGTCCCCATGGATGTCCCCATTGATGTCCCCATGGATGTCCCCATGGATGGCCCCATAGATGTCCCCATTGATGTCCCCATTGATGTCCCCATGGATGTCCCCATGGATGTCCCCATTGATGTCCCCATTGCTGTCCCCATTGATGTCCCCATGGATGTCCCCATGGATGTCCCCATGGATGTCCCCATTGATGTCCCCATGGATGTCCCCATGGATGTCCCCATGGATGGCCCCATAGATGTCCCCATTGATGTCCCCATTGATGTCCCCATGGATGTCCCCATTGATGTCCCCATGGATGTCCCCATGGATGGCCCCATTGATGTCCCCATTGATGTCCCCATTGATGTCCCCATGGATGTCCCCATGGATGTCCCCATTGATGTCCCCATGGATGTCCCCATGGATGGCCCCATAGATGTCCCCATTGATGTCCCCATTGATGTCCCCATTGATGCCCCCATTGATGTCCCCATGGATGTCCCCATTGATGTCCCCATTGATGTCCCCATGGATGTCCCCATGGATGTCCCCATGGATGTCCCCATGGATGTCCCCATTGATGTCCACATGGATGTCCCCATGGATGTCCCCATTGATGTCCCCATGGATGTCCCCATGGATGTCCCCATGGATGTCCCCATTGATGTCCCCATGGATGTCCCCATTGATGTCCCCATTGATGTCCCCATGGATGTCCCCATGGATGTCCCCATTGATGTCCCCATGGATGTCCCCAATGATGTCCCCATGGATGTCCCCATGCATGTCCCCATGGATGTCCCCATTGATGTCCACATGGATGTCCCCATGGATGTCCCCATTGATGTCCCCATGGATGTCCCCATGGATGTCCCCATGGATGTCCCCATTGATGTCCCCATGGATGTCCCCATGGATGTCCCCATGGAAGTCCCCATGGAAGTCCCCATGGATGTCCCCATGGAAGTCCCCGTTGATGTCCCCATGGATGTCCCCATGGATGTCCCCATGGATGTCCCAATGGATGTCCCCATTGATGTCCCCATTGATGTCCCCATGGATGTCCCCATGGATGTCCCCATGGATGTCCCCATTGATGTCCCCATTGATGTCCCCATGGATGTCCCCATGGATGTCCCCATGGATGTCCCCATGGATGTCCCCATGGATGTCCCCATGGGTGTCCCCATTGATGTCCCCATTGATGTCCCCATGGATGTCCCCATTGATGTCCCCATTGATGTCCCCATGGATGTCCCCATGGATGTCCCCATGGATGTCCCCATGGATGTCCCCATGGATGTCCCCATGGATGTCCCCATGGATGTCCCCATGGATGTCCCCATTGATGTCCCCATGGATGTCCCCATGGATGTCCCCATTGATGTCCCCATGGATGGCCCCATTGATGTCCCCATGGATGTCCCCATTGATGTCCCCATGGATGTCCCCATGGATGTCCCCATGGATGTCCCCATTGATGTCCCCATGGATGCCCCCATGGATGTCCCCATGGATGTCCCCATTGATGTCCCCATTGATGTCCCCATGGATGTCCCCATGGATGTCCCCATGGATGTCCCCATGGATGTCCCCATGGATGTCCCCATGGATGGCCCCATGGATGTCCCCATTGATGTCCCCATTGATGTCCCCATTGATGTCCCCATTGATGTCCCCATGGATGTCCCCATGGATGTCCCCATGGATGTCCCCATGGATGTCCCCATGGATGTCCCCATGGATGGCCCCATGGATGTCCCCATTGATGTCCCCATGGATGTCCCCATTGATGTCCCCATTGATGTCCCCATGGATGTCCCCATGGATGTCCCCATGGATGTCCCCATGGATGTCCCCATGGATGTCCCCATGGATGTCCCCATGGATGTCCCCATTGATGTCCCCATGGATGGCCCCATGGATGTCCCCATTGATGTCCCCATTGATGTCCCCATTGATGTCCCCATGGATGTCCCCATGGATGTCCCCATGGATGTCCCCATGGATGTCCCCATTGATGTCCCCATGGATGTCCCCATGGATGTCCCCATTGATGTCCCCATGGATGGCCCCATGGATGTCCCCATTGATGTCCCCATTGATGTCCCCATGGATGTCCCCATGGATGTCCCCATGGATGTCCCCATTGATGTCCCCATTGATGTCCCCATGGATGTCCCCATTGATGTCCCCATGGATGTCCCCATTGATGTCCCCATTGATGTCCCCATGGATGTCCCCATGGATGTCCCCATGGATGTCCCCATGGATGTCCCCATTGATGTCCCCATTGATGTCCCCATGGATGTCCCCATGGATGTCCCCATGGATGTCCCCATTGATGTCCCCATGGATGGCCCCATGGATGTCCCCATTGATGTCCCCATGGATGTCCCCATGGATGTCCCCATGGATGTCCCCATGGATGTCCCCATGGATGTCCCCATGCATCTCCCCATTGATGTCCCCATGGATGTCCCCATGGATGTCCCCATGGATGTCCCCATGGATGTCCCCATGCATCTCCCCATTGATGTCCCCATGGATGTCCCCATGGATGTCCCCATTGATGTCCCCATGGATGTCCCCATGGATGTCCCCATTGATGTCCCCATGGATGTCCCCATGGATGTCCCCATGGATGTCCCCATGGATGTCCCCATTGATGTCCCCATGGATGTCCCCATGGATGTCCCCATGGATGTCCCCATGGATGTCCCCATTGATGTCCCCATGGATGTCCCCATGGATGTCCCCATTGATGTCCCCAGTGATGTCCCCATGGATGTCCCCATTGATGTCCCCATGGATGTCCCCATGGATGTCCCCATGGATGTCCCCATGGATGTCCCCATTGATGTCCCCATGGATGTCCCCATGGATGTCCCCATTGATGTCCCCAGTGATGTCCCCATTGATGTCCCCATGGATGTCCCCATGGATGTCCCCATGGATGTCCCCATGGATGTCCCCATGGATGTCCCCATGCATCTCCCCATTGATGTCCCCATGGATGTCCCCATGGATGTCCCCATGGATGTCCCCATGGATGTCCCCATGCATCTCCCCATTGATGTCCCCATGGATGTCCCCATGGATGTCCCCATTGATGTCCCCATGGATGTCCCCATGGATGTCCCCATGGATGTCCCCATTGATGTCCCCATTGATGTCCCCATTGATGTCCCCATTGATGTCCCCATGGATGTCCCCATGGATGTCCCCATGGATGTCCCCATGGATGTCCCCATTGATGTCCCCATTGCTGTCCCCATTGATGTCCCCATTGATGTCCCCATGGATGTCCCCATGGATGTCCCCATGGATGTCCCCATGGATGTCCCCATGGATGTCCCCATGGATGTCCCCATGGATGTCCCCATGGATGTCCCCATGGATGTCCCCATGGATGTCCCCATGGATGTCCCCATGGATGTCCCCATGGATGTCCCCATTGATGTCCCCATTGATGTCCCCAGTGATGTCCCCATGGATGTCCCCATTGATGTCCCCATGGATGTCCCCATTGATGTCCCCATGGATGTCCCCATTGATGTCCCCATTGATGTCCCCATTGATGTCCCCATGGATGTCCCCATTGATGTCCCCATGGATGTCCCCATTGATGTCCCCATGGATGTCCCCATTGATGTCCCCATTGATGTCCCCATTGATGTCCCCATTGATGTCCCCATGGATGTCCCCATGGATGTCCCCATGGATGTCCCCATGGATGTCCCCATTGATGTCCCCATGGATGTCCCCATTGATGTCCCCATTGATGTCCCCATGCATCTCCCCATGGATGTCCCCATGGATGTCCCCATTGATGTCCCCATGGATGTCCCCATTGATGTCCCCATGGATGTCCCCATTGATGTCCCCATGGATGTCCCCATTGATGTCGCCATTGATGTCCCCATTGATGTCCCCATTGATGACCCCATGGATGTCCCCATTGATGTCCCCATTGTTGCCCCAATGGATGTCCCCATTGATGTCCCCATGGATGTCCCCATGGATGTCCCCATGGATGTCCCCATGGATGTCCCCATGGATGTCCCCATTGATGTCCCCATTGCTGTCCCCATTGATGTCCCCATGGATGTCCCCATTGATGTCCCCATTGATGTCCCCATTGATGTCGCCATGCATGTCCCCATGGATGTCCCCATTGATGTCCCCATGGATGTCCCCATGGATGGCCCCATTGATGTCCCCATTGATGTCCCCATTGATGTCCCCATGGATGTCCCCATGGATGTCCCCATTGATGTCCCCATTGCTGTCCCCATTGATGTCCCCATGGATGTCCCCATTGATGTCCCCATTGATGTCCCCATGGATGTCCCCATGGATGTCCCCATGGATGTCCCCATGGATGTCCCCATGGATGTCCCCATTGATGTCCCCATGGATGGCCCCATAGATGTCCCCATGGATGTCCCCATGGATGTCCCCATGGATGTCCCCATTGATGTCCCCATGGATGTCCCCATGGATGGCCCCATTGATGTCCCCATTGATGTCCCCATTGATGTCCCCATGGATGTCCCCATGGATGTCCCCATTGATGTCCCCATGGATGTCCCCATGGATGGCCCCATAGATGTCCCCATTGATGTCCCCATTGATGTCCCCATTGATGCCCCCATTGATGTCCCCATGGATGTCCCCATTGATGTCCCCATTGATGTCCCCATGGATGTCCCCATTGATGTCCCCATGGATGTCCCCATGGATGTCCCCATTGATGTCCCCATGGATGTCCCCATGGATGTCCCCATTGATGTCCCCATTGATGTCCCCATGGATGTCCCCATGGATGTCCCCATGGATGTCCCCATTGATGTCCCCATTGATGTCCCCATTGATGTCCCCATGGATGTCCCCATGGATGTCCCCATGGATGTCCCCATGGATGTCCCCATGGATGTCCCCATGGATGTCCCCATGGATGTCCCCATGGATGTCCCCATGGATGTCCCCATTGATGTCCCCATGGATGTCCCCATTGATGTCCCCATTGATGTCCCCATGGATGTCCCCATTGATGTCCCCATTGCTGTCCCCATTGATGTCCCCATGGATGTCCCCATTGATGTCCCCATTGATGTCCCCATTGTTGTCCCCATGGATGTCCCCATGGATGTCCCCATTGATGTCCCCATGGATGTCCCCATGGATGTCCCCATTGATGTCCCCATGGATGTCCCCATTGATGTCCCCATTGATGTCCCCATGGATGTCCCCATTGCTGTCCCCATTGATGTACCCATGGATGTCCCCATTGATGTCCCCATTGATGTCCCCATTGTTGTCCCCATGGATGTCCCCATGGATGTCCCCATGGATGTTCCCATGGATGTCCCCATGGATGTCCCCATGGATGTCCACATGGATGTCCCCATGGATGGCCCCATAGATGTCCCCATTGATGTCCCCATTGATGTCCCCATTGATGCCCTCATTGATGTCCCCATTGATGTCCCCATGGATGCCCCCATTGATGTCCCCATGGATGCCCCCATTGATGTCCCCATTGATGTCCCCATGGATGTCCCCATGGATGTCCCCATGGATGTCCCCATGGATGTCCCCATGGATGTCCCCATGGATGTCCCCATTGATGTCCCCATTGATGTCCCCATGGAAGTCCCCATGGATGTCCCCACGGATGTCCCCATTGATGTCCCCATGGATGTCCCCATGGATGTCCCCATGGATGTCCCCATGGATGTCCCCATGGATGTCCCCATGGATGTCCCCATGGATGTCCCCATGGATGTCCCCATTGGTGTCCCCATGGATGTCCCCATTGATGTCCCCATTGATGTCCCCATGGATGTCCCCATTGATGTCCCCATGGATGTCCCCATGGATGTCCCCATGGATGTCCCCATGGATGTCCCCATTGATGTCCGCATGGATGTCCCCATTGATGTCCCCATGGATGTCCCCATTGATGTCCCCATGGATGTCCCCATTGATGTCCCCATGGATGTCCCCATGGATGTCCCCATGGATGTCCCCATGGATGTCCCCATGGATGTCCCCATGGATGTCCCCATTGATGTCCCCATTGATGTCCCCATGGATGTCCCCATTGATGTCCCCATGGATATCCCCATTGATGTCCCCATTGATGTCCCCATTGATGTCCCCATGGATGTCCCCATGGATGTCCCCATGGATGTCCCCATGGATGTCCCCATGGATGTCCCCATGGATGTCCCCATTGATGTCCCCATGGATGTCCCCATGGATGTCCCCATGGATGTCCCCATGGATGTCCCCATGGATGTCCCCATGGATGTCCGCATGGATGTCCCCATGGATGTCCCCATGGATGTCCCCATGGATGTCCCCATGGATGTCCCCATTGATGTCCCCATGGATGACCCCATGGATGTCCCCATGGATGTCCCCATGGATGTCCCCATGGATGTCCCCATGGATGTCCCCATGGATGTCCCCATTGATGTCCCCATGGATGGCCCCATGGATGTCCCCATGGATGTCCCCATGGATGTCCCCATGGATGTCCCCATGGATGTCCCCATGGATGTCCCCATGGATGTCCCCATGGATGTCCCCATTGATGTCCCCATGGATGTCCCCATGGATGTCCCCATTGATGTCCCCATGGATGTCCCCATGGATGTCCCCATGGATGTCCCCATGGATGTCCCCATGGATGTCCCCATGGATGTCCCCATGGATGTCCCCATGGATGTCCCCATGGATGTCCCCATTGATGTCCCCATGGATGTCCCCATGGATGTCCCCATGGATATCCCCATGGATGTCCCCATGGATGTCCCCATGGATGTCCCCATGGATGTCCCCATTGATGTCCCCATGGATGTCCCCATGGATGTCCCCATTGATGTCCCCATTGATGTCCCCATGGATGTCCCCATGGAAGTCCCCATGGAAGTCCCCATGGAAGTCCCCATAATGGGGACATCCATGGGGACATCCATGGGGACATCAATGGGGACATCCATGGGGACATCCATGGGGACATCCATGGGGACATCCATGGGGACTTCCATGGGGACATCCATGGGGACATCCATGGGGACATCCATGGGGACATCCATGGGGACATCCATGGGGACATCCATGGGGACATCCATGGGGACATCCATGGGGACATCCATGGGGACATCCATGGGGACATCCATGGGGACATCAATGGGGACATCCATGGGGACATCCATGGGGACATCCATGGGGACATCCATGGGGACATCCATGGGGACATCCATGGGGACATCCATGGGGACATCAATGGGGACATCCATGATGTCCCCATGGATGTCCCCATTGATGTCCCCATTGATGTCCCCATGGATGTCCCCATGGATGTCCCCATGGATGTCCCCATTGATGTCCCCATGGATGTCCCCATGGATGTCCCCATGGATGCCCCCATGGATGTCCCCATGGATGTCCCCATTGATGTCCCCATTGATGTCCCCATGGATGTCCCCATGGATGTCCCCATGGAAGTCCCCATTGATGTCCCCATGGATGTCCCCATGGATGTCCCCATGGATGTCCCCATGGATGTCCCCATGGATGTCCCCATTGATGTCCCCATGGAAGTCCCCATGGATGTCCCCATTGATGTCCCCATTGATGTCCCCATTGATGTCCGCATGGATGTCCCCATTGATGTCCCCATTGATGTCCCCATGGATGTCCCCATGGATGTCCCCATTGATGTCCCCATGGATGTCCCCATGGATGTCCCCATGGATGTCCCCATGGATGTCCCCATGGATGTCCCCATTGATGTCCCCATTGATGTCCCCATGGATGTCCCCATGGATGTCCCCATGGATGTCCCCATTGATGTCCCCATTGATGTCCCCATGGAAGTCCCCATGGATGTCCCCATGGATGTCCCCATGGATGTCCCCACGGATGTCCCCATGGATGTCCCCATGGATGTCCCCATGGATGTCCCCATGGATGTCCCCATGGATGTCCCCATGGATGTCCCCATTGATGTCCCCATGGATGTCCCCATGGATGTCCCCATTGATGTCCCCATGGATGTCCCCATGGATGTCCCCATGGATGTCCCCATGGATGTCCCCATGGAAGTCCCCATGGATGTCCCCATTGATGTCCCCATGGATGTCCCCATTGATGTCCGCATGGATGTCCCCATTGATGTCCCCATTGATGTCCCCATGGATGTCCCCATGGATGTCCCCATGGATGTCCCCATGGATGTCCCCATGGATGTCCCCATGGATGTCCCCATTGATGTCCCCATGGATGTCCCCATGGATGTCCCCATGGATGTCCCCATGGATGTCCCCATGGATGTCCCCATGGATGTCCGCATGGATGTCCCCATGGATGTCCCCATGGATGTCCCCATGGATGTCCCCATGGATGTCCCCATTGATGTCCCCATGGATGACCCCATGGATGTCCCCATGGATGTCCCCATGGATGTCCCCATGGATGTCCCCATGGATGTCCCCATGGATGTCCCCATTGATGTCCCCATGGATGTCCCCATGGATGTCCCCATGGATGTCCCCATGGATGTCCCCATGGATGTCCCCATGGATGTCCCCATGGATGTCCCCATGGATGTCCCCATGGATGTCCCCATGGATGTCCCCATGGATGTCCCCATGGATGTCCCCATTGATGTCCCCATGGATGTCCCCATGGATGTCCCCATTGATGTCCCCATGGATGTCCCCATGGATGTCCCCATGGATGTCCCCATGGATGTCCCCATGGATGTCCCCATGGATGTCCCCATGGATGTCCCCATGGATGTCCCCATTGATGTCCCCATTGATGTCCCCATTGATGTCCCCATTGATGTCCCCATGGATGTCCCCATGGATGTCCCCATTGATGTCCCCATTGATGTCCCCATTGATGTCCCCATGGATGTCCCCATGGATGTCCCCATGGATGTCCCCATTGATGTCCCCATTGATGTCCCCATTGATGTCCCCATGGATGTCCCCATGGATGTCCCCATGGATGTCCCCATGGATGTCCCCATGGATGTCCCCATGGATGTCCCCATTGATGTCCCCATGGATGTCCCCATTGATGTCCCCATGGATGTCCCCATGGATGTCCCCATTGATGTCCCCATGGATGTCCCCATGGATGTCCCCATGGATATCCCCATGGATGTCCCCATGGATGTCCCCATGGATGTCCCCATGGATGTCCCCATTGATGTCCCCATGGATGTCCCCATTGATGTCCCCATTGATGTCCCCATGGATGTCCCCATTGATGTCCCCATTGATGTCCCCATGGATGTCCCCATGGATGTCCCCATTGATGTCCCCATTGATGTCCCCATGGATGTCCCCATGGAAGTCCCCATGGAAGTCCCCATGGAAGTCCCCATGGATGTCCCCATTGATGTCCCCATGGATGTCCCCATGGATGTCCCCATGGATGTCCCCATTGATGTCCCCATTGATGTCCCCAGTGATGTCCCCATGGATGTCCCCATTGATGTCCCCATGGATGTCCCCATTGATGTCCCCATGGATGTCCCCATTGATGTCCCCATTGATGTCCCCATTGATGTCCCCATGGATGTCCCCATTGATGTCCCCATGGATGTCCCCATTGATGTCCCCATGGATGTCCCCATTGATGTCCCCATTGATGTCCCCATTGATGTCCCCATTGATGTCCCCATGGATGTCCCCATGGATGTCCCCATGGATGTCCCCATGGATGTCCCCATTGATGTCCCCATGGATGTCCCCATTGATGTCCCCATTGATGTCCCCATGCATCTCCCCATGGATGTCCCCATTGATGTCCCCATTGATGTCCCCATGGATGTCCCCATTGATGTCCCCATGGATGTCCCCATTGATGTCCCCATGGATGTCCCCATTGATGTCGCCATTGATGTCCCCATTGATGTCCCCATTGATGACCCCATGGATGTCCCCATTGATGTCCCCATTGTTGCCCCAATGGATGTCCCCATTGATGTCCCCATGGATGTCCCCATGGATGTCCCCATGGATGTCCCCATGGATGTCCCCATGGATGTCCCCATTGATGTCCCCATTGCTGTCCCCATTGATGTCCCCATGGATGTCCCCATGGATGTCCCCATTGATGTCCCCATTGATGTCGCCATGCATGTCCCCATGGATGTCCCCATTGATGTCCCCATGGATGTCCCCATGGATGGCCCCATTGATGTCCCCATTGATGTCCCCATTGATGTCCCCATGGATGTCCCCATGGATGTCCCCATTGATGTCCCCATTGCTGTCCCCATTGATGTCCCCATGGATGTCCCCATTGATGTCCCCATTGATGTCCCCATGGATGTCCCCATGGATGTCCCCATGGATGTCCCCATGGATGTCCCCATGGATGTCCCCATTGATGTCCCCATGGATGGCCCCATAGATGTCCCCATGGATGTCCCCATGGATGTCCCCATGGATGTCCCCATTGATGTCCCCATGGATGTCCCCATGGATGGCCCCATTGATGTCCCCATTGATGTCCCCATTGATGTCCCCATGGATGTCCCCATGGATGTCCCCATTGATGTCCCCATGGATGTCCCCATGGATGGCCCCATAGATGTCCCCATTGATGTCCCCATTGATGTCCCCATTGATGCCCCCATTGATGTCCCCATGGATGTCCCCATTGATGTCCCCATTGATGTCCCCATGGATGTCCCCATTGATGTCCCCATGGATGTCCCCATGGATGTCCCCATTGATGTCCCCATGGATGTCCCCATTGATGTCCCCATTGATGTCCCCATGGATGTCCCCATGGATGTCCCCATGGATGTCCCCATTGATGTCCCCATTGATGTCCCCATTGATGTCCCCATGGATGTCCCCATGGATGTCCCCATGGATGTCCCCATGGATGTCCCCATGGATGTCCCCATGGATGTCCCCATGGATGTCCCCATGGATGTCCCCATGGATGTCCCCATTGATGTCCCCATGGATGTCCCCATTGATGTCCCCATTGATGTCCCCATGGATGTCCCCATTGATGTCCCCATTGCTGTCCCCATTGATGTCCCCATGGATGTCCCCATTGATGTCCCCATTGATGTCCCCATTGTTGTCCCCATGGATGTCCCCATGGATGTCCCCATTGATGTCCCCATGGATGTCCCCATGGATGTCCCCATTGATGTCCCCATGGATGTCCCCATTGATGTCCCCATTGATGTCCCCATGGATGTCCCCATTGCTGTCCCCATTGATGTACCCATGGATGTCCCCATTGATGTCCCCATTGATGTCCCCATTGTTGTCCCCATGGATGTCCCCATGGATGTCCCCATGGATGTTCCCATGGATGTCCCCATGGATGTCCCCATGGATGTCCACATGGATGTCCCCATGGATGGCCCCATAGATGTCCCCATTGATGTCCCCATTGATGTCCCCATTGATGCCCTCATTGATGTCCCCATTGATGTCCCCATGGATGCCCCCATTGATGTCCCCATGGATGCCCCCATTGATGTCCCCATTGATGTCCCCATGGATGTCCCCATGGATGTCCCCATGGATGTCCCCATGGATGTCCCCATGGATGTCCCCATGGATGTCCCCATTGATGTCCCCATTGATGTCCCCATGGAAGTCCCCATGGATGTCCCCACGGATGTCCCCATTGATGTCCCCATGGATGTCCCCATGGATGTCCCCATGGATGTCCCCATGGATGTCCCCATGGATGTCCCCATGGATGTCCCCATGGATGTCCCCATGGATGTCCCCATTGGTGTCCCCATGGATGTCCCCATTGATGTCCCCATTGATGTCCCCATGGATGTCCCCATTGATGTCCCCATGGATGTCCCCATGGATGTCCCCATGGATGTCCCCATGGATGTCCCCATTGATGTCCGCATGGATGTCCCCATTGATGTCCCCATGGATGTCCCCATTGATGTCCCCATGGATGTCCCCATTGATGTCCCCATGGATGTCCCCATGGATGTCCCCATGGATGTCCCCATGGATGTCCCCATGGATGTCCCCATGGATGTCCCCATTGATGTCCCCATTGATGTCCCCATGGATGTCCCCATTGATGTCCCCATGGATATCCCCATTGATGTCCCCATTGATGTCCCCATTGATGTCCCCATGGATGTCCCCATGGATGTCCCCATGGATGTCCCCATGGATGTCCCCATGGATGTCCCCATGGATGTCCCCATTGATGTCCCCATGGATGTCCCCATGGATGTCCCCATGGATGTCCCCATGGATGTCCCCATGGATGTCCCCATGGATGTCCGCATGGATGTCCCCATGGATGTCCCCATGGATGTCCCCATGGATGTCCCCATGGATGTCCCCATGGATGTCCCCATGGATGACCCCATGGATGTCCCCATGGATGTCCCCATGGATGTCCCCATGGATGTCCCCATGGATGTCCCCATGGATGTCCCCATTGATGTCCCCATGGATGGCCCCATGGATGTCCCCATGGATGTCCCCATGGATGTCCCCATGGATGTCCCCATGGATGTCCCCATGGATGTCCCCATGGATGTCCCCATGGATGTCCCCATTGATGTCCCCATGGATGTCCCCATGGATGTCCCCATTGATGTCCCCATGGATGTCCCCATGGATGTCCCCATGGATGTCCCCATGGATGTCCCCATGGATGTCCCCATGGATGTCCCCATGGATGTCCCCATGGATGTCCCCATGGATGTCCCCATTGATGTCCCAATGGATGTCCCCATGGATGTCCCCATGGATATCCCCATGGATGTCCCCATGGATGTCCCCATGGATGTCCCCATGGATGTCCCCATTGATGTCCCCATGGATGTCCCCATTTATGTCCCCATTGATGTCCCCATTGATGTCCCCATGGATGTCCCCATGGAAGTCCCCATGGAAGTCCCCATGGAAGTCCCCATAATGGGGACATCCATGGGGACATCCATGGGGACATCAATGGGGACATCCATGGGGACATCCATGGGGACATCCATGGGGACATCCATGGGGACATCCATGGGGACTTCCATGGGGACATCCATGGGGACATCCATGGGGACATCCATGGGGACATCAATGGGGACATCCATGGGGACATCCATGGGGACATCCATGGGGACATCCATGGGGACATCCATGGGGACATCCATGGGGACATCCATGGGGACATCAATGGGGACATCCATGATGTCCCCATGGATGTCCCCATTGATGTCCCCATTGATGTCCCCATGGATGTCCCCATGGATGTCCCCATGGATGTCCCCATTGATGTCCCCATGGATGTCCCCATGGATGTCCCCATGGATGCCCCCATGGATGTCCCCATGGATGTCCCCATTGATGTCCCCATTGATGTCCCCATGGATGTCCCCATGGATGTCCCCATGGAAGTCCCCATTGATGTCCCCATGGATGTCCCCATGGATGTCCCCATGGATGTCCCCATGGATGTCCCCATGGATGTCCCCATTGATGTCCCCATGGAAGTCCCCATGGATGTCCCCATTGATGTCCCCATTGATGTCCCCATTGATGTCCGCATGGATGTCCCCATTGATGTCCCCATTGATGTCCCCATGGATGTCCCCATGGATGTCCCCATTGATGTCCCCATGGATGTCCCCATGGATGTCCCCATGGATGTCCCCATGGATGTCCCCATGGATGTCCCCATTGATGTCCCCATTGATGTCCCCATGGATGTCCCCATGGATGTCCCCATGGATGTCCCCATTGATGTCCCCATTGATGTCCCCATGGAAGTCCCCATGGATGTCCCCATGGATGTCCCCATGGATGTCCCCACGGATGTCCCCATGGATGTCCCCATGGATGTCCCCATGGATGTCCCCATGGATGTCCCCATGGATGTCCCCATGGATGTCCCCATTGATGTCCCCATGGATGTCCCCATGGATGTCCCCATTGATGTCCCCATGGATGTCCCCATGGATGTCCCCATGGATGTCCCCATGGATGTCCCCATGGAAGTCCCCATGGATGTCCCCATTGATGTCCCCATGGATGTCCCCATTGATGTCCGCATGGATGTCCCCATTGATGTCCCCATTGATGTCCCCATGGATGTCCCCATGGATGTCCCCATGGATGTCCCCATGGATGTCCCCATGGATGTCCCCATGGATGTCCCCATTGATGTCCCCATGGATGTCCCCATGGATGTCCCCATGGATGTCCCCATGGATGTCCCCATGGATGTCCCCATGGATGTCCGCATGGATGTCCCCATGGATGTCCCCATGGATGTCCCCATGGATGTCCCCATGGATGTCCCCATTGATGTCCCCATGGATGACCCCATGGATGTCCCCATGGATGTCCCCATGGATGTCCCCATGGATGTCCCCATGGATGTCCCCATGGATGTCCCCATTGATGTCCCCATGGATGTCCCCATGGATGTCCCCATGGATGTCCCCATGGATGTCCCCATGGATGTCCCCATGGATGTCCCCATGGATGTCCCCATGGATGTCCCCATGGATGTCCCCATTGATGTCCCCATGGATGTCCCCATGGATGTCCCCATTGATGTCCCCATGGATGTCCCCATGGATGTCCCCATTGATGTCCCCATGGATGTCCCCATGGATGTCCCCATGGATGTCCCCATGGATGTCCCCATGGATGTCCCCATTGATGTCCCCATGGATGTCCCCATTGATGTCCCCATTGATGTCCCCATGGATGTCCCCATTGATGTCCCCATTGATGTCCCCATGGATGTCCCCATGGATGTCCCCATTGATGTCCCCATTGATGTCCCCATGGATGTCCCCATGGAAGTCCCCATGGAAGTCCCCATGGAAGTCCCCATGGATGTCCCCATTGATGTCCCCATGGATGTCCCCATGGATGTCCCCATGGATGTCCCCATGGATGTCCCCATGGATGTCCCCATGGATGTCCCCATGGATGTCCCCATTGATGTCCCCATGGATGTCCCCATGGATGTCCCCATGGATGTCCCCATGGAAGTCCCCATGGATGTCCCCATGGATGTCCCCATGGATGTCCCCATGGATGTCCCCATGGATGTCCCCATTGATGTCCCCATGGATGTCCCCATGGATGTCCCCATTGATGTCCCCATGGATGTCCCCATTGATGTCCCCATTGATGTCCCCATGGATGTCCCCATGGATGTCCCCATGGATGTCCCCATGGATGTCCCCATTGATGTCCGCATGGATGTCCCCATTGATGTCCCCATTGATGTCCCCATGGATGTCCCCATGGATGTCCCCATGGATGTCCCCATGGATGTCCCCATGGATGTCCCCATGGATGTCCCCATTGATGTCCCCATGGATGTCCCCATGGATGTCCCCATGGATGTCCCCATGGATGTCCCCATGGATGTCCCCATGGATGTCCGCATGGATGTCCCCATGGATGTCCCCATGGATGTCCCCATGGATGTCCCCATGGATGTCCCCATTGATGTCCCCATGGATGACCCCATGGATGTCCCCATGGATGTCCCCATGGATGTCCCCATGGATGTCCCCATGGATGTCCCCATGGATGTCCCCATTGATGTCCCCATGGATGTCCCCATGGATGTCCCCATGGATGTCCCCATGGATGTCCCCATGGATGTCCCCATGGATGTCCCCATGGATGTCCCCATGGATGTCCCCATGGATGTCCCCATTGATGTCCCCATGGATGTCCCCATGGATGTCCCCATTGATGTCCCCATGGATGTCCCCATGGATGTCCCCATTGATGTCCCCATGGATGTCCCCATGGATGTCCCCATGGATGTCCCCATGGATGTCCCCATGGATGTCCCCATGGATGTCCCCATGGATGTCCCCATGGATGTCCCCATTGATGTCCCCATTGATGTCCCCATTGATGTCCCCATTGATGTCCCCATGGATGTCCCCATGGATGTCCCCATTGATGTCCCCATTGATGTCCCCATTGATGTCCCCATGGATGTCCCCATGGATGTCCCCATGGATGTCCCCATTGATGTCCCCATTGATGTCCCCATTGATGTCCCCATGGATGTCCCCATGGATGTCCCCATGGATGTCCCCATGGATGTCCCCATGGATGTCCCCATGGATGTCCCCATTGATGTCCCCATGGATGTCCCCATTGATGTCCCCATGGATGTCCCCATGGATGTCCCCATTGATGTCCCCATGGATGTCCCCATGGATGTCCCCATGGATATCCCCATGGATGTCCCCATGGATGTCCCCATGGATGTCCCCATGGATGTCCCCATTGATGTCCCCATGGATGTCCCCATTGATGTCCCCATTGATGTCCCCATGGATGTCCCCATTGATGTCCCCATTGATGTCCCCATGGATGTCCCCATGGATGTCCCCATTGATGTCCCCATTGATGTCCCCATGGATGTCCCCATGGAAGTCCCCATGGAAGTCCCCATGGAAGTCCCCATGGATGTCCCCATTGATGTCCCCATGGATGTCCCCATGGATGTCCCCATGGATGTCCCCATGGATGTCCCCATGGATGTCCCCATGGATGTCCCCATGGATGTCCCCATTGATGTCCCCATGGATGTCCCCATGGATGTCCCCATGGATGTCCCCATGGAAGTCCCCATGGATGTCCCCATGGATGTCCCCATGGATGTCCCCATGGATGTCCCCATGGATGTCCCCATTGATGTCCCCATGGATGTCCCCATGGATGTCCCCATTGATGTCCCCATGGATGTCCCCATTGATGTCCCCATTGATGTCCCCATGGATGTCCCCATGGATGTCCCCATGGATGTCCCCATTGATGTCCCCATGGATGTCCCCATGGATGTCCCCATGGATGTCCCCATGGATGTCCCCATGGATGTCCCCATTGATGTCCCCATTGATGTCCCCATGGATGTCCCCATGGATGTCCCCATGGAAGTCCCCATTGATGTCCCCATGGATGTCCCCATGGATGTCCCCATGGATGTCCCCATGGATGTCCCCATGGATGTCCCCATTGATGTCCCCATGGAAGTCCCCATGGATGTCCCCATTGATGTCCCCATTGATGTCCCCATTGATGTCCGCATGGATGTCCCCATTGATGTCCCCATTGATGTCCCCATGGATGTCCCCATGGATGTCCCCATTGATGTCCCCATGGATGTCCCCATGGATGTCCCCATGGATGTCCCCATGGATGTCCCCATGGATGTCCCAATTGATGTCCCCATTGATGTCCCCATGGATGTCCCCATGGATGTCCCCATGGATGTCCCCATTGATGTCCCCATGGAAGTCCCCATGGAAGTCCCCATGGATGTCCCCATGGATGTCCCCATGGATGTCCCCACGGATGTCCCCATGGATGTCCCCATGGATGTCCCCATGGATGTCCCCATGGATGTCCCCATGGATGTCCCCATGGATGTCCCCATTGATGTCCCCATGGATGTCCCCATGGATGTCCCCATTGATGTCCCCATGGATGTCCCCATGGATGTCCCCATGGATGTCCCCATGGATGTCCCCATGGAAGTCCCCATGGATGTCCCCATTGATGTCCCCATGGATGTCCCCATTGATGTCCGCATGGATGTCCCCATTGATGTCCCCATTGATGTCCCCATGGATGTCCCCATGGATGTCCCCATGGATGTCCCCATGGATGTCCCCATGGATGTCCCCATTGATGTCCCCATGGATGTCCCCATGGATGTCCCCATGGATGTCCCCATGGAAGTCCCCATGGATGTCCCCATTGATGTCCCCATTGATGTCCCCATTGATGTCCGCATGGATGTCCGCATGGATGTCCCCATTGATGTCCCCATGGATGTCCCCATGGAAGTCCCCATGGATGTCCCCATGGATGTCCCCATGGATGTCCCCATGGATGTCCCCATGGATGTCCCCATGGATGTCCCCATGGATGTCCCCATTGATGTCCCCATTGATGTCCCCATGGATGTCCCCATGGATGTCCCCATGGAAGTCCCCATGGATGTCCCCATGGATGTCCCCATGGATGTCCCCACGGATGTCCCCATGGATGTCCCCATGGATGTCCCCATGGATGTCCCCATGGATGTCCCCATGGATGTCCCCATGGAAGTCCCCATGGATGTCCCCATGGATGTCCCCATTGATGTCCCCATTGATGTCCCCATTGATGTCCCCATTGATGTCCCCATGGATGTCCCCATGGATGTCCCCATGGATGTCCCCATGGATGTCCCCATGGATGTCCCCACGGATGTCCCCATGGATGTCCCCATGGATGTCCCCATGGATGTCCCCATGGATGTCCCCATGGAAGTCCCCATGGATGTCCCCATGGATGTCCCCATTGATGTCCCCATTGATGTCCCCATTGATGTCCCCATTGATGTCCCCATGGATGTCCCCATGGATGTCCCCATGGAAGTCCCCATGGATGTCCCGATGGATGTCCCCATGGATGTCCCCACGGATGTCCCCATGGATGTCCCCATGGATGTCCCCATGGATGTCCCCATTGATGTCCCCATGGATGTCCCCATGGATGTCCCCATGGATGTCCCCATGGATGTCCCCATGGATGTCCCCATGGAAGTCCCCATGGATGTCCCCATGGATGTCCCCATGGATGTCCCCACGGATGTCCCCATGGATGTCCCCATGGATGTCCCCATGGATGTCCCCATGGATGTCCCCATGGAAGTCCCCATGGATGTCCCCATGGATGTCCCCATTGATGTCCCCATGGATGTCCCCATGGATGTCCCCATGGAAGTCCCCATTGATGTCCCCATGGATGTCCCCATGGATGTCCCCATGGAAGTCCCCATGGATGTCCCGATGGATGTCCCCATGGATGTCCCCACGGATGTCCCCATGGATGTCCCCATGGATGTCCCCATGGATGTCCCCATTGATGTCCCCATGGATGTCCCCATGGATGTCCCCATGGATGTCCCCATGGATGTCCCCATGGATGTCCCCATGGAAGTCCCCATGGGTGTCCCCATTGATGTCCCCATTGATGTCCCCATTGATGTCCGCATGGATGTCCCCATTGATGTCCCCATTGATGTCCCCATGGATGTCCCCATGGATGTCCCCATTGATGTCCCCATGGATGTCCCCATGGATGTCCCCATGGATGTCCCCATGGATGTCCCCATCGATGTCCCCATTGATGTCCCCATTGATGTCCCCATGGATGTCCCCATGGATGTCCCCATGGATGTCCCCGTGGATGTCCCCATGGAAGTCCCCATGGAAGTCCCCATGGATGTCCCCATGGATGTCCCCATGGATGTCCCCACGGATGTCCCCATGGATGTCCCCATGGATGTCCCCATGGATGTCCCCATGGATGTCCCCATTGATGTCCCCATGGATGTCCCCATGGATGTCCCCATTGATGTCCCCATGGATGTCCCCATGGATGTCCCCATGGATGTCCCCATGGATGTCCCCATGGATGTCCCCATGGATGTCCCCATGGATGTCCCCATGGATGTCCCCATGGATGTCCCCATGGATGTCCCCATGGAAGTCCCCATGGATGTCCCCATGGATGTCCCCATGGATGTCCCCACGGATGTCCCCATTGATGTCCCCATGGATGTCCCCATGGATGTCCCCATGGATGTCCCCATGGATGTCCCCATGGATGTCCCCATTGATGTCCCCATGGATGTCCCCATGGATGTCGCCATTGATGTCCCCATGGATGTCCCCATGGATGTCCTCATTGATGTCCCCATGGATGTCCCCATGGATGTCCCCATGGATGTCCCCATGGATGTCCCCACGGATGTCCCCATTGATGTCCCCATGGATGTCCCCATGGATGTCCCCATGGATGTCCCCATTGATGTCCCCATTGATGTCCCCATGGATGTCCCCATGGATGTCCCCATGGATGTCCCCATGGATGTCCCCATGGATGTCCCCATGGATGTCCCCATGGATGTCCCCATGGATGTCCCCATGGATGTCCCCATTGATGTCCCCATGGATGTCCCCATTGATGTCCCCATGGATGTCCCCATGGATGTCCCCATGGATGTCCCCATGGATGTCCCCATTGATGTCCCCATGGATGTCCCCATGGATGTCCCCATTGATGTCCCCATGGATGTCCCCATTGATGTCCCCATGGATATCCCCATTGATGTCCCCATTGATGTCCCCATTGATGTCCCCATGGATGTCCCCATGGATGTCCCCATGGATGTCCCCATTGATGTCCCCATGGATGTCCCCATTGATGTCCCCATGGATGTCCCCATTGATGTCCCCATTGATGTCCCCATGGATGTCCCCATGGATGTCCCCATGGATGTCCCCATTGATGTCCCCATGGATGTCCCCATTGATGTCCCCATGGATGTCCCCATTGATGTCCCCATTGATGTCCCCATGGATGTCCCCATTGATGTCCCCATGGATGTCCCCATTGATGTCCCCATGGATGTCCCCATTGATGTCCCCATGGATGTCCCCATTGATGTCCCCATTGATGTCCCCATGGATGTCCCCATGGATGTCCCCATTGATGTCCCCATGGATGTCCCCATGGATGTCCCCATGGATGTCCCCATTGATGTCCCCATGGATGTCCCCATGGATGTCCCCATGGATGTCCCCATGGATGTCCCCATGGATGTCCCCATGGATGTCCCCATGGATGTCCCCATTGATGTCCCCATGGATGTCCCCATGGATGTCCCCATTGATGTCCCCATGGATGTCCCCATGGATGTCCCCATGGATGTCCCCATGGATGTCCCCATGGAAGTCCCCATGGATGTCCCCATTGATGTCCCCATGGATGTCCCCATTGATGTCCGCATGGATGTCCCCATTGATGTCCCCATTGATGTCCCCATGGATGTCCCCATGGATGTCCCCATGGATGTCCCCATGGATGTCCCCATGGATGTCCCCATTGATGTCCCCATGGATGTCCCCATGGATGTCCCCATGGATGTCCCCATGGAAGTCCCCATGGATGTCCCCATTGATGTCCCCATTGATGTCCCCATTGATGTCCGCATGGATGTCCGCATGGATGTCCCCATTGATGTCCCCATGGATGTCCCCATGGAAGTCCCCATGGATGTCCCCATGGATGTCCCCATGGATGTCCCCATGGATGTCCCCATGGATGTCCCCATGGATGTCCCCATGGATGTCCCCATTGATGTCCCCATTGATGTCCCCATGGATGTCCCCATGGATGTCCCCATGGAAGTCCCCATGGATGTCCCCATGGATGTCCCCATGGATGTCCCCACGGATATCCCCATGGATGTCCCCATGGATGTCCCCATGGATGTCCCCATGGATGTCCCCATGGAAGTCCCCATGGATGTCCCCATGGATGTCCCCATGGATGTCCCCATTGATGTCCCCATTGATGTCCCCATTGATGTCCCCATTGATGTCCCCATGGATGTCCCCATGGATGTCCCCATGGAAGTCCCCATTGATGTCCCCATGGATGTCCCCATGGATGTCCCCATGGAAGTCCCCATGGATGTCCCGATGGATGTCCCCATGGATGTCCCCATGGATGTCCCCATGGATGTCCCCATGGATGTCCCCATGGATGTCCCCATGGATGTCCCCATTGATGTCCCCATGGATGTCCCCATGGATGTCCCCATGGATGTCCCCATGGATGTCCCCATGGATGTCCCCATGGAAGTCCCCATGGATGTCCCCATTGATGTCCCCATTGATGTCCCCATTGATGTCCGCATGGATGTCCCCATTGATGTCCCCATTGATGTCCCCATGGATGTCCCCATGGATGTCCCCATTGATGTCCCCATGGATGTCCCCATGGATGTCCCCATGGATGTCCCCATGGATGTCCCCATGGATGTCCCCATTGATGTCCCCATTGATGTCCCCATGGATGTCCCCATGGATGTCCCCATGGATGTCCCCATGGATGTCCCCATGGAAGTCCCCATGGAAGTCCCCATGGATGTCCCCATGGATGTCCCCATGGATGTCCCCATGGATGTCCCCATGGATGTCCCCATGGATGTCCCCATTGATGTCCCCATGGATGTCCCCATGGATGTCCCCATTGATGTCCCCATGGATGTCCCCATTGATGTCCCCATGGATGTCCCCATGGATGTCCCCATGGATGTCCCCATGGATGTCCCCATTGATGTCCCCATTGATGTCCCCATGGATGTCCCCATGGATGTCCCCATTGATGTCCCCATGGATGTCCCCATTGATGTCCCCATGGATGTCCCCATGGATGTCCTCATTGATGTCCCCATTGATGTCCCCATGGATGTCCCCATGGATGTCCCCATGGATGTCCCCATGGATGTCCCCACGGATGTCCCCATTGATGTCCCCATGGATGTCCCCATGGATGTCCCCATGGATGTCCCCATTGATGTCCCCATTGGTGTCCCCATGGATGTCCCCATGGATGTCCCCATGGATGTCCCCATGGATGTCCCCATGGATGTCCCCATGGATGTCCCCATGGATGTCCCCATGGATGTCCCCATGGATGTCCCCATTGATGTCCCCATGGATGTCCCCATTGATGTCCCCATGGATGTCCCCATTGATGTCCCCATGGATGTCCCCATGGATGTCCCCATTGATGTCCCCATGGATGTCCCCATGGATGTCCCCATTGATGTCCCCATGGATGTCCCCATGGATGTCCCCATTGATGTCCCCATTGATGTCCCCATGGATGTCCCCACGGATGTCCCCATGGATGTCCCCATGGATGTCCCCATGGATGTCCCCATTGATGTCCCCATGGATGTCCCCATTGATGTCCCCATGGATGTCCCCATTGATGTCCCCATTGATGTCCCCATTGATGTCCCCATGGATGTCCCCATGGATGTCCCCATTGATGTCCCCATGGATGTCCCCATTGATGTCCCCATGGATGTCCCCATTGATGTCCCCATGGATGTCCCCACGGATGTCCCCATGGATGTCCCCATGGATGTCCCCATGGATGTCCCCATGGATGTCCCCATGGATGTCCCCATGGATGTCCCCATGGATGTCCCCATTGATGTCCCCATTGATGTCCCCATGGATGTCCCCATGGATGTCCCCATGGATGTCCCCATTGATGTCCCCATGGATGTCCCCATTGATGTCCCCATGGATGTCCCCATTGATGTCCCCATTGATGTCCCCATGGATGTCCCCATGGATGTCCCCATGGATGTCCCCATGGATGTCCCCATTGATGTCCCCATGGATGTCCCCATGGATGTCCCCATGGATGTCCCCATTGATGTCCCCATGGATGTCCCCATTGATGTCCCCATGGATGTCCCCATGGATGTCCCCATTGATGTCCCCATGGATGTCCCCATGGATGTCCCCATTGATGTCCCCATGGATGTCCCCATGGATGTCCCCATGGATGTCCCCATGGATGTCCCCATGGATGTCCCCATGGATGTCCCCATGGATGTCCCCATGGATGTCCCCATGGATGTCCCCATTGATGTCCCCATTGATGTCCCCATGGATGTCCCCATGGATGTCCCCATTGATGTCCCCATGGATGTACCCATGGATGTCCCCATTGATGTCCCCATGGATGTCCCCATGGATGTCCCCATTGATGTCCCCATGGATGTCCCCATGGATGTCCCCATTGATGTCCCCATGGATGTCCCCATTGATGTCCCCATTGATGTCCCCATGGATGTCCCCATGGATGTCCCCATGGATGTCCCCATGGATGTCCCCATGGATGTCCCCATTGATGTCCCCATGGATGTCCCCATTGATGTCCCCATGGATGTCCCCATTGATGTCCCCATTGATGTCCCCATGGATGTCCCCATGGATGTCCCCATGGATGTCCCCATGGATGTCCCCATGGATGTCCCCATGGATGTCCCCATGGATGTCCCCATTGATGTCCCCATTGATGTCCCCATGGATGTCCCCATGGATGTCCCCATGGATGTCCCCATGGATGTCCCCATGGATGTCCCCATTGATGTCCCCATTGATGTCCCCATGGATGTCCCCATGGATGTCCCCATTGATGTCCCCATGGATGTCCCCATGGATGTCCCCATGGATGTCCCCATTGATGTCCCCATGGATGTCCCCATTGATGTCCCCATGGATGTCCCCATTGATGTCCCCATGGATGTCCCCATGGATGTCCCCATGGATGTCCCCATGGAAGTCCCCATTGATGTCCCCATTGATGTCCCCATGGATGTCCCCATGGATGTCCCCATTGATGTCCCCATTGATGTCCCCATGGATGTCCCCATGGATGTCCCCATGGATGTCCCCATTGATGTCCCCATGGATGTCCCCATGGATGTCCCCATGGATGTCCCCATGGATGTCCCCATGGATGTCCCCATGGATGTCCCCATGGATGTCCCCATGGATGTCCCCATTGATGTCCCCATTGATGTCCCCATGGATGTGCCCATGGATGTCCCCATGGATGTCCCCACGGATGTCCCCATGGATGTCCCCATGGAAGTCCCCATGGAAGTCCCCATGGATGTCCCCATGGATGTCCCCACGGATGTCCCCATGGATGTCCCCATGGATGTCCCCATGGATGTACCCATGGATATCCCCATGGATGTCCCCATGGATGTCCCCATGGAAGTCCCCATGGATGTCCCCATGGATGTCCCCATGGATGTCCCCATGGATGTCCCCATGGATGTCCCCATGGATGTCCCCATGGATGTCCCCATTGATGTCCTCATTGATGTCCCCATGGATGTCCCCATGGATGTCCCCATGGAAGTCCCCATGGAAGTCCCCATGGATGTCCCCATGGATGTCCCCATGGATGTCCCCACGGATGTCCCCATGGATGTCCCCATGGATGTCCCCATGGATGTCCCCATGGATGTCCCCATGGATGTCCCCATGGATGTCCCCATTGATGTCCCCATTGATGTCCCCATGGATGTCCCCATGGATGTCCCCATTGATGTCCCCATTGATGTCCCCATTGATGTCCCCATTGATGTCCCCATGGATGTCCCCATGGATGTCCCCATGGATGTCCCCATTGATGTCCCCATTGATGTCCCCATGGATGTCCCCATGGATGTCCCCATGGATGTCCCCAAGGAAGTCCCCATGGATGTCCCTATGGATGTCCCCATGGATGTCCCCATGGATGTCCCCATGGATGTCCCCATGGATGTCCCCATGGATGTCCCCATTGATGTCCTCATTGATGTCCCCATGGATGTCCCCATGGATGTCCCCATGGAAGTCCCCATGGAAGTCCCCATGGATGTCCCCATGGATGTCCCCATGGATGTCCCCACGGATGTCCCCATGGATGTCCCCATGGATGTCCCCATGGATGTCCCCATGGATGTCCCCATGGATGTCCCCATGGATGTCCCCATTGATGTCCCCATTGATGTCCCCATGGATGTCCCCATGGATGTCCCCATTGATGTCCCCATTGATGTCCCCATTGATGTCCCCATTGATGTCCCCATGGATGTCCCCATGGATGTCCCCATGGATGTCCCCATTGATGTCCCCATTGATGTCCCCATGGATGTCCCCATGGATGTCCCCATTGATGTCCCCATGGATGTCCCCATTGATGTCCCCATGGTTGTCCCCATGGATGTCCCCATGGATGTCCCCATGGATGTCCCCATGGATGTCCCCATGGATGTCCCCATGGATGTCCCCACGGATGTCCCCATGGATGTCCCCATGGATGTCCCCATGGATGTCCCCATGGATGTCCCCATTGATGTCCCCATTGATGTCCCCATTGATGTCCCCATGGATGTCCCCATGGATGTCCCCATGGATGTCCCCATGGATGTCCCCATGGATGTCCCCATTGATGTCCCCATTGATGTCCCCATGGATGTCCCCATGGATGTCCCCATTGATGTCCCCATGGATGTCCCCATGGATGTCCCCATGGATGTCCCCATGGATGTCCCCATGGATGTCCCCATTGATGTCCCCATTGATGTCCCCATGGATGTCCCCATGGATGTCCCCATGGATGTCCCCATTGATGTCCTCATTGATGTCCCCATGGATGTCCCCATGGATGTCCCCATGGAAGTCCCCATGGATGTCCCCATGGATGTCCCCATGGATGTCCCCATTGATGTCTCCATTGATGTCCCCATGGATGTCCCCATTGATGTCCCCATTGATGTCCCCATGGATGTCCCCATTGATGTCCCCATTGATGTCCCCATGGATGTCCCCATGGATGTCCCCATGGATGTCCCCATTGATGTCCCCATGGATGTCCCCATGGATGTCCCCATGGATGTCCCCATGGATGTCCCCATTGATGTCCCCATGGATGTCCCCATGGATGTCCCCATGGGTGTCCCCATGGATGTCCCCATGGATGTCCCCATTGATGTCCCCATGGATGTCCCCATTGATGTCCCCATTGATGTCCCCATTGATGTCCCCATTGATGTCCCCATTGATGTCCCCATGGATGTCCCCATGGATGTCCCCATGGATGTCCCCATTGATGTCCCCATTGATGTCCCCATGGATGTCCCCATGGATGTCCCCATGGATGTCCCCATGGAAGTCCCCATGGAAGTCCCCATGGATGTCCCCACGGATGTCCCCATGGATGTCCCCATGGATGTCCCCATGGATGTCCCCATGGATGTCCCCATGGATGTCCTCATTGGTGTCCCCATGGATGTCCCCATGGATGTCCCCATGGAAGTCCCCATGGAAGTCCCCATGGATGTCCCCATGGATGTCCCCATGGATGTCCCCATGGATGTCCCCATGGATGTCCCCATGGATGTCCCCATGGATGTCCCCATGGATGTCCCCATGGATGTCCCCATGGATGTCCCCATTGATGTCCCCATGGATGTCCCCATGGATGTCCCCATTGATGTCCCCATGGATGTCCCCATTGATGTCCCCATTGATGTCCCCATGGATGTCCCCATGGATGTCCCCATGGATGTCCCCATTGATGTCCCCATGGTTGTCCCCATGGATGTCCCCATGGATGTCCCCATGGATGTCCCCATGGATGTCCCCATGGATGTCCCCATGGATGTCCCCACGGATGTCCCCATGGATGTCCCCATGGATGTCCCCATGGATGTCCCCATGGATGTCCCCATTGATGTCCCCATTGATGTCCCCATGGATGTCCCCATGGATGTCCCCATGGATGTCCCCATGGATGTCCCCATGGATGTCCCCATGGATGTCCCCATGGATGTCCCCATTGATGTCCCCATGGATGTCCCCATGGATGTCCCCATGGATGTCCCCATGGATGTCCCCATGGATGTCCCCATGGATGTCCCCATTGATGTCCTCATTGATGTCCCCATGGATGTCCCCATGGATGTCCCCATGGAAGTCCCCATGGAAGTGCCCATGGATGTCCCCATGGATGTCCCCATGGATGTCCCCATGGATGTCCCCATGGATGTCCCCATGGATGTCCCCATGGATGTCCCCATGGATGTCCCCATGGATGTCCCCATGGATGTCCCCATGGATGTCCCCATTGATGTCCTCATGGATGTCCCCATGGATGTCCCCATGGATGTCCCCATGGATGTCCCCATGGATGTCCCCATGGATGTCCCCATGGATGTCCCCATGGATGTCCCCATGGATGTCCCCATGGATGTCCCCATTGATGTCTCCATTGATGTCCCCATGGATGTCCCCATTGATGTCCCCATTGATGTCCCCATGGATGTCCCCATTGATGTCCCCATTGATGTCCCCATGGATGTCCCCATGGATGTCCCCATGGATGTCCCCATTGATGTCCCCATGGATGTCCCCATGGATGTCCCCATGGATGTCCCCATGGATGTCCCCATTGATGTCCCCATGGATGTCCCCATGGATGTCCCCATGGATGTCCCCATGGATGTCCCCATGGATGTCCCCATTGATGTCCCCATGGATGTCCCCATTGATGTCCCCATTGATGTCCCCATTGATGTCCCCATTGATGTCCCCATTGATGTCCCCATGGATGTCCCCATGGATGTCCCCATGGATGTCCCCATTGATGTACCCATTGATGTCCCCATGGATGTCCCCATGGATGTCCCCATGGATGTCCCCATGGAAGTCCCCATGGAAGTCCCCATGGATGTCCCCATGGATGTCCCCATGGATGTCCCCATGGATGTCCCCATGGATGTCCCCATGGATGTCCCCATTGATGTCCTCATTGATGTCCCCATGGATGTCCCCATGGATGTCCCCATGGAAGTCCCCATGGAAGTCCCCATGGATGTCCCCATGGATGTCCCCATGGATGTCCCCACGGATGTCCCCATGGATGTCCCCATGGATGTCCCCATGGATGTCCCCATGGATGTCCCCATGGATGTCCCCATGGATGTCCCCATGGATGTCCCCATTGATGTCCCCATTGATGTCCCCATGGATGTCCCCATGGATGTCCCCATTGATGTCCCCATTGATGTCCCCATTGATGTCCCCATTGATGTCCCCATGGATGTCCCCATGGATGTCCCCATGGATGTCCCCATTGATGTCCCCATTGATGTCCCCATGGATGTCCCCATGGATGTCCCCATGGATGTCCCCATGGATGTCCCCATTGATGTCCCCATGGTTGTCCCCATGGATGTCCCCATGGATGTCCCCATGGATGTCCCCATGGATGTCCCCATGGATGTCCCCATGGATGTCCCCACGGATGTCCCCATGGATGTCCCCATGGATGTCCCCATGGATGTCCCCATGGATGTCCCCATGGATGTCCCCATGGATGTCCCCATGGATGTCCCCATTGATGTCCCCATGGATGTCCCCATGGATGTCCCCATTGATGTCCCCATTGATGTCCCCATTGATGTCCCCATTGATGTCCCCATGGATGTCCCCATGGATGTCCCCATGGATGTCCCCATTGATGTCCCCATTGATGTCCCCATGGATGTCCCCATGGATGTCCCCATGGATGTCCCCATGGATGTCCCCATTGATGTCCCCATGGTTGTCCCCATGGATGTCCCCATGGATGTCCCCATGGATGTCCCCATGGATGTCCCCATGGATGTCCCCATGGATGTCCCCACGGATGTCCCCATGGATGTCCCCATGGATGTCCCCATGGATGTCCCCATGGATGTCCCCATTGATGTCCCCATTGATGTCCCCATTGATGTCCCCATTGATGTCCCCATGGATGTCCCCATGGATGTCCCCATGGATGTCCCCATGGATGTCCCCATGGATGTCCCCATTGATGTCCCCATTGATGTCCCCATGGATGTCCCCATGGATGTCCCCATGGATGTCCCCATGGATGTCCCCATGGATGTCCCCATTGATGTCCCCATTGATGTCCTCATTGATGTCCCCATGGATGTCCCCATGGATGTCCCCATGGAAGTCCCCATGGAAGTCCCCATGGATGTCCCCATGGATGTCCCCATGGATGTCCCCATGGATGTCCCCATGGATGTCCCCATGGATGTCCCCATGGATGTCCCCATGGATGTCCCCATGGATGTCCCCATGGATGTCCCCATGGATGTCCCCATGGATGTCCCCATGGATGTCCCCATGGATGTCCCCATGGATGTCCCCATGGATGTCCCCATGGATGTCCCCATGGATGTCCCCATGGATGTCCCCATGGATGTCCCCATTGATGTCTCCATTGATGTCCCCATGGATGTCCCCATTGATGTCCCCATTGATGTCCCCATGGATGTCCCCATTGATGTCCCCATTAATGTCCCCATGGATGTCCCCATGGATGTCCCCATGGATGTCCCCATTGATGTCCCCATGGATGTCCCCATTGATGTCCCCATTGATGTCCCCATGGATGTCCCCATGGATGTCCCCATTGATGTCCCCATTGATGTCCCCATGGATGTCCCCATGGATGTCCCCATTGATGTCCCCATTGATGTCCCCATGGATGTCCCCATGGATGTCCCCATGGATGTCCCCATGGAAGTCCCCATGGATGTCCCCATGGATGTCCCCATGGATGTCCCCATGGATGTCCCCATGGATGTCCCCATGGATGTCCCCATTGATGTCCCCATTGATGTCCGCATGGATGTC